>OY754971.1:31645186-32170186 GCA_963576475.1 Molanna angustata | reverse complement strand
TCAAAATCCCATCACGCCAAATTTATTTATTTATATTTAAAATAATATTTACATTTGTGGCCCTGTCAAGCATCGCATCTACAAACGGTTCAATTTTCTAATCATGTAGTATGGTTTCAATAAAACACAAAAAAATATTAAGTCTTGAATTTCTTAACACAATATTCATAGGCAAGCCAAGATTTTCGGTTTCTATAAGCAATTCCGCTACTGACTGCTCTACATAGTTGTTTAAATATTTTTAAAAAGAAGAAAATTATTTGGCTTGTACTAATTATAATAGCACCATATGTAACTTCACAATTTACAAAGCTGTAGTTCACTGAGATAAAATAAAATAAATAAATATTAATGGAAGAACGCTAATTATTATTGATTTTATCAAATTGCATTTTATTACCTACGAATCAAATTTAAGTTTTGCTCGAATCAAATTTTACAGCAAGACATATATATATATATTATTAATTAATGTCCAATTTAGCAAAACGTTGACGCACAACTCTGAGAAGAAAAGAGACTTCGGTCAGCCTATCAAGGGCTCAGAATAAAAGAATCGTTCAATTTACGACCTGAAATAATTTATACTGCTTGCCGTCGGCTTTTCTTCTCTCCTTTGTGTGTCTTCTACTTTGCCTTGCCTGTGTGTATTGTTATCAGCCTTCAACGATGTTCGGTAAAAAATTAAGACGGTGATCTTTTTTATGTTTCCCTAATATCTCACTGCCATTTAAATACTTGCCGCAACGAAATTGCAAAATGTGGATTATAATTATAAGATATTGAAAAAACAAATTAAAGAACCAAATAATCTTTATTTATTTCCATGTAATGAGCGTGGTTTCTTTTAGCTGTTATATAGAATTATCCAATTTTTCGTATTGTTTTAGAGTCACCTGGCCTAAAGGAAGGACGCGGTCGCTTCAAAACCAGATTAGAAACAAAATGAATTACAGTTTAAAAGTTAGAATCTTATACACTTGAATAAATAAGTCCAAATGTGAGAATTCTTTGTGCATTTTTCTCTGTAACTCGAAACAATGTCCTTCCAATCCAGAAAAACTAAATGACGGATGAATAAATAATTGTATTCCAAAAAGAAATTAATGTTCTTTTCTCTTTACAGTGAGGGAGCTGGCACCAGTTTTAGGGATATTGTCTTCGTACCACTAAGCGGTATTCATCGGTTTACACAAATGACTCGGGAGTCCTTTTATTATTTCTTCTTCTCAGTGAGTCGTCGGGGCCATTCCTTTCATCCGGTACCAAAACAATATTATAATTAGCCTCACTTAGCATTTTATTGCGCAAGACAGACATCTCTTCTTGTCTCTGAATGCTTGCCACCCTATCGGGAGACTTTTCCAATCCCAGGGTGGCAGAAAATAAAAGAGGATATAATAATAGAAAGGCGAACGGACCCACCCCCAGCAAGGATGGAAATGTGGTAATTTCACTCCGTTAGCTCTCAGTAGGAAAATTTTCTATGAATTATGGAACCGTGTGTATATTTTCGTCTTTTTTGTCCCCATCCGGAGCCCACTGTTCAGAGAGGGACACAGGATCCTCTGAACAAATGTTAGTTAGCACCCGATAAGAATTAAACGGACCGTGAAGGATGATTATCTTTATAATATAAAATACATTGAAAATATACCCGAAAATAAATTAATGCCGGGATCCATCGCGCTGTGGTTTTTGTGAAATTAAAATAAATAGCATCTTATTCTATATTAATTCTACACAAAATGGTGGAAAAACCAATAATTTTCAAGTTTCCTTGTAATATAGTAACACGAAAGATTTTAATTATAAGTTTATTTAAGAGTTTAATTAAAAACAATGTTTTTTAAACTAATATTTAATCTATAAGGACGAGTATAAATGATCCTTATTTATTATTTTTTAATAAAATTTATAAAATGAATTCCTCTGTGTTTACCAAAATATATTAAATTGAATAATTCCAATATATATTATAATACTTATATTTAAAAGTTTTTTCTTGTATTTTTTTTTAAATTTAGGGAAAAAAACTTTGATCTTGTACATATACACCCTCTAACATTTCCTAAACTATATTTTTAATAAACGAAATCGGCCGTGACAGGATTCGAACTCGCAACGATTGGATTACTAATTCAGCGCGCTAACCGCTCTGCCACCACCCATCTATTTTGGAATATAAAATGAAATATAAACTTCGAAAAATGGATCTATTAGTTTTCAAGGAACATGGAGTTTTGAGTCAAATCAGATAATGATAGATTGGTTCAAATGATTCCACAGCATTAAAAAAACTAAACAAGGTATTATTTCTACATAACAGCTTTAATCATGATCAATTAACTTTATTTAAAGTTTAGGAATAATAAAAAAATATATAAGTATATAAGTGAAAGAGTGAAGGTGGATCAAGTAAAAAATTTTTTTTTCAGGAATGTTTTCGTTGTAGAAAAAATATTCTTTGTCTTTATATACATACAATGATAAATGATTAGACAAATGCACATAAATATTGCGAAGTTAAATTGGAAAATAAAATGTGCCCTTGTTCGATAGAATAGATGGATATAGAGGTAAGAACCAAAGGAAGTACGTATAGGTAAGGATGGTGTCGGTAAATTTCAAAGGAAGAAGGTTTTTCCCAACCCCCCCTTCACACCCGAAGTATAGCGCCATTATAAATCTGCTTAAAAATCGCACCTAATACAAAAGGCAAAATCTCCTAATGCGTCGATCATACAGAGGCGGGGAGTTAAAACGCAACACTTTTCTACGACGATCTTTTGTATTTTATGATCTCTTGTTACACGAATGACTTTATATAAGTTTATTTTTATAAAAAAAAAACATGCACATATTTTAACAATTTTAGCTACTGAAGATTGAAACAGTAAAAGCTATTCTTATGAAATTTATATTATTTGAAGTATTTTTATATTTTTATTTTATTTTGTAAAACAATGTGGTTCACCACCCATTCTGAATATAGTGCCTTTTTAGGTGAGACGAGACTGGTGTGTGGGTATACACAGATGTGTTGTGGTCCCTTTTATAAGGCAATGCACACCCGCACACCTTTCGCTGGTTACCCCACACTATGGGATATGCCGTGATAGTATGAATGAATGAATGAATATTTTATTTTGTATTACTTCTCGGACAACTAACAGCTACTTTTTCAAATATATATATTTGACGTGCACCCAATAAAGTTGCCAAATTCTGGAGACATACGATTTTAATCGTCTCATAAAAACAATGTTTGTATAAAGTTCACTTTAAATAAACCTCGAATTAGTTATCTGATGCGAAAATCTGATAGTGGTTTGAACAAAGTGAATTATTATAAATTACATAATTTAATATGTGTCACAAATTCACTCCAAAAATATTTATCATCAGTCATCAATTGAAAGCCTTTATCATACGAAACGGTCGTGCTGTTCAAAAATTATAATTATTAGAAAAAAAACAGTGTTCTAAATTCTAATTATTAAAAAAAAATAAAAATGGTATTTACATAATTATATTGGGATTCTGTAATAATATTAGGTTAGACCTCATTAAAAAGTTTAAAGTTGAAGTATAATGTGTTTTTTTTAAGAAATGCATTCTCCTACAATGGCAATGAATGGTTCGATGTTCGTTGGTCCGTGAGAGTTGCGGAAGTTTTCCGCCGGCATCGTAAATATTCACCCTGTATAAAGAGCAATCTAATAAGAGGTGAGATACCTCATGCCCCTTGTGTAAATCACTCTTACATACCTAACTACCTACTTCTTCCTCATACCTCTCAATACTCTATTATTTCATGATCTCTTCATACAACTAATATATTTTTTACTATTTATCTAAAACTTGGGATAATTGTCGAAAGTGTTTTAGAAAAAATTTACTATATGATTCCATTTAACGGAATGACCGTTTCGTCTTGTATGCGCCTTTTCAACTACGTTTTGAAAAACAAAATATAAAAAATATACCTTATGTTAACAATTTTCTTTTCAATGAATTTTGAAAAGAAAAATTCACGATAGAGGTTAAGACAACAAAATTCTTGCAAATCTTGAACAAAGAAATGATCACTTTGTAGCGGCAATTTAAATAAATTAAATTATACCTACAAAAATATATATCAATATTTTATGACAAATTTTTAACCAGCCGATGACATGTCGTAAACATTTTAGGTGCCTTGGGTTCCTGTTTTTCCTAAATTATTCCGTCTACGTCTATATTGAGATGTTAAAAAAATTTGCATAAAATATTATTGACTCCTGACAGGAAAAATATCCTATACTATAAAGATATTCGACGATATATCAATATGTTCATAATAAAGTAAATGCTGACTTTATCACATAATGTTTATATTCTTCTTCAATTGCTCTGAAGCCCATATAAAACCTTGGAATCCAGTAACTTCTTCCTGCATTCTCTTCTGTCAATTGATGCGACTCTCCAGTTTGGCACATCCAGAAGCTGGAACGGTTTCCTCGCAATATCGTCTTCCCATCGCAACCTCGGTCTCCCGACCTTTCTTTTGACACCTGGGTCCCCCTCTAAGATTCCTTATGGCACCCATGATGATGACATTCTCTGAACATGCCTGGCCCATCTCAGCCCACTTATGTAGTTTTATTATGTTCAGAGAGTTTGTGAACTTTATAGAAGTTGTACAAATAAAGTAAATGCTGATTGTGTCATACAATATTTATCAAACTAGAGAAAAATCAAGATATCGGGTACCAAACAGCATAGTATATGACTTTAAATCATCTCTCAAACATGTTTATGTATAAAAAAATATGATGAAAATGCTAAAAATTGTATAAATTGCAAAATTTCACAATTATGTAATCAGAAAGTATATCTATTTTTACATAAATCTTAGCTAAATAAGAAGCGCTTAAGTTACTTCCTACTACGAATATACATATGAAGGAACATACGAAACACAGGAATCGTAATCCATAATATTAGACTCGCATATTAATATTCAACGGAAGTCTAATAAAGGTTTCCGTCAAATAATAGAGATAGCCCTAAAATTGCTTTCCTTTTTGTTTTTCTTAGAAGCGTTGTAACAATATTCATTAAAAGCAAACACCGTTTAATGGAAAATATCTTCATTAGTCCAAAGCTAACATGTATAAGGTACGTTGCGATGTTTTCATGGTTTTCCCTCAAATATTATATTAACTAATTTACCCATACATTGTAACACAAGTGGATCCGTATGATGAGATATGAGTATTGTTAGACTCGCACACAGTCATATAGGTCCATACATGTCCGTCCACGGGGTGCGGAAGAATCAGAAAAGCTGCAAGAATATAAACACGGAGGAAAATTTGCTTAGGCAAGGGAAATAAAAAGGAAAGGGTAACAGAACGAAGAGAAATATATAGAATAAACATCGTTGGGCATTTTATTATGAAAGATGGGGTGAGGGAGTCTAAGCGGTCAGGGAGATCATAGATGGACTCCATTCTTCATATTTTACATACGTACATATTATATACAAAGTTCCGAAGGAAAGAGAACAATACGAATTGTGGCAAAACAAAATAATTACTTATTTGAATTACAGCCATTCAATTTAAGAGAGAAATATTTTTAAGTAGGAACTTCTGGTCGAAGGCCACTAGAACTTCTTAACGCAGAAATTGCAGCCTCTTGTGATGTGAACTTCAAGTTGTATTTCCACCTTTTCGGGGGTTTTCCAGGCTTGTTTTCTTCTGACTTTTCACATAGGGTATGGCCTCTCCAATACCTTATGTTAAGTCTCCGTCGTTTTTTCTTTGATACTGCACATTACTCTCGCAATATCAAAGGGTCGATTTCAAATTTAGTAGCTATTTTTTTCCACAAGAAAAAAAAATCGTTTATTACGTCAAATTACGTCAAATCCTCATTTATTTAACATAAATACAAAATACATCGCAGTAGTAAACAATCTTTAATCTATTTTTCTACTTTTTTAAAAGTAACAAACTCAACGTGTCCCAGACACTGCAGTACAGTACATTCAAAATAATTTTACTTGATGTTCTCTTATAAATCAATATAATTTAGAGGATAAACTAAGCATATAGATATTACACATATATAAATTACGTGTTTATAATATATTTTATATTAAAAATTGATTTCTTATATATTTGTAAAATTTGTTGAGTTTTTTGGAAAAACATCACGACCACGAGGAAATACCACATGGTAACTTTTAAAAAAAAGTGGAAAAATAGACTCAAGATTATTATTATTTATAATAAATGTTTTCTGTAGCAGTGTATTTTGTATTTATGTTAAAAAAAAGAGGTTTTGATTTTTTTCCTAAGGGACAAAATTAGCTGCACTTAATTTGAAAACAATCTAGTTGCGTATCGAATCATCAGATAATAAATTATCAACTTAAAATCACAATATGTGGTTAAAAATGACTGTATAATTTATTTTTCTTGTCACTTAAATATATAGATCTACTAGAGAATATTATGAATCACGACGACATTTAAAAAAAAGATAACGTACAATTTGAAGGCATAGGTACTCTTTTAAAATAATAAAACAGTTTTGGATTTTGAAAATAAATGTGTACAAATTATGAGGATATTTCAGAACCTCGTTTAATATACTCCTAAATAATAGTTTAGTTCAAATCACAATCTACGAATCCATTTAATATTTAACAGAGAATCAAGTAATCGATAATGATGGTATCTTTCAGTTGGTACCTTGACATAGTTTTAATTACCACAAAAGGTATGCTCATTAAATAAATATGCATAGTTTCCAAAACATTTGTCTCTCCCCTATCACCGCACCGGGTAGTATGATTGTGAAGGAGGTCTCTCTGGGTGGAACTAATTTGATTTATCAAACCACCCTCTTCCTATACTTATCCCTCCCCAGTATATACTTTATTACATTCTTTTGATTTTTGAATTTCCTTTTGTGCACAAATCAAAAATTATTGTTTCTCCACTTTGTAGGTGTCCTCGCACCGGATGTAACTTTATCTTAACGGAGGGTTACATTAGGTACTACAGATGAGTCAAATTGGAGATGTTTAACGAGAGATGCAGAATAGATAGCTATAATTTATACTGCATTTATCCGTTAAAGACCAAAATGCAATTATATAAAAAAATAACATATAAATAGTCAAACAATGATTATTTTTTATCAGTATCTCTAAAATATCACAATAATTTGCGATAATTTTTAACTATAAAGCACTCTTGTTTCTAAAATGTTTGAAGTTTATGAATTTTTAAATCAAATTTGCGTTACTAAAAACTAAATCTCGTCGAAGTAATATATACTGTCTGTTCGTAAACTTTATGCTTTGTTGGAACCTCAGCCTCAGTATCTGCCTTAATAAATAATATAAAATTCAAATGTGTTCAGTTTAATAACACAATCAACCATCGTAAAACGACTTCCGTGTGATAAAACAATAACTATAGTTAGCATAATGCCTGAAAATCAATATAAGATCGGCTTATTTAAAACATATTTATTTATTAAATTACTAGTTACATTGAACTTTTTACTGAATTTTTATGGCTTTTATTTTATTTTTACATTTTCGAAAAATACCTTACTTTTATAAAACTTTTAGTAAGACACGCACTGATCAAAACAATAATTATTTTTGTCAACATTTTAAATAAATTAAATTAATTAATTCAAAATAAATTAATTTTTTAAATCAAATAATGTTACAGATACAAGTGTCAAGAACCAATTCGAGGGTGTATCTACACTTAAAATGTTTGCACAATGTTGTACAATGTAGGAAGGTATTTATTTACTGCCATGACAATCTCAACGTATTTGCAATCAGAAGTCAGACCACCAAATTACTCGACGCTAGAAGCTTTCCTTTTATCGCCACTTTTATTATGAAGCTTAGTCTGCGAAAAAAATCAAAGAAAAGAATCGCTTCGGAAGCGTAAAAGCGTAATTAATAGTTCACTACAAAGGAATGTGCTAACGTCAGTCTGACTGGGAATTAACATCACAATATTACGACTTTTTATTGGAGATTACCACTTCTCGTTTCAATTCGATATTCATAAAATATTATGGACTTTAATGAAAGGAAATATATAGGTAATAATGGAAAAATAACATGAGTCTTTGACAACGAAAGTATTTGATTATACCTAATCATTTATATAAAGTTCTCTTCATAAAGTATTTTTTATATCATGTGCTTTCTCGGCAATACCACTTAACGATAAAACAAATATTTGTGTTTAAAAAAAATTGTTTTCATCACCTTGAAAATTTTCATAATCATATTTCCAAAACCTACTTTTTCATACAAAACACTTCCATTGTCACAAACAGCCGAATCTGTTTCAAAACCAAATAAAACTTAATAAGAACGCTATATTTTAATTTCGTAGGTACTACTATAAAAATAATGTATAAGGTGTAAAAAGTGTAAAGTTTTAGGTGTAAACTGCTTTAAATTCATACATAGCAATTATCTTTCTTTCTTAATTGTTTACATGTTTAATTGTTATTGAATTTTATAAAAAAATATCTTAGAACAGTGAAAAATATTTCCATATAAATAGTTCCACAATCAATAAACAATTATTGCTTTTAATTGAAATCATTTATAACACCTTTAAACATTGAATATTTCTTATTGTGGTAAAATAAAAAAAGATCAGTCATATTTAAAGGCATATGCAAATGATACAGAGGGGTGTCTGTGTTATGCACCAAAGGTGTGAAGATATTAACAAGAGATGGCACTTTTCTACCGAAGTGGAACCCTTTACGAATACAAAGGTGTCACTTTAGAATATCCATACTCCACACACACTTAGATAATAGATATTCCGAAAGTCGTTATATATTATATCAGGACCGTATTTTAATTATTTACTAAATTCAATATTCAACCTCACACAATATTTAAAATAGTTTAGCGATAGAATTGTAAGATAATATAATCTAAGACTTTAGCATTATTGTGAACATTAATTGTTAGTTTATGAGCTGCTTAAAAATATTGATTTTTTTATTTTTATTTTATTTAAATTGGCATATCTACAGACCATATACAAACTTCTATTCTAATATTGATAATAATTACTTTAATATTTGTTTACTAAATAATAATTTAATATTTGATAATAATATTTTAATATTTGGTTTAATATTTGTTGCTTTTATTAACTAGTATTATTTATGTAGTATTTCAAAACTGAAAGTATTGTTTAGAGAAAGTATATCTAAAAAGAACAAAACAAGAATGATTCTAAAACTTGTTATATATTTCCAAAGTTCATTACATATGCCAATATCTAAACAATCGATTATCAAAAAATATTGCAAACTTTGTCTCGTTGTACTCCGGCCCATTAATATAAGTTAATCTCAAGAATGTCATTCCTTAAATATTCCTGGTCTCCTATGAACGAAAGCTGATGTCAGCTACTTGATTAAGTTCTTAGAGCCTTCTTAGGAGGGAAAATTTTTCCTTTATTTATAAGGGTCCCATCCACCCCTTCCAACTAATTTTTCTACAATACGGATTTTCAAATCAAATAACTGTTTGTTTTTTTTATTTAAAAATTTATATAAAAATTTTTTACAAAATAAAAAAACAGAACTCGACCACACTTTCGTAATTATTTAATGTATTCTCATTTGCAATTAAGTATTATAAATGTATAGCTGTTAAGTTTCCAAACAAATAAAAAATAAATAAAATAAATAAAAATAAAATTACCAGAGCAATAATTATTTTTTTGGAAATAATTTGATAGCCCAAAAAATTGATTCTTGCATTTCAAATGGGAATATTACAGTTATACACATATTCAACAAATTTTTTTTTTTTAATTCATGTGCACAAAAATTTGTTTGTTTCCATAAGGCAATCCCTTTCAACCAAACTGAGCAACGTGAGGTCCCAAAAGTAAATTCGTTATATATGATTAGATTAGGCTCAGTAAAGGTCCCCTGACTTTAATTAAAAATCTTAATTTTGGACTAATTAAGACGAATGTGTGGTAAAATGATGTATGATAGAATAACAAATGAGGTTATTAGACGTGAATGTATGATTGAAAAAGATATCGTAAATGGAACTTTGAAAGATAGGAACGATAGAGCGCATATGAGACGATGCATGGACATGAATGAAACGATAAATATTTGTCAAATGCGTTCGGTTTGTCTAGCGTTCTGCCCCCCTAGGCAACGTGTCATTTAGCTCAAGAAATGAAAGTGACAGTTGCCAGTCAAGTGACAACTGTCACTTCCATACTTTGAGTTATCTTTTCTAATTTTTTTCTTGAGCTAAATGACACGTTGTCTGGGGAGGCTGCTCTCTCTGCCTGCCGCGTGAAAGGCGTGATAGTATGGTATGGTACAGTAATTTTGGTATTTTTACCAGTTGATATAAATAAATTGATTAAAAATTACGAATCAACGTGTTTGGATCAGGTCGAGTGGATGACATTAAAATAATATTATTTTTTATTTGAAGATATTTTTTATTGTATCTCTTCTTATTCTTTCGTTTATGTCACTACCGAAAATGGTATACAATGTGAGATTTTAATTCTATTATCTAAACCGAACTATAGATGGGTCGATGACAGAGTGGTTAGCGCTCTGGGCTAGCAATCCAGTGGTCGCGAGTTCGAATCCTGCCTCGACCGATTTCGTTCGCCTATAGCATTTACGCTTATTTTAAGGAACGTAGGAAGGTGTATATGTACTTGTTTAACAAGGGCATATTCATTTTTTTATAAAAAAACAAATAGTGACTACAAAACATTTGGTTTTGTGCAACTACATATTTTATGCACACAGCCAAACGTAACAAAGGCAGCCAGTTCAGCTGTCACATTTTTGTTCAGTGTTTGGCACAAGCGTGGTTTGCTTACCTTAGAGAATGTATGAGGAAATATAAATACTTGTTACAAGAACATATTCATTAAAAAATATGCCTAAATAAACATGTTGAAAATTCAATAGCGAAAGTTCAAATTGAAAATTCTGCCCTGGATAGACCAAAACAAATAAGAATGGTGGTGCAAGATGGGTGAAAGGAGGCAGGGGGTATATGGGGGGGGATGCTGAGTTTTATATTCATTAGTGAAAGTCTCAAATGGAAATAAAAAATATAATCAGAAGAATATGAAAAATCAAAGCACCAGATGTCTTCGCTTGATCCGCAGTTTTTCTACAAACTTAAAATTGTGTTTTCAAAAATATAAAACAACTTCCACACCAAGCAAATTCATGTTTTTGCTTTATTTTTTTGTCAATAAAATAAAGTTATTTGAAAATTGCTCAAATCCAGTTATTGACAATTGTCTTTAAGATTTTTTTTTACCGATTGATATAAAGAACTTAAAATTATCTTTAAAGCATTGACTAGAGATGCAAGATGGAAATTTGAAAAAGGAGAAAAAAGGAATTTCCTTCCTATAGACAGCTAAATTGTTAGGAGCATTTTCGTAGTCTGAAAATGATTTTTTTTAATTTTTTTTATAATTTCAATGCAGTCCCTATAAAACTTTGAATAAAGGTTCGTCATAAGGTTCTGAATATAAAAGTCAAATAATAATCTTTATTCACTACTTAAACTATAAATAATGAATCAAGATTTTTTATAAATTCACTTCATTTTAAACATCATAATATTTCGCTGAAATATCAATTTTTGTAAGAATCTCTTGGTTTTTCAACAAACAAATATAAAAATCTTATCAAGACATGATTTTTAAACTGGATTGGGTAAGAATCAACGCAAAAGGAGGACATACCGCAGGTAAGGGAGGACAATTTGTAGAAAAGGAGGACATGTCCTCCTTCAGGATACCATCTGGCAACCCTGGGCATTGATTTCCAGTGTCAAAATTTTTATAGAACATAAACAAATTTTGACTCATTTATCTAAAAATAGCCTCATATACTAATATTTATCGGTAAAAAAGTATTTTAAAAGAGGATAAATTAAAACTATATAGTAAATATTTTTTTTATGTTTCTTTATTTAATAGAAAACCAATGGTTTTTATTTTATTTTTACATAAAATGGATAAATGTTAGATAACGAAACTAATAACAAGTTTTCACTTAATACATTAAAAATATAGAATATATGGTTAGGTATATATATTTATGTTGTTTTTATGTGACTTGTTTTATACTTGTTTTTTAGTTTTTAAGTGTGTTTTCAGTCTGGATCTGTGAGACGATTAATATCGCAAGTCTCCAGAATGTGGCAACTTGTTATTGGGTGCATGTTAAATTAATATTTGACATAGTACCTGTTAGTTGCCCGAGAAGCAATATTGATAAAATAAATAAACAAATTTGCACAAAATCATTATCAAAGAAGAGCGAACGGAGAGCTTAACTAGCAATACGACCTGCCTTGGGCACATAATAACGTTTTTGACATTCTTCACGAATGAATAAAGAATGTTAAAAAACGTTATTAATACTTATTCCTAGAAATTAAAAATGAATATATTACAATAATTGTACTATTAACTTGAGTATGTGCATTTTTGCGGTGACAATATTATTGTTGCTGAATAGGTGTCAGGTACCTGACTGTGTTTACTTGCAACATATATTTGTTAATTATGTCGCATTAATTGTGTGAAATCGCCAACCTCGAAACAGGCATAGTCCTAGTGAGGTTGGGGATTATGTGATGATAGTTAGTAAATATTTAAAGACAAAATTAAAAAAAATAATTATTTATTAACATCAAAGGTTGTTGTTTTAGTTTTTTTAATTTTATTTTCTTAATTCTTAATTTTCAAATTCACCATTCTTTTTTTTCTCTCAAAACGTTGCTCGTGCTTTTTTATATCCGATTATTGTTAACGAGGATGGATGTTAAATGTATCTGTCATATGTATTTTTAAAGTTTTTTTCTTTCGATAGTTAGGCACATTATTATACTCCCTCGCAGAACAAAAAGTAAATATGAAACAAAAAAAACGTTTAAATTTAAATTATCCAATAGGGGATTCGAATCCCTCTGCCATCATTTCTCTAATCACACTCCATTGAGGCCAGAGGATTTACTCTAATTTCGAATGTTCCTTATCTACAAATAAGAGAGCTTTTTTACGTACATCAATCGTTGGATTTTTTTCCGTAAAAGAAATACGGGAGGAGTATGAGAAAATGTATTTATCTCTGCAGGATTTTTGCTGCCCTAATCTCTAACTCTTAATGGATGCTCTTTTAAGTACCACCCCCAACATAATGCGGGTATGATCGAAAAATGTTTACGTATCGAAAATGGTAATTGGAAAAATATATTAAAAGGTTTTATTTTGGGTAAATGATTTTTTAATCATTGATTTAGAAATTCATATTGATATATTATTATATTGTGAACACTTCCCTGTGAAAAAATGAGTTTATTGCCGAAAACCAATTTCTTCCAATTATTCAATATGTTTCCGGCCTAGAGAAGGAAGTATGACTAGAATGTAATGGGTAATTCAAACACAGGTGTCATTTTTTTTTAAATAATTTAAACTAAAAAAGTTGGGAAGTGAAAAACGATTGCCGTAGATCAAAAATGATGGACAAAGAGGTGGGGCCTGGAATACCATGTAGACCATTAAACACTTGGATATCCGCAATAACTAGATATATCAAGGAGGCAAGGCTTCATTCGGAGGACGCGGAAGACAAAAGAACTTGGATGATGAGGACTAGAGATACATACAAAGAAGAATGAAACGGGCCAAATGAGTTCATGATTAATTCAGAGCATAAATTAAATTTCACCGGACGATTGTAGTATTGGTATTGATTGGAATAACGTATGCATTCTTTTTCTGACACTAGGTACTTATACACACACACTCACACTCATATGCCGCAACCTCATACACTTCTTATAAATATATTTTTTCTCATAGTGAAAGTATGTAAGCACACCAGTTAAAATGTATTATTAATTCTGTTGAAAGTTTTGATTGGTTTTAGTTTTTTTTACATATCAAATACATCTGTATAAGAAATGTTATTGTACTGTAGATTTCCCGAAATAAAAAAAAATAATATTTAAGAAAGTGACTTATTTATTTTTACCTATGTATAATTGCTTTGAACTTTTCATTGGATATATATGTAAGATATGTTCTTAAAATTGTAAAAGAACAAGAAAAATATTAATTATTTAAAGCTGAAATAATATAAAAAAATAATTATATTCTTATTCAGCTGTTACGTAATTTGTGAGTAAACCTAATGAAATAATTTACGCAACATCAACTCTCTTAACAGTGATCATTAAGAGGGAGTTATGTAATTCATTATCCTTTTTAAATCGGATAAATAAAACATCCTTTGCATTATGATGTTGATACCGGTATACAAAAATGTTCATTAAAAGTTTTAATGGTATCTAGATTAGTAGGTACACACAATATAAATTAAATGGTATTTTTTTAGTTGCGTGATATGCGTATTATCAGTTTCTAAATCCCTCCCACCCTATGAAAGTGGCGAGAATTTTTTATGGCATTTTTGGGTAAATGTAATCTATCAGAATTCTAATCCAGTGCACTAAGCGCCTTGCTACTTTCATGAACATCTTTATTCCAAGTGTCGATTTGTTCAAGAGAATTTATTTTTCTTAACTGATCGACAAAGTTTTAAGCCAAGATCCTCGAGATTTTGTTTGGACAGATCCTACATTTTTCATGGTGTTTCAACTTTTTTAAAGAAAATTTTTCTAGTTTCTCAAACTTACAAATATAGAAATAAATTATATTCAAAATAGCAATTCCAATCTATATTCTTAAAATACATACTGAACTAAAATTATTTTAATTAGCTACTATGTATGTATTTTTTAAACATTTATCAAAACACAATCTTCATGTAACTATATTTAAGTAAATATTATTTTATTTATTTGCTTAAAGATGCGTACATTATAATTTATTATATATATATATATAGGAACTTAATACAATGTTCACAATTCTTAACATAGTTGTATCTGATTAATCTGTTGGTCAGACCATTTATTCTTTATTACATGTCACTGAACCATTTCGTTAGGGAGATACGTATGTTGAGACACACAATAGTTTCAATGACCATGGTCCATCAATGTATTGTATCCGGGGACCATAAAACTCGAACAAAAGAGATGATCGGAAAAATAGACGTCATTCTAAAAACCCGATAGTCGATGAATATCGATGGACGTCATTCAGCCATTTCTGAGTTCCTAATAAAGAGAAGCCTTGTGTTTCAGGAAAAATAAAATAATGACCTTCTCTCGTTATTTTCATCGAATTATAAAATAAATATTATTTAGTTACAATCGAATTATTTCGTTTATTATTTTTTTTTTATTTTTCGATGAACAAGAGAAACACAATTTCATTTCACAGTATTTCACAATTTTTAAGTATATTTTTTATTAGGTACTTGTACTAATTTCGCTATGATGTTATGTATGTATGTTGATATTACTCGTATGGCCTACACTCTGCATAGTTCAAACTACAAATTCAAGTCAACATAAAGCAGTCGCTTTTACTGCAGGCTAAAGAGTATTCTATACTATTATTATTCTATGGTGCCGCCATCAAGTGAGGAACGATGTCGGCACTAAATTCAATTTAAAAAAAAAATACAAAAAGTTTGATATGTACTACAATAATGCTTGTGTTTTTTTATAGTTTATTAAATTATTTAGATGGAGTGTTTCGGCGTTTTTGATATTTTTAAAACTTTAACTTCAGGCACTTAAACACATAAATAAGTCAAAATAAAGATGGGTCGATGGCAGAGCGGTTAGCGCGCTAGGCTGGCAATCCAGTGGTCGCGAGTTCGAATCCTGCTTCGACCGATTTCGTTCACCTATATAGCATAAGCATTTATGCTTATTTTAGAGAACGTAGGAAGATGTATATATATGTACTTGTTTCACAAGGACATATTAATCTAAAATAAAAAATGTTTTTCTGAAAAAAAAGTAAGAGATATTGAATTTTTCTTTATTTATTTAAATTTTAAGCATTTTAGCTTTTATGGTTTTTGATAAAAGTGGAAATATAAATAAAAATTCAAATGTTGATAACGTCTGACTGGAACATAAATCGAAATTCTAAATATTTTCTGAAATTTTAGACTTCTAAGTGCATCAAGCGTATCAAAAGTTATAAGGGGACAAACACACACTCTAAATGTTCTACTCCAAATTCTGAGTTCATCCAAATATATGAAATATATGCTGCGAAGTCTCTAAGTTGGTGTTTTTTTACTTCAAAGTAGGAAACACCATGAAAAATATAGACCTGGCATACAAATCTCTCGTATCTTGACTTGATAGGTACTTGCAAAATTGGAAAAACCATGCAAAAATTCTACTGCTGCATACAATTCTCTTACACGGGTCCAAGATTAATAAATACTTTCTGTCGATTCACTAAGAGAAATTAATTCACTTGAACAAATCGACAGTTAGATAAGTATGTATGTGTAAAATGCAATAATTTAGAGTTAAAGTAGTTTTCTATAGACTACAGATAATTATTATGACAGTTTTCGATTTTATGTTAGTAAAATGTGCTCCAATAAAATACATTTAGGAATCATCTATTTTTTTTTTTTTTATTACGCAATTCACACAATATTGTATGATTTGTGCCATATTTGTATTCACAGAACTCTCAAACTTAAATATAAACAAGACATACACTATGAACAGTATCAAATAAAAGAAATCATCTATTTTAGAAGAGTAAAAAATAAACTACAATAATAAAACGTTTTTAAAAACCTTTGATTCACACTAAAATCAATGAATATAAAGTAGGAAATAAATTAAATGAACAAAATAAGTTTGAAATCATATATGGCAATTCGATAATTTGTTTTACCAATCATGATGTGTGGCATAGATCCCGGCCCGATCTGATATCCCAGCCTCCCTCATGTCTCCCTAATACCCCCTCCAAGCGGTCATCCCAATCCTAGATAGGGTAGCCCCTGTAGCCAGGGGATAGAATGGCGTGGAAAGGCTTCAGGGTGAAGAATGTGATGCTGACACGGCACTAAAAGGTGGATATGTACACTTACTTTTCTACTCCGTGAAATACAAAATGGTTTATCCACACCACATTGACATAAAAAAGGAATATTAGATTAAGTTTTTTTATAACTTATAACACATTTTATATACGATCATACACTTTCTACATTAGATTTAATTTATCAACCTTGACTGAAATCAATGCTTCTAAATATATTAGATACTTTTTACGAAAGATATTTTGAACAAGCATACATTTTTACACCTCACTTACCCAAGGCAATTTAGTGGGTGGTTACGAATTCGCAATTTATAAGGTTATTTTTTTATTGCAGATTATCAACTAGTATCATTCTGAGATTGCATTCTGAAAGTTTCATCACGATGTATCTGTGTGTATGCTATGTACTGTGTGTTATGTACAGCGTGTTTATTCTACTTTATCGATTATAGACCAAAGTACTCATTCGATTATTTTCAAATTTTGCAAATTTGTATATCTAATAATCGCTAAGACCCCATTAGATTTTGAAGGATATCTGATCAGTGCTTCTCATTTTTTTAACTGTCACGTATTTCAAAGTAACCCTAAGCTCAGGAGACTCGAAATTTGTTATTTTTATTTTCAAATTGGTAAAAAGACACATCACCTTCATAAAATGGCAATGAAGAATTAACAAGTTTTCATAATAAAATATTTATATAAAAAATAATTTAACAAACTCATTTCATGAAAACGCTGAATATTTTCCATACAAAATTTAAATGCTTTGTGGATTGACTTGTTAGTGAGGTGTTAAGCGTTGGCCACAACCCACTCGTTTCCGATGTTATTCCAATTTTGATTTTATACTATTTTTCTTTTAAGTACAATTCACGTTTTTCAGTCTGGATTTGTAAAACGATTATAAACATATAAGTCTAGTATAATGTGACAACTTGTTATTGGGTGCTTGTTAAAGTAATTCTCGACATACTTTTTTCTCGAGAACCACTAAAAAATAGGATATTTAAAATTAAATAGTACCAATATTTTATTTTTCAACATTAATAAAATTAATTCACCTCTTAATAAATTAACGATACTAAACAATGTATTGTTAACCAACTGTTTAATTATGACTGATATAATTTATTTTCTCTATAAAATTTTTATTTTAATTGTTTATAACTAAATATTTACTGATTATTATTGCCATGAATAAATGGTTCATCTAAACCTCCATATCCTGATTCCTCAACCCCTATGTTAAAAAAACACATACATACTTATAATTAATTATTTTTCATCTCGTTTATTCAATTGTTTTATGATTTACTTGTAAGTTATATAATGTTATTTTTGGAATTTTAATATTTTATTCTTGATTTCTTATATTATTTTTTTTCCTTCATTGATTGCTTATGTAATGTTTTTATGTTTGTTTTTATTACTCACAATTTTCTTATTATTTTCTCTTACTATATTTTATTTCTTCTGGTTTGCTTTTGAATACTACTATCTTTTAATTTCTCAACACTTAAGCTTTGTTGTTTCACTTTAGTTTTATTATTTTTTTTTTGAATATATATACTGTCTCAGAACAGGTTTTTTCCTAGTGAGACAGTTTATGACAATATTATATAAAGGGGAAATAATGTAATTTAAATATAATATTTTGTTACAAGATATAAGAAAAAAATATGTTATCATATAAAAAATAAATAAATATAAAAAAATTAACACTGTTTTGATCCAAGGTAATATTTAAAGTGTAAATTCGTAATTGGAATGTATTTTTATTTAAAGGATTATATGCGCAATGCTATGTAATTACCAACGCATAAAAAAATTAAAATATGTTGCCACAAAGCGACGAATCGATTATTTGACAAAGATTTACAGCAATGCATTGATTACATGAATTGTTAATAATGTATGCTCTAAAACTATTTTAATACACGTAATATTTAAACCAATAGCAAAGGAAGGAAACATTCAATATTTTTTTTAATGTTTCATAATTGAATTTATTATTTACTCTCATTACGACTATGATTGTGAAAATTACCCAAAGGATAACAGACAATGCGAGTTGAATCAACATTGGCGTGGAACGGATGAAAATAAAATAAAAATATCACCGTAAAAACAATAGAGGCACCATATTCCCTGACCACTCTGACATTAGATCCGATGAAAATGCCTCGGGCTATCGCGGTATGGTACCACTGCGACATTGGAGTCCCCCCCCCTCTCCACCTTTTAGCAAAATGGATCCGCTGCAATATCAAAATAAAAATATTAGGTGCCCTCACCGTATGTAATTAAAATATGGCATGGCGCCTCACGTTATGTCACCGCCCAGTTGTGTTGCCAATATCGAAAATATTCATATTTTAACGGTCAAACTGACCGTGTTGAAACTTGCAAAAAAAAGTTTTGAAAAATGTACGCTGTTGAATGAATGAACGCGACTAATGTTTGTTAAAAATTGATAATACGGCACGATAACTGAATGTTTAAATTTATTTTCATTTTAATTTTTTTTCGTAAAGTTTAAATTTATTTTCATAAATTTATTTCGGCCACATAGAAAGAATGAGTGATGACCGTCTGACAAAAAAAGTATACAAGGCTGATAAAAGAGGAATGAAAAGTAGAGGTCGGCCAAGAAAGAGTTGGCACGATCACATAAATGGGATTTTGAAAGATGGCGATGTTAGAAGTAAGAATAATAGAAGAGCGTGTATGAGACGATGTATGGACGTGAATGAAGCGAGGAATGTATGTCAAGAGAGAGGAGTCTGGCGTTCGGTTCTTTCTGCCTACCCCAAATAGGGAAATGGCGTGATGGTATGGTATGGTATGGTAATTGACAATACTGCAAGAATATATCTCGTAGAACACAAATAGAATGGTGGTACATTAGTATTCGTAAAATTGATTGGCTACTTCCACCACCACCTACTCCGCATATGGGGACTGTCAACGGCCCCATCGCAGAACGCTAGAATGAACAAAAAAATGCATGGCACGAAGCTCATGGAGGCCTCTTGATTAGCAATCTCGGCTCGGTTTGAAGGCTTTATAATATTGTTCTTCGAGATCACTAAGTCCGCATGTCCAATGGGACCTTGAAGAGGCCCACGGACAAATGTAAAATTGATTAATTTAATTTAGACAAAAATTTCAAAAAATATAACTTACTCTTTTCGAAATTAAACTTGTCTCATAATAAAACGAGTGGGTTGTGGCCAACGCAAATCTTGTAAGTAAAGTTTTCAGCATTTTCATGAAATAAGCTTGTTAAATTATTTTATAGTGAAAACTTGATTATTCTTCGATGCCATTTTATGAAATGATGTGAATATCAAATTTTAAGTTTGATGAATCACTCTGAAATATTTGACAGTTAAAAATTGAAAAGCACTGATCAGATATCCTTCAAAATCAAATAATTTGGTCTGAGCGAGTACAAATTTGCAAAATTTCAAAAGAATCTAATGAGTAATTTTAGTGTATAATCGATAAAGTAGAATAAACACGCCGTATATAGTTCATAGCACCATAGTACACAGCACACACACACATACAGATACATATGTCCTATTCTGATTCGTCTAAATTTATCCGTCTGAATTTAAGTATATGAGACATGTCAAAAAGTTGACTGGTTTTATACGATCAAATCGTTTTATCCTCGATAGCCCGTTGATTTAGACGTTTTCGTACTCTGAAACGAATCAGAATAGGACATACCTACTATGATTAAACTTTCAGAATACAATCTCATCATGATACTAGTTGATAATCTGCAATAAAAATAATAACCTTAAATATTGCGAACTTATAACTCCCCACATAATCCCCTTAGGGTAGTGAGGAGTAAAAATGAACTGTAAAAAAACACTTTGTTTTAGCCGTTCCTTCGTTGGATGGAAAACAATACTTTGTTATTGAAATAAAACATTAACTAGGAAAATGATTGAAACTTTTGAAAAATGAAGATTGAATCAAATACTCGCAATAAACAATAATTAATACTTAGGATATGTAGAGCCATTTATTGCATTCAGATTCCTTTGGAATTTTCTTTAAATTGTTACTTTTCAATAGTATAGTAAGTTAATACACACATCTAAATATGCAAATTAGTTTTGATTTCAATACCTAACCAAGCCTAGAAATAAGTTCTGGCGCTAAATCAGTTGACCATTTGTTAAAACGGACAAAGGAAATATTAATTCGTGTAATTATTCAAAGTCCCTTGCATCTGGTGCCAACGCCAAGAGTATAGGCATAAGTTAACTTTTCTTTTTACCTCCGCCCCATCGCATCGCTCTCTAAGGCAAATAACCCACCATTTTTTACCTGTCACAAAAATTTCATTCAATGTTCAAATTAACAATAATATCTACCAAATACAAAAAAATCTCAATTTCAAATTGTTTAGTAAAAAATGTATGAAGTAGGTACTTGAAATTACAATGATGTTTCTTTGGAGTATGTTCAATATCCTACCAAATTCGATTATTTAGGTTTTTAAATAAAAAATATACCTGCATTAATACTAATAGATAATTTAAGTACATCGGTTCATCTCAGTAGAGTAGAGTATCCTTAAATAGTATTTTTCAATAATCCAGTAGAGCTAAGAAGCGTCGTAAGACCTTGACCTTTAACTGAGATAGCTGGACGATGTCGTTGTGGATTTTGAAGTTCTGGGACTGCAGAACTTGAAGGTGGCAACCAGAGATTAAACAGGGAAACATTGAGAATTTTTTTCTTGGAGGCAGATTTGACCCACATAGGGTTGCAACGTTGATGATGAATGGACCAAGTCACACATTAGGTTATTATAACAAATGTACATTTTATCGTAAGTACCTTTAAATTTCAAATTGATACGTAATTCACGAGTAAAATAAACTAGACCTTAGAATACACCACAGCTCACGTTACACACCAAAAATAATAAGTAGTATTAAAAATCATATAACTACGTAAATAATATGTTGAAAATGTGATAAAATGCAAATAGGTATATAATTAACTTACTCCTAACCTCAAATGACAAAAGTTTTGATTACAATTTTCTTGCAACCAATTTCCGTTTAATTTACAAGGCAACACGCTCGTGCAAGTATTTAATCACAATAGTGACTCGCGTAAGCGAGTTGCTTTATAGATTGAATGGAAATTGTTTGCAGGAAAAATGTAATCAACACCTATGTCATTTGAGGTAAGAAATAAGTTTATTATGTATTCGCATTAGATCACATATTTAAAAAAATATATATTTCTCAATAACACTATTTACTATTTTTTTTATGTTGAAAATCTTCGCGTTTGTCAATTTCATCCGAACATGTTAATGTGAGCTGTGGTGTATTCTAAGGTTTATTGTTAAATATTATTTCAAATTTATTTATAACGGACAGAGCTAGGCAATTATGTAATAACCAACATAAAGATGGTGTAAAAATGACATGTCAGAGATGTATATGGTACAATAAGATTTGTTTGAATGAATTAACTTTTGGTGAAATAATTTGTTTTCTAAATTCACGACTGAAATTTAATTCAATTAGCCATTCCTCTAGTGCGGCCATTCCTCACCCGAGCTTTGATTTTTCACCAAGCTCCGATTCGAATTACCAACTTGTAATCTGTTAATTAAAACCATTTGTCTTTCAAACCAAAACACGTTCAGGGAAAATAACACCCCTTCGGTTAGTACACTCGGATCCATCGTCATTTGCCTTTTTTTATTTGTAACGAAAGAATTTTTTCCACTTCGTTAAAAATTTTCCCTCGTTAAAAATATGTCCAACATGTCTAAGCGACGCGCGACGTCATATGGGGCGACGTTCTCAATCCTTCTTCGCATTCTGATACCCTGGTATTTCACCATTGTTGGTCCATTGTAAAAATATAATTAACGCTACCTCTGGACAAGAAGAAGAAAATAATAAATATTTTTTTGTAGTATAACAAATGAAAAGTAAAAATTATTATGTCTACTGATACGTTTTGGTTTTAAAATATTACATCAATTCGAGGGAATACGATATTGAAATAGAAAGCTGAAACTCAATCACTTGAAACAATCTAGAGACACAATGATGCAATAAAATATGTATTTCTTACGTCCTTTATTTTAATTAATGATTAATTTGTTACAAGTAATTGAAATATAGTTCTTCGTGTGGGGGAGGAATTCTATATTTCAATTATTTGCATTTTTGTTCTGTTTAATTGTATTTTAATCTGTATTCATATTATGCCAATTATTTTTCTTAAGAGGGCATATAACGCTCTAATCTAGTGACTGAAAACATGTATTAAAACCACCCAATGCACTATGAAGCTAAGTGCTAGTAAGGGTAACTATCGCGCGCGTAATAAATGTTTATATGTGATTTTAATTATCTGAAACTTAAAATTTGTTGATTTTTTGCATTTTAAAAACAAACCTTACTTGAAATTATAAAAACTTGATCGGTCATTCACTTAATAAAAATCGAGTAATTTAATAAAAATGTGGAAAAAAGGATATTTTTAATATTTTTTAGGGGAATTTAAGCCGTATTTTAAAATTGTATGACGAACATTCACTAGAGAAATTTTGAAAATACTTATTGTATTTTTTAGTAACACAATGTTTAACATACTTGAGAAATTTGATTTGAAATTGGGGTGATTATTAGGTTTATATGCCCCCTTAAGAACTTCATGTTTAAATTGTATTTTTCTCCTCTGGTTATATGTTTTTGTTATATTTTATTATTTTTTTTTATTATTAAGATTAGACATATAACATTTCATGTTGGATGAAATGTCTTTAAATAAATTTAAAAAAAGCATCTCATCTAGTATTAAATTGTAGGTAGGTACATAATATATCAAAAATGTGTGTTCAAAATATTCATAAATATACACTTTTTTACCAAATCACTTATGTATTTAAATGAAAATTTGTTTTAAGATAAGCTGTTAATATTCCGCAATGAAATATTATGTAAAGTTTAAAAAAATGTTATTGATTTTTACATGCTTTTCAGTATTCTTAAACAAGTGGACGTATTATTAATATTGTTTATTAATACGTGACATTGTTTTATTATTCCATAAATTGTCGTGTATCTCGGATGATTATATCATCAGAATAATAATTGTCAAGGCGAGGTGGTTGGATCCGAAATAATGATATACAAAGAAGAAAAGTTTATTCATTCCCATCACAATCTGTGAAATGTGTTTGACGAGATATTCCCCCATCCTCAGTAGGCAGAGCTCAGACTAGACATTTATTATTTTTCCTTATTGTTTACTCAATTAAAACCTCGGAATAAGATTCTGCTCAACGGGACCGTATGTACACATTCTTCAAATTAACAGACAATGAATCGGAGGCTGCGAACAATGGAGACGTCTGGGGAAAATTTGCCTTTTCTTTCCGCCTGCAATCGCGAGATACGACGACTCTTCTTTCAGTAGCAAACAAATGTCCAAGGAATATGTCACATGGAAAATTAACTCTTTTCTTCGTTCAACAATGTAGATCGAATAATAATATTCTTATTTTATTCATCCAAATAAAGTTATGTTCCTCTTGATCATTTGTTGTAGGCAGTAGGTATATTATTTGGAGAAATTTTTATATACAAATTTTTTTTTTTATAAATTTTTTTATATTTTTATATTTTTTTTTTTTTTTTTTTTTTAATTTTTATATTTTTTTTTTTTTTTTTAATTTTTATATTTTTTTTTTTTTTTTTAATTTATATACCTAACATATTTCTTGCCCGAACTTGTTTTATCATTTTCATTATCTAAGGTTTCATTATGCAATATTACATCAGTTATTTTACGAACAGTTAAAACATATCTATTAATCTATCTATGCATTACAACCCTATACTCATGAAGTTGATAACAGTAAATTTAAGATCAGTTTCAGATTTTAGCAATCTTTGGGACTCAAATAATTGAATAATAATATTAATTTATACAACAATTAATGATGATTTCATACTTAACGTTGATAAAAACAAATATTCGTGATTAAATGTAAAGAAAGATAAAGATTGGATTATAATAGAGTACTGATTTATACATTTTTAAGATTAAGGAAAGCTAAGAAAGCATTAAGAACGTGTCATGAGTAGCCCCGAAGGTCAGATCTTAAGCGTACTTTACACAGACGAGGTTTTCAACGAAGTTCAGGTTTTCAAATGGTTTTTCAACACGGTGGGAAAAAAAATAGAACGTTTTCTATTTTTCAACGCATTTTGTATCGTTTTTCATAAAAAAGAAATCTGTAACATTATTCGTTGCCGACGTTGACGTTGACGTTCGCGGTATCTATTGTTTATTTGGCGTCTCTCGACCAGAGAACAATATTTTAATACAAAAACAAAAAAAGTGAAGGTCCAAGAAAAATGAAATCGTGTCCAATTCAAGTCAAATGCCGGGTAGTCAAAATACAAAGTCAAACGAAGAAAACGAGAGAAACATAAAACACTGTTGAACGAAACGCGGAACGAGAGAAAAATAAAATGTTGCTATTTTTCACATACATGGCATATTTCATTTTTTCGTTATTGCAATAATAGGGGTCACAGATAAAGGAGAAAATAATCCTCGTGTAAAGCGAGGTTTTTAGTAACCTGTATTTTGAATGTTGTTTTAAGCGTTGAAAATCGGACCGCGTTGAAAACCTCCTGCAGAGCCCGTCTCCATGACTCTTGTAACTCCTGTAGAATGGTCTAAAAACATGAACGCCTCTAGTATTAAGAATAATTCTGAAATAAAAATGTGTAATACATCTGTGCGAAATCAACTTACTATAACGTCGACGATTTTAAATTACAATGAAAACAATCTCGAAGGATCATATGGATAGTGGATAAGTCATGAGGGGACCTAGAGAATTTTTGAAAGAATGGACATCGCAATAATCACTTAAAGACAGATTTACAAAGGAACAAGTAAAATTTACTCTATCTTAAACAATGGGAAATGAAAAAGAATCCATAAAATCTAATGTAACGAGAATCATAACTACATTTCTATATGATGGTATTAATCTTACTTCTCTTGAAGCATCACAAATTTCAATTACAGTTTGTAATATCTTCGATTCACAGGCATCGAGAGTTCGACGTAGTCGGATCAGCTAAGTGCTATAACTCAAGAAAGACAAATAGTACAATAATACTCATCTTAAAATTCCATAATATCTTGTATCTAAGTACTTACGATTGCCGCAGGCTCTACCATGCACATCCTATGGAATATTTTAGATGATCTATAAATTCAAATAGACTATAAATGAAGATTCATCGCATCGCAGTGTCTAGACGTTTTAAGTTGAATTGCGTGGGGCGATTTTGTATGCATTTTTATTTTGTAATAGCTATTGATACTTTATCACCTAGTAACTCTTATATCTGATCATTTTGTTTGTATTTAATTTTTGATACTCAACAAATGAGGGAATACAAAATTAAACAAGTCAAAGAACCTACTTCTAAGAAATACTAGGCTAATAACATATCTATAGTCAGTAAAAGCAATCTAGACGTTCATAAATTTATCTAATAAATTTTATTATAAACAAATTATTGCCAAAACGTTCAATTCGATAAAAATTTACGGTGCAAAACGGCCGTATATATATATTTTTGAATTGATCATAATATTATTTATTATTATAATTCTGTTGTAATTCATACAATAAGTTTACTGTTTGGTGAAGGAAATTAAAATTGATGGAGTATGTGATTATATTTTTTAAAATATCTTTTAAATCAAGAGTTCTAAATGGGTCTATAATACAGAAACAATTCGCTGAACTAGTAATCCAGTAAAACTTTCTTATCTCAAACGGTAATATTTTTTTTCGAACACTAAAACAATAGTCATTTTAATATAATATTTGACATCACCAATTAATGAATGGTCTACTATTGATGTGATAAATGCATGTTATTTATTTGATTTTATCTTTTATTTTACGTTACTTCTTGGGCAACTAACAGGTACTATGTCAAATATCAATGTAACACGCACCCAACAACAAGTTGCCAAATTTTGGAAACTTACGATACTAATCGTCTCACAGAGCCAAACTGAAAATACAATTAAAAAATGTGTTTCCACCGGGAATCGAACCCGGGACCTTTGGATCTGCAGGCAGACACCTAACCAACTTTGCCACGAAGGCCGACTTGTAACTTCTGTAAGTTATGTTGATAAATGTGTTCTCATTTTAAAACCCACGTTTCGAAGGAATCTTATTATTTATCTGAGTTCAAATACTTGGCCAGAATAAATTCAAGTTTCTTATCTCATTCTCAAAATTGTGGAGCCTTGTAGATATTTCCCTCCTCTGCTAACGATAGGTGTCGGTATATATTACGCGTATTGAAAGGTAATCAATGGAAAGGGGGCAGAAGGAAGACGAAGAGGTAGAAAGACTATTGCCATTGGGGAAAGATAAAGAAAAGAAACGAAAAACAGGTATTAAATCGTCGAAACAATTTTTGAAAGTCTGAAAACGAAATTGCTTTAGATACTCCGGAAAAGAAAAGAATATACTGAAAACTTTTTATATCGAAACGTAAAAAAACATTTCATCTCAAGGTTGGGTAGTGATTTTTCAGTGGGATTAATATTTTTTTGTAATTGCATGTACGCAAACATTGGATTTTTTTGAATGATATTTTTATTGACAAACTTTTTAACATCTTTTTAATTGTATGATTGTAATAGTTTTTTTAATTGTAGGTGTTATTTCTAATACAAATTTAAAGTGTATTTTTATTCATTTACAAATTTTTTTTTTACATATTTTACAAAATAAAATAAAAATATCCTTAAAGATTTTCATTCCAATCTTTTTATATTATTGATTTTATTTTAAAATAAATATTTAAGGAAATCTCCCAGGATAAATGAAAGTTTCAATTAATGCAAAAAAAAGAAAAAAGTAATATTATGAAAAATTAATGTTTATATTTTACTCCAAACACACTCATTTTATTTCTCGCTATTTTTGAAATATAATTTTATCTATTTTTTTTATCTAAATTACAAAATTTGGAGAAGTGTATATAAAACTCATATTCATTGGATAGTAAATCAATGCCGTCAGAATAAGGCAAGTTCGACAATATATGGTAGCGGTTAGAGTAAAGAAGAATTGAAGCATAAACAAAAAGAGCTATTCGGGAACCTTAAACAATACTAACCCTCGGCGTCACTCGTAAAATATTCTTTTCATCGAATCAGTGACATTTCCAAATTGAATTCGACCAAGTTGAATTGATGGTCCTACCTCCTGGCCTGTAGGTAAGTAGGTACTGATGGGGGTAGTGGTGGCGTATTTTTCTTTTGGTTCTTTTGATAGGAACTAAGATAATAGATATATAAATCTAAATGGATGATACAAATAGAAATTACCGACTGCACATTATAAAAAATAGTTCCAAAAGACCCAAGTTTTATTAAGTTATTTTGAAATTATTTTTATAAATTTAATCTTCTCTTAATTCATAATTTCGAAATGTAAGCTTTCACGGTAGATGTTTGTAACTACTTATGAAATGTCGAACGCTGCCTGTCCTTTTTTACCATCAAAGAGGTTGTTAAATGAGTACATGCCGGGTCAGTATTCATGGTGGTTGTCGAATGTTCCTCCCTAGATATATAGACCTTTTGAAATTTGTATTGTTGTCGATATTCTGGTAGATTACTAACCTCGTCTTAGTGCAAATTGCACGACAAGATGTACTAGCGACGAATGTACATATATATTCTCCGCAAGTGTATAGGCCTTAAAAAATGTTTTGTAATTGTGATATTCTATAACTTGTCACAATTTATAGAGTGGAATTCCGGCTTCTTAGGAATCCATTAGTCATGCTTATTTTGTGAACAATTATAGAACTTTCAATCAAACTTATCTCGAGAATTTCAATAAATCTATAAATTCCATACATCTTGGTATCTTCTCTGATGCCATGTAGAACCTACCTATATAAAGATCTGTTTTTACTTTTAAAATCATACAGAGATTGATATACTATGTATTATTCACAATAATATTTGATTAAACAATATTTTACTGTAATATAACATTGTAATGTAATCTTAATATTTAATATTTTTTAAAACATCGTGTTTTCCGACTTATATTCCGTATTATTTTCATTACAGGTTTAATTATTCGATGTAAATCAGCCAACAGAAGGGGTTAAACTGTTACAACTGGTCTAACTTATTGTGACGTGATTCCGAAGAATGTTTAATTAATAAAAGTTATTTGAAAAACCAATTTTGTTATTTCGGAGATGATATTTTAAATAAAGTTAAATATGATTTGTTTAAACAAAATATTTTCATGGATGAAATATAAACTAATAGTATATTTATAATAAATTAATAGTTTATGCGTATATTTCGAGACAAGATTAAACAACATCACTTCAGAAGAAGATAAGTCTACTTATAACACTACAAGAACTATACAAAAACACTTTTTGATATTATTAAAGTTCCAAACGTAAACGATATTTATAAAAATAAAACGACAATTTTACAATTTGTTTTCAATAATCAAAAATGGAATGTCACTACGATTCCGAAACGATTTTTAGATCCTCAAGTAAAAGACAATTACAATACAATAATTAATTTGGAAAGAAAATGTTTCAATTGCCTCCCAAATGAGTTTAAACATATTTCAAAAAAATAAACAATAACTATGTAAATGCATATAATAATCTATAATAGTATGTAATGGTATATTTTTAAATTATTTTGATATAATGGTCAAAATTGTTTTCAATTACCTTTTTCCCTTTTTTCATTTGATTTTTGTTTATGTTCAATTTGTTTTATTTACTTTCTCTTTATATTTGTTTTTATTATCAAATGATTCCGTCATGAAGCACAAAATTTTAATCTTTTTAATGAGGTATTGCAAAAATGTTATTATAAGTACCTATATGTAATATTTATGAAATAAAGGTAAATTTATGTTGTAATGTTTAGAAAAAAAGAATGTAAAATAAATAAAATAAATTCTAAAAGACTTTGGAATAATGCTAGTAGCTGGCATAGTAAAACGTGATATTTTTAGTTGGGAAGAATTCCGAAGTCATTGAATTTCGTCTCCTTAAGCGGTATATTTTCAAATTTTCCTACTGTCGAAGCCAAGACGCGTGTATGATGAAACATTTTGTATGGTGTAGTGGACTTTTGCATTGCAAAACACCAACTTAAAGGCTTCGTAGCATATATATTCTATATATATGGATAAATTCAGAATTTGAAGTAGAACAATTTGTGTCTGTGTGTGTCTAATAGTTTGATACCTACTTAATCTCCAAACATACATACCATCATGCTGTTTTCATATTCTGGGTAGGAAAAACAGACTGACCTCCATAATGTCCTATACAGTCATATATACCTACATGTTTTATGTAGAAAAAAAAATCTTTAAATATTTATTAATTTGTGTTTTAAGTGTTTATAGTTTGGTAGGTATTCTTCAATTACGCATACTATCGCCATCGACATTTTGATCTCATGTGTTACATGCAACTAGTTTAATCGAATTCAATTTAAAATTAATCAAATCATTGTTTAAAATTATTAAATGCGTCCAATGTAAGTACGAATATGGTTTGTAATTTTGAAATATAATATGCAAAGAAATAGGTTCATGAATAGAGGAGGATCACGTACCTATTACCTACAGGAAACTATGAAGATGACGGAAGAAAACTCCATAAGTACAGAATAGTATAGGGTCTGAATACAAACTATCGCATTACTATTTATACGCGGACAATGACATCCATAAAAAAGTTTTTTATTGAAAAAGTGTCGTTATGCAAAAATATTACAAAATTGTGGAATATAAAAAGTTGGCAAATTTGCCGACAATATCGCGTGTATTCGATGCGAAATAATAAAATAATATTTCCATTAAGGATTCGCGAACATCGAATCGTTTTAGGGAAATCGATTTTAGATATTCTCAGTAATAAATTACAAATTCAATAAAAAAGGAATGTCACTTCACTAGCAATGGATGATTTTTTACAATTACCAATAAAAAACATAATTGTAACGTAATTCTGTACCTAATGTACATACATACATATCATCACGCCATGTCCCTTGCGGGGTAGGCAGAGAGAACCGAACGCCACATCTTTCTATCCTGGCACGCATCCCTCGTCTCATCCATATTCATGCATCGTCTCATACATGTTCGTCTATTGCTAACACTTCTAACATTTCCGTCTTTCAAAATTTCGTTCACATGGTCATGCCATCCCTTTCTTGGGCGTCCCCGACCTCTCGCTCTGTATATTTTCTTCGTCAGGCGCTCCTCATTCATTCTCCCCATGTACCTAATGTCATCGTTAAAATTAGAAAAATAAAATCCACAAACAAAAAATCGCGTAGATACAATTAAAAATAATATATGTTCAATATTGGACAGAGAATTCCCGTATTATGTTAATAAAAAGATTTAATTTATTATTTACATAGTATCACCAAAAACGTTCGATGAAATTTTATTTAAGTAGAATAAAGTCTACAAATCATTCTTTACCAACCACAAAATTTGAACATCATATTAATTTTAATGTCAATAAAAAATACGCTCTAAAATTAACCACAGAATTTTAAATCCTATACCTAATAGTTGTCGGACTTCGTTGCTCAGTTGGTTAGATATCTGACTGCTGAGCCAAAGGTCCCGGGTTCGATTCCCGGTGGAGACACAGTTTGTAATTGTGTTTTCAGTCTGGATCTGTGAGACGATTAATATCGTAAGTCTCCAGAATGTGGCAACATGTTATTGGGTGCGTGTTAAATTAATATTTGCCATAGTACTTGTTAGTTGCCCGAGAAGCAATATTAAATAAATAAATTAATTAATTAATTTATTCACCATAATGCATCGCACCTAAGAATTAGGAAATCGGATAGTTACCTAACGACTTCAATTTTTAAAAGAATGAATAAATGGATGTACTTACATGAATTTTAATGAAATAAAATAGTACTTAAATATTTTGATATTGCGATAATTCAGTATGCAGTGTCTGTGAATGAGATATTGCTGTATTCGCGGACGTGTATGAATTACAAGTTTCGGTTTTAAAGAAGCTTTTTGAGATAATGGATGCAATAAATATTTTCTGCGACAGTTACCTCTTAACCCTTCAACTTTCCACCTACAAAATAAAATGATACCTATCTTTTCGCTAGGGATGAAATGAATTTACGCGCGGTACATTTAACCTCAACATCATAATACTTTCTACTCGAAGGAGTATAGGTCTTTATTTTTTTAGATGTTTTATACCTAAATAACCATTTTGAAAATATTGTTTTAAATAATTAACAAAGGATTAAATCCGATTTTTACTATATAAAATTAGTGTAGGAATAGAAAGGAAAAAATAAAAGAAATTTCATTGAATAGTGACTTTACCTAAGAATACAATATGTGATATGCAATAGAACGATGTATGACAGCGTAAGAAAGAGGACATAAAGAAATAATGTAAGATGAAGAAAGACATCATTAATCGAATGAAAGTGAGATGGTTTGGCCACATTGGAAGAAAGAATGAGGAACGACTTACGAAGAAAATAAACATTGCGAACAGGAATGGAATAAGAGGTCGGGGCCGCCCAAGAAAGGGATGGCATAACCATGTGAACGGTATTTTGAAAGAAGGAAATGTTACAAGCATAAACAATAGACGAACATGTATGAGACGATATGTGAAAGTTGACGAGGCGATGAATGTGTGTCAAGATAGAAATATGTGGTGTTCGGTTCTCTCTGTATGTACGTATGTACTGTTAGTAAAGGATTGGAGAGCTAAATAATTTACGTTCTTTTTATTTCAGAGGTTTTCATTTGTACATATCTTATATCATTTACAATTTACGACTTGGTAATTATTTTGAAATGTCAACGATTAAGCTGTATAAAAATCCAAGAATAATTTACAGGTGTGTGTATAATATTATTAGGGTAGGTACAATAAATTATAATAGGTACATATGTAGATATCAGAATTTCATTTGGCATACACATTAGAAACGAACATCGTATGGTAGTCCGATAACCGAATTAATTTCAATTAATAGTGCAAGGTGGTGGTGGTGGCGTCCCAACTAATCTGAGGACCATTATAAACAACGCCGACTTAAATGGGCAATTTAATCTGTACGTATAACAGGCTGGCAGCATCCCGCATGGGTGTTGGGGTCTAAAAGCGACCCAGGGACATCTATCAAATTAAAGGATTGCTATAGAAATAGGTATTGGTGTGTTGAATTGTAAGTATTCAGATATCTACACATCTAATATATGTAAATGCAATGTGGTATTCATATTGTACTAATATGTAGTAAAAATACAAGATTCCCTAGATATTAACATATAAATAATAATATACTTACATTTTAAATAAAAAAAATAACCCATAAACGAATGCTGTACCAAAAATTAAATAATAATTATAATAATATATTTTTACGATATAAAAAGTACGAAATAGTTTAATTTTCATTATACATAGAAAATATTATAGTAACATACTTATTTTGATCGCTGCCGCGCTATGACAACGTAAATAGTTGTTTAAATTATATATCGGTGTCCTAGGTTCGATAGAAAGTTAGAAAATCCTTAAAATACTTTACAATTAATTATTCTTCCTTAAAAAGATCATATGTATGTATATTTACTTAGCAACGACATATCAAATATAATCATTTATGTTACGCGGTATGCTGTGATTAAATTGATATTTATATTTAATCAATACAAAAAATCTGAATCTATTTTGAAAACAACTGACAAAAATTAAAGCCCTCTAAAAAAAAAAAAAGATCTCAACTCACTTTGTCCTTGGAAATAAAACGTACGTATGTTGTTGTTACATGTTCCTTATAGTTAGGTATATCACATAATGGCGGCAAACCGCAAAAGTAAAGACTGGCAAACCTTTATTGGTTTTGATTAAACAGGAACGAAGTAAAGTTAACGGTATATGTATATGTGAGGTGTGTGCTACCTTCCTTCTGAAATACTCACAAGTGACTATCAACCACGAACACATTCCGATGACAATAATATTATTACACTTACTTAGCGAGAGCCATTAAAGAACTGTGCGGTGATTTTTTATTTTTTAATAGTTTTATCTATAATATTTTATTTAATATGTATCTTAAAAGAATAATTTTTGTTTTGGACCGAAGCTGCTGTCGCTTTTGGTATTGTCAGTTAAATTATTTTTTTTCAATTATTTTTGTAATTCGACAAATAGTTGGCACTTTCTTATCTATCGTATAACATATAAGAGTGAAGCCGGTATTTGAAAATTAATATTTATTCAAATAATTAAGTGCAAAAACAGTTCCTATCACTTAACAGAAAATTATGTGTTTTTCGCGGAACAATGACCTTACTCCATGGTGTTTTTACACCACGTTTCGCGGAAGTTTCTTCTTCCTAGCTATATCCCAACTCTTTGTCTGTGCCGACTGTTGGGGTCAGCTCTCCTTGTCCTTAAATTATAGGTCCTTCTGTCCTGTATTATATATGTCTCCTAGGCCATGTCTCTGCAATTGGTTTCGTCTTTGCACGACCCAGGAATTCTTTAGATTTCCTCTGGATGTAAGTCGAGGAAGATCCATGGAGGTTGCTTGGTTCACCATGTGATCTGGCGTTCTGCGTTCGACGTACCCGTACCATCTCAACTGTCTTCCCTCTATCATACTATAAATACCAGTAACGCCTAGGCTTCCACGAACGCGTGAAATTTTTGACGTTTCCACGTTTCTCAGTAGCTAACAAGTATAATTTCAAATATGTATTTGACTCACAACAACAAGAGACTTATGACGGGTATCGTAAGTCTCTAAAGTGTGAAAATCATAAATCTCAAATATTGAAAAATTGTGTCATCTCTGGTACATGTGTCTCAAATATCTGATTCACCAAGGTTATACTAACACCAAAAACTATACTGTACAAAAATATCCTGTGCACCTTTGTGAAGACCTGCCTAAAACCCAAAATAATAAAATAAGATTTGTTTTCTTTGAGGAAAGACTTTATACAAGTTGCATCGGTTGTAAACACCGGTGTCACCAAAAATGGCAAAGTATGGAAGTACATTTGTGTCCAAATGTCGTCAATCAATCACCGCACGTTTCTCCCCCAGCACCGATTGGGAAACACAATGTGGGAATGGACCAAGATATCCCTCGGGTACTTCCATACCCCCAACCTTCCTTCACTCCCACATAACACCCCGATCCTCCTTAACACAGATGAACAGTGAACAGGGGGGTGACAAGAAAACAGAAGGAAATAACAAACCCGACTGAGCAGAGCAGTGTGCTGCTAAATTAAAGAACTAAATTATTAATAATATAACCAATTCGTCGAATTTTGCATGAGAAAATTCGTTGGACATTTTCGAGCTTACGCTATTCTTCAGTAATATATTTATTATTCTATCTATGTACATATTTAACAATCAAGTTAAAACAATATTATTATTTTTTGTACATTTAAAAAGATACTTTGATTTTATCTGCATAATACACTAACGGAAATCGTAAAGTTGCGATGACAGTTTAATTTATACTTTGTAGAAATAACTGTTTTAGCTGATGGAAATAAATGATAATTTTTAATCAAAGGAACAGCAGGACAAATAGTAAATTTTCTTACTTCTGTGTTCTAATTTTCTGTAATAAAATTCTTTTAACGTTTAAAATGTTTCTGGCATATAATCAAACGTCGCATATTATTTTATTTCTTTTACTGACCAGATAATTAACGATGAAACAAATATGTCTAACTAAATAGCAGGAGATGATTTATCGATCAGGTACTTATAAATTAATAAGTACCTAATCGAGTTATGAAGGAACGTACATATGTACAATCACTCTTTGTTCCAATTATTTACCTAATGTAAATTGGAATATCCTTCGTTTTGTTTTCATAATAACTGTTTTCTTTGAATCCTTCAATGGCGAATAATACAAGGGCAACATGAGATACGAGTAGGTAGGTAAAATAAGATTTCTACACAGGGGCTATCACCCCACTAGACAGAACAATAATCTTCGATAAAACCCGCACATTTGCATAAACACTAGCTCGTTTGGGATCGCTAGGGATAGAATCAGACCGAGAGAGCCCGCATGGTACATGGACAGATCCTCCTTTGCCTAGATTTACTGTTTGCTATATTAAATTGAAGTATAAACTGTTCAGAATGCTGATACACTCCTACAAGGACATCCGGCTACATTGAATATACGACAATCCGTGCTGAGGTCACGAGGATCACAAGATTTACTCGTTCTTGATTAAATGCAATATCTTAAGTGAATACTTAAGTTATTGCCATTACAGCCGTGTATTGTATGTATATTTGAATCATGTATTGAACCAACTACAGACCAATAATAAAATAATTATCTATACTCTAAACTCGGTGATGCAAACCCAGTTTTGTTTCTTCTTCTTCTTTAGCCTGTTCTTTTCCATTATTGGACATAGGCCTCCCCCTTGGTCCTCCTCAACTCCCTGTCTTAAGCACACTGCATCCATCTCCCTCTGGCACATTTATTGATGTGATCAGACCACCTTGCCTGGGGTCTGCCGACACCTCTTCGGCTTGTTCTCGGTCGCCATTCTATGATCTTTTTGGTCCATCGTGAATCCTGGCATCTGGCAACATGCCCAGCCCAGCCCAGCCCATTAAATATTCCGACCTGTCTTTTGAACAATCACAATAATTACATAATGTGAAAACGCATCATACGATGTTCTTTGTGACAATATCACTTATCAGCAATCGTACTGCGTATTAAGAGAAATCCCGAGGAAGTTCATATAAACTATAAATGCAAAGATATTTTACTGCTTAATTTTCACAGTTAAGACACAAAACTCCAACGGAAATCTATTAATACGTAATATATTAATACGTGAAGCGAAAACGTTAAGTACAATTTCCGGATGAATGGGCGCACGGACGAGTTTGAGATTTGGCATACTTAAAGTTTATATGGAGGAGGACTGCAGAAAAATAATATTAATACATATTATGCGTTATAAATAAATTAAATCAAATAAAAAATATTTCACATCAAACCATTTATTGTGTACCATAGAACGATGAAGAGAGGGGAAACGTTATTTTAATATACCCGCTTAGTATGAGAAATATTCCGATAACACTCAGTAGGTAGGTAGGAAATATTCATTCTTTTAATATTTAATAATGTTGCTATTTCGACAAAAACTTATAATGGTAATGATTCTTTTAAACTGTATTTTCTTTTTGATTTTATAATCTTTGGTTGGATTATCCATCTCATATAGAGATTTAAATTGAGAACAATTATAGCATCATTCGTGGTTTGCTACTACATACATATTAATTTTATTCTGGACTATATGAAAAGAGTCTAACGAGGAAGAGATGTCATAATGAAGCGATGCACCAGGGATGGTTAAATAATTAATAGAAGCTGCACCGTTTGATGCAGGCAGATTGAGTAGGAATGTCTGATGGGATGACGGGGTTAGGTACATACCAGGTAGGTACATACTCCTCATAGTTTCAATTGGAATCATCGCATGCATCGGCAGACTTTGCAAACATTTTCATTTTCAATGTCACCTCTTTCGCTCGGTTGAAAATTCATGAGTCCATCTCGTGATGAGGCGGAGGCAGTATCTATAATATGGTGAAATTTACACGAGAATCGTTCTGAGTCAACATGACTATATTGGTAACAAAAGGAACAATTGTTCACATTCAACTGCCACGACGGTATTTTTAGCATAGCATAAAGATTATAATATAACTTATAAATTTTACAAATTAGATAATAAAATAAATTAAGTAATGAAGAAATAGACATATTTTCAATACCCTCATTTAAGGTATAAAAAATTTAAACCAATTTCAGTTTAAATTTATGCACAGTAATATCAAAATAATTTTGATGATTTCGAGGTACTATTAGGAATTTAAGGGGGGGACTGCTGCCAACGTACCTATTTTTCAATTTGATATACCATCATTATTTCTTATCAAATCGTTTTGAAAAAATAATTAAGATAGTTTGGATATTAATAAACAAAAATATACCTTAACTTTTTGATAATGTTCTGTATAAATTCTTGTTGAAAAATAATGGCATTCCCCGATTTTCAACGTTTATCATATATTTTTAATAAACTATATAGCGTAGAGTAAAATATTTTTTTTTAAATTAAAGAAGACAAAAATATCTAGAAAATGCTTCAGGTTTCAGGCGTAATCAAAGTTTTTTTGATTTATTTACTTAACCTGATGCGTTAATGCAACGTCATATCATATTTTTCCAGGTATTTTGTTCTTCTTTAATGTGTAAAAAAAAATATTGTTCTATACCTTACATTTTTATAGAAATTTAAGATAAATGTCTAAAATCGGGGTATGCTTATTATTTTCCTACAAGAATATATACAGAACATAATCAAAAAGTTAAGGTATATTTCTCTTTATTAATATCCAAACTAACTAGGTTATTTTTTTCAAAATGATTCGTTTAGTAATAATGATGGTATATCAAATTGAAAAAATAGGTACGTTGGCAGCAATCACCCTCTTAAGTAGTTTTTTTTTAAATGCATATTGAATATATTCAAGAATCATTTGGAAAATTAAAACTTCTAGACATATTTGTACAGATCGAAACAATATAAATTCGCCAATATGGTTATTCCAATAGTGACATAAAAAGAATTAAATAAAAATCTGTATTCGTGATTTTTCAAATGGAATTCTGGTTTTAAAATCAGTTTCGTGTATTTTTATTCACTTTAAATTGTGCGATTTATGAACTCAATTTCAGAATTATACCTTTCAAAGATATTAGCTATTTAAAATTATATCAGCATGTCAAAACACTTATTAAAACATAATATTTATTAATAGTATCTTCTTGTACACATAATTTGTACACTGGCCAAAATATTAACAAACGACGATTTCTTTCAACCAACCAGAGTTGATATTAATATACAATACAATGCGTACTATGGCAATAAGTTTATGACACGACAAAAATAAAAAAAAAATATTTATAATAATAAAAAAATTGAATATAATAATAGAAAGGAAGAAGAAATCAGGTATTATTAGATAGATATTTTTGCTTTAGCCTTTATTTTAACTGGTTTTGAATAATTGATCTTTTTTTTATTTTCATAATGGATAAAATTGAAATATGTGTCATAGATGGAATAGAATTTGTAAAATGAAATCGGTTAGCAAATATCATCAAGTGTCCAGACAGGAAAAAAAAATCTTACATCCGACAAAAAACATGTATGGAGCGTTGTATGTCAGTGGTATTTGCAAATTGGACAGATACATTTGAAGGCTATCGTCGAATTGTTTGTTAAGTGTAAATTTGAAATGGTAACGATTATTTACATTTGCTGCACGAGAAAGAGTGAGTGAGTTGAGTAATGCATCCACACACAGAGGGCAACACCCAAACAACACCAAACAAAACAACTTTTAAATTGAACGCCATCACATGAGATGTGGAACCGGTCACTTGTTTGTCCTTTTTCGTTTGTTCTCTACTACTATAGCATCTATTTTGCCAACGAAAAAGTCCTATAAAACTAAAAACATACACATCCTTGTACCTATTCATGCGCGAATATTTTTCCATCCGGAAATGCAAAATGATCCAAAGAAATTCGCGTCATAATTTGATTCAAAATCGTATTCAATTTCTTCTCTTTTAGTCGATATTGATAATGATTGTAGGTATGCTAAAAGTTTCTTCTGCTATGATTGTATGTGGGAGGGAAGGTGTGGTGTGGCCAGAAGAAACATGTCGTGGGTCTTAATATTCGATCCTAGACAATTCAGACCCGTGGAAAGCTGCACCGGAATAGCAAACTGGAGGAGGCCAGGGCCCACGCAGGACTAAAACGAAATAACACCGGGAATAAAACGAAAGTTTTGTTTCTCTGTTTAAAATGAATAATAGAAAGATGTTGGTCTTCAATCACTGTAATGGAAGACCAGCCAATGAATCGACCATCAATAATGAGGGTCGATCCTATAGTGCTACTTAAACTAATTTTGTGTTTTAAGCTGTATTCAGATCACTCTATCATTACTGTATTATTCGCTAAATATTTTAAAAATATATCAATTAAAAAATATCAAAATTTTCTGTATTTATTAAATCTTATACGGCTTAATATGCCCTATACAAAAATACAATAAAAACACATATTGATAATAAAAACACAGAATATGAAAACAACGATAAAATTAGTAAAAAAGGAAAAACCTCCTTAGGTACATAATTAAACAATAAAAGAAAAATCAAAACAAAAAAAGTGAAGCAAACACAAATAAAAGATAAACATTGGAATTCAAATCAAATTAAATATAAAAAAATAACTTAAAATACGTAAATAACATTCGAAACAGTACAATGCCGCCATTTGTACTAGCAAATAAGTAATATACAGTAAAGTGGTAAAAAATAAAATAAAATAAATAAATTTCCTTAAACGAAAAAAAATCACTTAACAATTCATAAATCGTATTGTCAATATTAAATGTTACTTTTCACTCAAAGCAGTTATTTTTAACGCAGTTACTATGAAATATTTGTTTACTCGAATATTTTATTATCTCTATCAGTTCTATATCGATGTTTTAGTTTTCAAAGTGCCTACCTGACAACGACTGCATCACATACAGATAATATCGCCGCGCCCGCCGTTGCGTCATTACAGTCTAACATCTTACAAGTTTCCTTCTTTTATTTTAGTTGTGGATGATTCCATTTTGTTTATTGCCTTGTTTACTGCAATCAGTGCGTCACTTTTTTTCTCCTGTGTCAGAGAAACGTCAAAGTTATTGTTTGACTTTTTTGAGACGTGGGGGAAAACTTGATCTAAAGCCTCAAATACATTCCATTTTTGATAAGAACAAAAGTTTAGTTGTAAAAAGTGTTTGTCTTGACGAAGAATCACCTTGTTTTGCAAGAGGTGTATTTACCTATGTATCTGTTCTGATAAAATATGCTGAAATTATTATTATTTATAGTTTTGTTTATCCGTTTCCTTTTGTATAACTTTGAAACTAAGTAAATTTACAATAATGTCATAACAACATTAAAACCTCCTTGAGAAAATAATAATCACCACGAAAAGTTTTGAGACGACGCGTTACGTAACTCGTTTACTAATCACTGAAGGGTTGCAACAAACAAAGTAATAATTCATGTCGCGGAAATGCAATTAACGAGATTAATAAATTTAAATATAAAGGCGGGAAAACACGTTTGTTTGTTTGTTTGTTTCAGAAGATATGCGTTTTCTTATATTTCTCCGATAGACCAGGGACGATCCGAGGACCTTAGGGTCACGCAACCCTAGACAAAATAAATTGGAAACGTCTTAATTTAAAAACGCGTATGTAAAAAACTTAATGAATGTGATTTAATATAATTACACAAGCAAAAAAGTGTTTGTTATATCATTTGCGAATAAAACGAACCACTAATAATAAATATTTGATTTTTAATATGTAGCGGAATAGTTTTTTTAGAGTTAATTAATAAAATTGGAAAAGTACTTATATTGTCTTTCGCATTATTTGCGGAACACAACGAAACACTCAATATCATAATAAGACAAGCTTTCTTTGATGAGATAAAATTGATTTAATTTGTTGTTTACCAAAAGAATGAAATGAAACAAAATAATTCAATTGATTTTCATTACATACCTATGTAGATAGGTGACGTTTTATAGAATTCGATAAAAATCCTGTACAATTCCAAGCAGTGCGTTGAATTATACAGAATTCCCGCCAAAAAGATTCGTAAGTAGAACAACCCATTTGGTTTTATTTATTTATTTTATTCCTTCAACGCCCATTTGAAGGGCTTTTACAAAACATACAAAACACATGTGCAGCGTACAGCAACTATATAAAACAACATATAACCAATAAGAATATAAAAAAAGCACAAATAAAATTTAAAAGTAAAAACATAGAAAATAAAATATATCAGTAAAAATAAAGGAAGGATATATAAAATCAACAATATAAAACAACTTATAACCAATAAGAATATAAAAAAAGAAGAACACAAATAAAATTAAAAAGTAAAAACATAGAAAATAAAATTTAAAAGTAAAAACATAGAAAATAAAATATATCAGTAAAAATAAAGAAGGGATATATAAAATCAACAATATAAAACAACTTATAACCAATAAGAATATAAAAAAGAAGAACACAAATAAAATTTAAAAGTAAAAACATAGAAAATAAAATATATCAGTAAAAATAAAGAAGGGATATATAAAATCAACAGTATAAAGCAACAAATAACCAATAAGAATATAAGAAAAATCACAAATTAAATTTTAAAGAAAAAACAAAGAAAATAAAATATATCAGTAAAAATAAAGAAGGGATATATAAAATCAACAATCTAAAACAACACATAACCAATAAGAATATATAAAGAAAAAACACAAATAAAATTTACAAGTAAAACATAGAAAATAAAATATATCAGTAAAAATAAAGAAATGCTATATAAAATTAACTATATAACACAACATATAACCAATAAGAGAAAAAAAAAAAAACAAAAATAAAATTTAAAGCTAAAAACACAGACATTAAAGTATATCAGTAAAAATATAGAAGAGATACACAAAATCAGACCACAATTACATGATGGGCATAAGGAAGCTGAGATCAGTGGTTGTGAAAAATGTTAAATTGTTATAGATGTAATACTGTGTAAAATACTTTGTTTAAACGAACTCAATGGGGTTGCAAAAATGTCAACTTCACAAAAAGTATTCCCTTCCCTCAACAGCCATTGCAAAGGTGAATTATAGTAATAATTTGTTTTGGCACTGTCACATGCAAAGGTTGTTTTGCTTCTAGTATACCGGGTGGGAACATGTAAATTGATATGCTCTAGAAGGAATGGACAGTCAATCTTGCCGTTAAGCAGTTTGTGGAGGAACACCAAATCTGTTACAGTTCTCCTACATTCCAATCTAGGTAGGCTGAAATTAGAGCGTAGGGTAGCATAATTAATGTCTTTCAATGAAATTCCTAGCTTAAAATTAACGAATCGAAGAAATTTGTTTTGCACTTTTTCGATATTCGCTACATGAATTCTATAGTAGGGATTCCACACAATGGAGTTGTATTCAACTATAGGTCTCACCAGACATTTGAACAAAGTAACAAATGTTTGTATGTTTTTAAAATCCTTACTGAGCCGAAGCAAAAAACCCAGGATTTTAAATGCTTTGTTCACAATGATGTTAATGTGGGGAATGAAAGTAAGCTTATCATCAAATGTTATACCCAAATCCCGCATCTGCACTACAGATTCCAATATTGAGTTTATAAATAGATCTAACGTTTTTGAGACCTCATATTAGTAAGATTTTAATTTGATGTTGATCTTAAATTAGTAATTTATTCCTTTTTTCATAAAATGATAGTTTTTGTAACCTTTTATATGAAATTATTTCCTGTAGACATCTCAACGAACCATAATTCATCCATAAGTATCCACAACAGATTGATCCATAATTAAAATAAAAAACCCAGAAGTAAATGAATACCAAAAATACTAGTAATTATAATTATATTCACAATAACGAGGAATGTTAATAAATACGCTACTGCAATAGACCCAGATCCAGCGACAGTCAAATTTTCGTCATAGTATAAAGGCTGGCTTTTATCTATAAAAGCTTAGAAATTAAATAAGGATACAAACAATATTATAAAGCAAATAAACATATGCATACAAGCTAGGAAGTAAATGACAGGACAATGGGTAGAAATGGGAAAATTAAGAAAAGATAAATACTATCGAGAAAGCCTCAATATATTCTTAAAAATGGCCGGTGAGCCAAACATACAAGACTTGCGAATTTTGCATCAAACTGATTACATGTTCTATAAATAAAAACATTCCCGGCATAGTTAGTTCGAACAACAGGCACATTGAATAAACTGTCACTCCTTGTCAATTGCACAGGGACTCGTATGGTTCCTAATAAATAATAGGTATGTTATATATTTATTATTTATCTAATTTATCTTCTTGTATCTTCTTGTCATCATCGATGAAAGATCTTCCAAGATCTTTTAAACACATGAATGTTCGAAACAATTTTAAAATTCTGCATAAAGTACCCCAAAAAATATATCCTTTTCACAGCAGTTTTTTTTTAATTACTCCATTACTATACGTCGTCGTAGAGAAAAAAACGTTCATGTGCTTAAAGAGCGCATAAAAATCAAAGTGAATGAGCGATAAAGTTTTTTCATTACAAGTGAGGTTTTTAATTTCCGATATTTTGAATAAAATAATCTCTTTTCATGACTACGTGATATAAACCCTTATTGATACAAGGCTTCGTTTTCCTAATACCTATAGGTTATTGATGAATTATTATTAACATTTAGCATTATTTTATATTAACTTTTATTTTATTGATAAAATATCAGTGAAATATAATTTAAAGAGCATTTTATTTTTCCTGTCGTTCTCAGTTCTTAGTGATTTTGGGTTAAGTATGATAGAGGTAGAGGTTGAAGGGAAGGGATATGAATCCCACATGAGATGAGAAGGGGTTGCTGAGATACGTGGATAAATATGGAGATTAGTCCGTTTGTAAGTGATTTAACGGCCCATTATAATCACACGATTAGACTTTCTCTATTTCATTTGTCCCTGATACACACATATACCGACGAATTATTTCAATTTACATTTATATAATTTACATTTTCCTTTTTCGGTTATATCAAAAATTGATTTAATCAAGCTTTGTAATTCCACGAATGAACTTTTAATACTGATTTACATATTTATTAAATAGATTTATAAGATTTATTATCTTTTTAATAATAATAATAATAATAATGAACAATTCCTTGCACCCTGCGCAAGTGGCGAGTTTATTGCCGTATGGCAATTTCTTACAACTAACCAGTGCTCCCAGCCAAGAGAAGCAATTTTTGCGTGAGAATTTGCGTGAGAGAATTAAAATAAATTTCTCCTCTGCTGGGAATTGAACCCAGGACGCCCGAACAGAAACCGAACGGCTTACTTACTTACTTGCTAAATACTTGCGAATAGCTTTTACTTATTTTTTAATAAATATAGATTGATCCAGAGTTCTGAGAACCGAATGTCATACGATCCTATCTTGACATGCATTATTTGCTTCATCCATACTCACCCACAGCCTCCTATAAATATGCTCTCCTGTTATTCACTGCTTATATAGGTAATGATAGAGTAAATCAATTGTTGACAAAAATCAGTATTTTTTTTATAAATGAATCTGATATTTAGAACTAAAATAAGTTGATCCTATTAAATGTTGAAAATGAAATCATGTTTGATATTTATTAAAAATAATTTAAAGTAGATATCAATAGTAACCCTAGAGTTAAGAGTTTGTCATTTTTACAATATGTAATAACGGTATATTGTCAAGTGAATTCCCCAAGGGAAAAAAGAATATCAACCTCACACCCCTCCCCAGCCCTCCCGTAGGATGTGGTGGGGGGGGGGGGCTAAGTACCCTGTAGTGTCCTAATACGTGATCAGAACTTAAATTTACCCAGATTTTTTCGCAGGTCGTAATGCGAGCATGGGCGGTTCGTGATTTTACTCTAGTATAAAAATGTCATTTCATTACCAACATTAAATACGGCTGCAACATCCTGTATTACCAACTGTATTTAAAAAAAAATCATTCAACATTCAGGACGAGAACATTCTAGAAAAAATAATAAGGTACCATTAACATAAAAAGATAACATTCAGAATGGGTGATGAACCTGTTTGCTGAACCATGGGAGATATTGTGCATTTCATTTTCATTTCTCGTGCATTTTCGATTACCCGGCTCTTACGGGACACCCAAAAACGATTCAAATTGAAATAATGATATGGAAGCACTATTCTAAGCCGGCACGACCATTACAGCCCCAAAGAATACTAAATTAATTAAAAAAATGCTGTAAAGAAATAATTTTGAATGACAATGACATTTTCATTTCATTTCAATTTATACCGACCGCGGTGGCACAGCTGGTAAGCCGCTTGCCTTCTGTACGGGCGTCCTGGGTTCGACTCCCAGTAAAGGATAAATGTATTTAAATTCATTTCTCACGCAAATGTTGCTTATTTAAACTCGAAACACTAGTTAATTTGAAAAAATTTCCACATGGCAATAATCTTGCCTCTTACGCAGGGTGCAAGGATTATAGTTATTACAATTTTCGTACAACAATCATTTCCAAAATGACTTCACGCTTGTGCGAGATCATCTAAAATGGTTAAAAGAAATACTAAAAAAGTGCTTTAATTTTTACGATTTTTTTATATTCCGTTAAAACTGCAACCGCTTGCACTGCAAAAAAGTAAGATGCGCCATCCTATTTAAAATGGCATCAAATTTGTCGGGATTCATTCTTGATTCCTTTTTACGGCAAAAGGAAAACATTCACCGGAAGGGATTCATTCTGCGTGGGATAAAGTGGGTGGAAAATATTATAAAATGGCGGGTAAAAAGATTTTTTAAAAGGCGCCAAACCATAAAAACACCCTCCAATAAAAACCCTTCATCAAATTATCTTCATATTCTTATAATCAAATATAAAAATAAAAAGAATTTTCTCTTGAATATAAATAAGGTCTATATTTAAAATAAGAAGAAGAATAAAATATCTACCTATTTTAGGTATTTATACTATCAAGTCATACTTCTACAAAATATTATGTTAAAAGACAACGAAATAGGTATTTTACATATACTTACTTTATTCAGCCGTCTCTGTCCACTGCTGGACTTTTATTTATACTATCAAGTCATACTTCTACAAAATATTATGTTAAAAGACAACGAAATAAGTATTTTACATATACTTACTTTATTCAGCCGTCTCTGTCCACTGCTGGACTTTTATTTATACTATCAAGTCATACTTCTACAAAATATTATGTTAAAAGACAACGAAATAGGTATTTTACATATACTTACTTTATTCAGCCGTCTCTGTCCACTGCTGGACTTTTATTTATACAATCAAGTCATACTTCTACAAAATATTATGTTAAAAGACAACAAAATAGGTATTTTACATATACTTACTTTATTCAGCCGTCTCTGTCCACTGCTGGCCTTATTCTGCATCTAGTCACCAGCAACCCTCTTTATGTCATCGGAACATCGCGTAGGTTGTCTGCCTCTACTTCTTTTGTCCTCACGTGGTCTCCATTGTAGGATCCTCTTCGTCCATCTTTGGTCCTTCACTCTGGCAATAGGTATATCTTGCCCATGACCTCTTCAGGTTTGCAACTCTTTCAACGACGCCAGTAACTCCTAATCTTCTACGTATTTCTGAATTTCTCACTCTATCTGAGAGTCTGAGATTCAGCATGGCTCTTTCGTATTTTCGCTATGTCACTCTTAGTTTTCTGACAGTCGCTTTCGTTGGAGTATTTTACATATAGGTATGTATATATTTTACATATATTTGTATATTTTACATATATGGAAATATTTTACATAAACTCTCAGTTATTTATTTAGGGACAAATACAGTCTTAAAATACTAAAATAGAATAATACACTATAAAATAATAACAAACAGACCAATTACATATGTCCACAGATATTAAATATAAAACATTTTAAACATCATAAATTAAAATATAACTAAGATTTACTGTATGTTTGCCTGTGACAGGAAAGGAAGGGAAGAGAAAAAAAGGATGGGAAAGGATTGTGACAGTTAAATTGTTATATTTTTGTTACAAACAACAACAAAAAATGCAAATAAAAGTATACAAAAGAAAAAATAAATTAATAAATTAATTAGATATAGTAAATTTGATGTACCTAAGTATTTATTTATATTATTTTACTTAAAAATTACATCAAAGATATAAAATAATAAATAAGTAGGTACTTACTTTTTATTGTCTTCTTTTTATATTAGGTATAGTATATATTTGTATTTTTGATTAGTATGCATGTACCTATTGTGTGCAGTCCTTTGTAAAATAAAATAAATATAATTAAAACTATGAAAAAAAAAATTAAATATAATTTTTTTTTTCATAGTTTTAATTAATTATGGAGTTCTACCACGAAGTGACAGTGCCTAATATTGAAAAAAAAAAAATATAAGTATAGATGGATTCGATTTTTAATATGGCGGGACAGAGCAGAGAAATACGCATGAGTTTGCCAATTTTTTATGGAAGCGGTCAGTAAGCGAATTTATTATTTTGTATTATTCTGAAAACCGTTCGATACTTTTATATTTCATTTAGTTTCGTTTCGTTTTGACTCATTTAATTTACCCAATTAAAAGTTGCAACATTCCGGAGACTTATGGTATTTATCTTCTCAAAGATCCAGACCTGGAAACATTGGTTAGTTGGAAAAAATTGACACATGGCAATAAACTCGCCGCTTGCGCAGGGTGCAATAAAGTTTTCATTATTATTATTTTTATTATTATTAACTACATATGTCTCCACCGGTACTCGAATCCGGGACTACATATTGGCCCAGTAGCCAGAAAAATATATTATCTTAACATAAATAGTAATTTATTCTTCTTCTTCTTCTTTTGAATAGACCTTCAGGTCTGTTTTTTAAGAGGCCTGCTCTTCCTGCGAGGTGGACCCCCAGCTATCCCTCCATCTTTTTGGCGGTCTACCGCGAGGGCGGGTTCCGTGAGGCTGATTGTGAAGCACGATATGAGGAAGTCTGATATGCACATAGGTATGTTAATATAAATATGGAACACCTAATAATTATATAACACCGTCACACGACGTACCTACTATTTTTTCATAATGTTTATTTATTTTTTTATCTTTCTGTACTTGATACAAACAAATATACTGTACAATGTCGGGCTTATTACAATTAGGCGATTTCCTCCAACCAACCAGATTACAAATTATGACAAAATTGTGTATGTACAACAACAACAGAATAAACATACAAAGAAAATAAATGTAGCACTAAGATACTATTAAAACTAAAAAAAATCATAGCAAAAAAAGGATAACGTAAGGACAAGGAGAGGAAATCGGGGTCAGGTGTTCAGGGATAAACATTCCTTTTTTAGTTTTTTTCTTGAAAATACAAATAGAGTTAGGCGACGCAATATCCGGACAAGGCTATTCCATAATGTTCATAATTTTCTTCGTTCGATGGTCATATTATATCATTAGCATGATGGTATCGACCTTTCTATATTTTTCGTCGCATCGGTTGGTAAGTAGATATGTGTATTTAAACAAAATTTCCGAGTATCTCTGGTTCAGTATAATATCTCAATGCTTGTGTGAAGTTGAATATTTCGGCATATTTGAATGTTATAGGTACCTAAGGTTTTAGAGAATTGCTCATAATTTAAGGTTTCCAGGTAGGCTCTCTATAAAATAGCAATAACGGAGAGAATTTGCATAGACAGCGAGCTCCATACTTATCCCAACCAATTGAAAGTCATCTTAAATGGTGCGTGCCTCTTACTGATGGTAATTTAACTCATCTCTAAAACATACTTTATTGCCTATATCATTTTTCAGAAAGTGGATTTAGTGGGTTCTAAATATAGGTACCTACTTATATTATTTAGGCGTTTTATTATCTTTGAAAGTCAAGTCCTTTTTTTGAAGTTTATGAATTAGGTACTTTACAAAGTTTTAATAATTCCCGTACCCCCATCTCTTAAAAGTTTTTACTATACTTGTTGCATGTAAAACATGAGATCCAACTGTCGATGGCGATAGTATGTATAATTAAAGAATACGTAACAAACTATAAACACTTACACAAATTAATAAATATTTTAAGATATTTTATTTTCTATATTAAAACTTTAGGTACGTAGGTATGTCAGGATAGGATAGTATGGTAGTCAGTCTGTTTTTCCTACCCAGAATATGAAAACAGCATGATGGTATATATGTTTGTTTTGAGATTAAGTATCAAACTATTAAGTCTTCTTAGATATTGTGTATAGGCGACATACAAATTGTATGAAGAGTGTCGTCACCAAATTCAATTTTTATAAAAATTGAAAAAAAAATTTTGAGACGTACTACTTCAATGTTCATATTTTTTGTAGAAAATTAAATTTCCTTGTTGGGGTGTTTCGGCTCTTTTCGATATTTTTAAAAACTTTGGAAATATAGGCAGTTTTTCTTAATAAAAAATGTTTGAGAAATTCTGGAATTTTTTTGAAAAACTAAATTTGAGATTTTGTATTTGTCTATTTTCATACCAATTTTCAGAGTACCTACTAGCTTTTATGGTTTCTGAGATATCTTCTTCTTCTTCTTTCCCCTTAGCGCTTTTGTCCCGTTTCTATCGGGGTACGCTTTGACCATGATCCTGGAATTGGCGAGTCTGGTTATTACATTGAAGCGACTGCCATCTGACCTTCGTAACCCTTAGGAAGGGGAACCAGAAAAATTGGATCATGGCTACACATAGCTAGTGATATAAATCCGCACATAGATTTTTTAAAAATCCAGAGGTGCGTGCCCCGCCCGGATTCGAACCGTCGACCTCAAGCATGTGAGGCGACGATATTACCGCTGGGCTATCACCGCTCTAATATGGAAAAATAAAGTAAAAATTCAAAAGTTGACAACCCCTGACTGAAACAAAAATTAAAAATTTGAGTATAAAAGATTGTCGGCCTATTATAAGATATTTATGTATTCTGAAATTTTGGGCTCTGTAAATTGAGCGGATCAAAAGTTATGGGTCACACACACATACACAAAAAATATTCTACTCCGAATTCTGAGTAAATCCGTAAATAGAACATATATGCTGCGAAGCCTCTAAGTTGGTGTTTTTTGCTTCAAAGTTGGAAAAGCCGTGAAAAATGTAGACAGTGCATACAAATCTCGCGTATCCTGGCTTGAAACATTGTCAATATGTTAAGAGAACAAAGTTCTCTTGAACAAATCGACAGTTGGAATACAAAATCTATAGGTTTTATAATTTAAATAATAATTCCAACAAAAACAAATAATAATTCCAATTAAAATAATAATTCCAACTTAACAATTTAGCAAAAAAAAATTTTGACCGCATCCATCTGCCTCCAGCCACTCGTCTTATATCATCAGACAACCTTGTTTGAGGCCTTCCAACACTTCTTTTGTTCATTCTAGGTCGCCGTTCTAGCACTTTCTTAGTCCATCTGGAGTCTGTGGTTCAGGCGACATGACCTGCCCAGTTCCACTTCTGGTTGGCAACCTTTTGGACAGCGTCGGGTTATTTTGGTTTTCTCTCTTATCCACTAGTTAGTTATCTCATAACTAAATTATGCAGCATTTTGTTTGTAAACACACGAGTTTCACAGCCATAAGTCAGTATCGGAAGAACGCAAGCGTCAAAGACTCAATTTCAGTAGCGTCTAGTCCCAGCTTTTATTTTCTGCATTCTTAGGTTACGTTTAAGTTTGTTTATTTTAATAATAGCGACTAGCGTGAGCGAGTTATTTTATAAATTATTATAAATTAAATTTATATATTTTTTTAAAAATTTCGCATTTAATATATAATTTCACAGCTCATTTTACTTAATACTACGAGATCTCAATCAATCAGAGAGTTAACCGGAAACTTTGACTTACTAAACAGGAAAAAGGTGAATGCGGATTTTAGATGCTAGTCTCAATATCTGCCTCTTGATTTTCTTTAGGTACTGAGTTTCATAGTGTGTCCATGATAAACATAACTAACCTTTTCGATGACTTTTCCATCTACTATGATGCTCTTCGACGGCTCTGTATTACTCGTAACTTTGGTTTTTGATGTGTTCATTTTGAGACCAATTTTCAAAGATGCTTTGCAAATGTATGTCGTTCATCATATACTTATTTTAATTCTTTGTCATCATTGGCAAATAAGACTATATCATCTGCGAACAAATTACTCGAGCTTGCCATTGATATTAACCTGCTATTGATTGGATGCAGAAGGCGCAAGACAGAGATATATGGAGAGATATGGGGGGGGGGCCTACTTTCAACAGTCGACAGAAATGGCTGTATGAGTAAGTAAAGTAAGATAGGAGATTATTTTATTCACAACATTTTTGTTTGGTATTCCTCAGTGATTGTATGTGGTCATTTGTACCCTTTCTAAATCCAGCCTATTCTACTGAGTGGTAAGTATAATTTACCTATATGTTTCGTATTCCACCAATTTTCGTATGAAATTATATAATGAATATCACGAACTTGAATATCTATTGTAAGGCTGCCTGTCCATTGATGCGGAGCGAGGCGGCGGAGCTGAGAAACGGAGAAATATTAACCAATAGGATTGCATAAAATCTCCGCAATAAGATTTTATGCAATCCTATTGGTTAATATTTCTCCGTTTCTCAGCTCCGCCGCCTCGCTCCGCATCAATGGACAGGCAGCCTAAGGCCCTTGTATACCCTGGGTATACGGATGTACGCAAAAATACACACTAAATTACCTTCTAATGTATGAACCACAAAAAATATTGTGTATCACCTGGTATGTGATATACAACATTTTTTCGTACAAAAGAGATCAAATTTAGAGTTTTTTTTTAAATAGCAAGAATAGTTATTAAAATAATATAATAATAAATAATATTCTCTTTCGATTGAAGTAAAAATCTACTTCATAGGCCTTGTAGTTTTTTAGTTACTTACAATAAAAAAATAAAAAAGGGTTTTATTAAAACTAATTTTACAAGAAAAGTATTAAACAAATTCAAATTTTAAAAAATTCATTCAATAGAATAAATATGTACATACTGACTGTTCTATATTTTAAAGAATTATTTTTTGAGGATACTGGGGAAATTATTTTCGAAATATACTATATAACCTCTTGAGATTTGTATTTAAGTATTAGGATAAACAAATTCAAAAAATGATGCAATAGAATAAAGATTTACATACAAACTGTTCTTTATTTCAAAGACGTATCTTTTGAGAGTAGGTAATAGGGAAATTATTTTCAAAATATACTATTTAGCCTACTATGGCCTCTTAAAAGAGCATTTTCAATCCTTTCATTCAAAAGGCAAAAAAAGGCAAAAATTGTCTTCCAAATAAAAATCAAAATGTCACTGGGTACCTACTAACGTCAATAAAGTATGATCGAAAGAAAAATATCTCGAGTAAAACACGAATACAAAATTTATTATTTTAAGATGAAAATGTCGACAAAAACCGTATCATGACAGTTAAAGTTGATATTTTTCATATTCCATAGTCATAATAACAATAAACATCGGGCACATTATTTAAATTTGGGCGGGAGTCACATATTTTGTGGATTTATATGGCAACATTATGAATTTTAAGTTGCTTACAGCTTCTCTGTAACGCGGTAAGAAGAAGAGGAGCACATAAAAATAATATGGATATTCCCCATTTCACCCGTATTATTATTATTATTGTGCATTTATTTATGGGGTTGGATGATATACGGCATCTTGACATACGCGGTTTTATATTAGATGTACGCAATTTATAAATAATATTACCATTAGAATTAGGTACTATGTTTCAACTGTATTTTATTCTTATTTCTTATAACCATAAGATATTGTCTCTTAAAATGTGGTCAGATTTTTAATAATTGAAATTGACAATTCCAGAATCGCAATAGTTTAAGAATAATCTATGGAATTGACAAACATTTCTAAAATATGAGTAGTGTTTCTTTTCTTAAATTTTCCACAACTATGAAAATGCAAATCGATATATATTGTCATGATTTTCTAAACGACTATGGCCGATTTATTAGTGATATTAAAATAACAATTAAGTACAACAAATAATAATACTCAATTATTAAGTCAACCATTACGCATTTTCTCAAAAAAATTTGCAGATCAATGCGTTAATTATAAAATATGAATAAAATGCAACACACTGATAAAGCTTTCTTTCACGCATCCAGATAGTTGACATATCAAAAGATTAGGTTCTGGGGAGGTCTATATAGGTTCTACATACCAACCCTAATGAGTTTTGATTTTTAACATTTAGTAATTTTAATAGTTATAAATTAATTTTAATAGTCTGCTTCATTTTAAGACTAACTTCTACGACTACTTACCAGTTGTCTCAGATTTAAGAGCTTACACTTACGATTATTGAAATCTATAAGCCGAGCAATAAATAGTTCATTGTTCAATTGAATATCCAGGACATAATTTGATTATGAAGATTGAATTCGAAATTGAGCTGAGATTTCAATACAACCTCAAAATACGATTACATATTTACTAATTATAAATGTTTGTTTTTAGGAAGCAGTAGTCATGGCTGAGAAACATCAGAGAGTGAATTAGGGTTCAAAGAGTGGAGGATCTGTTCCGGTTAGCTCAGGACAGATGTGCCTATGCTAGAATAATAGCCGAACGACGTGCGACGTCGCAACCTGAAATGGCACAAATGGAAGAAAAACACTTTTTTGAGTCATAATTTCAAGAATAATACCTATATTTTATTACATTTCGTTTGCCTAAAGCATTTTATAGGAAAGGCAATTGTCTTTTTCTATGACTGTCCCATCCCTTTTCTCTGGTTGTACCTTTTCACGGCTAATATTGCTCCAATGCAATGTAAACGTACACACCCTGAATTATGAAAGGTGACAGGTGCAATGATACGGAACCTTTTTTGCGATTTGTATATCGACAAAATGCAACAAATAATACTACCGAAGCCTCATTTCGTACAGCCGTATTTTCCTAGACAAGCTCAGCTCACCATATATTAACACCGAAACAACGTGTCGATGCGTTTGACAGAAATATCGACCGTACGAACCTTTTTGCTTGATAGTAATTTGAAGTTTTCACATGATGTATTTTCCCCTTTTGCAAGTCCGTACAATATTTTATGCGTCAATGCGTCCGCTTCCCATGGGGCAGTATTATGTACACTGAATTATGACGGTCAGTTGATTTCGTCTACCTCTTTCTTTGTATACCCTCCCTCCATCCCTTATTGCGAGTTTCAATATGCAAAACCTCTTGGTGACAATAGTAATGCGTCTTGACAAACTCGATGAATATCTTAATATCATTGCACTGGTCTTCTCTAAATTCATAACACCCCTAAGAACGATTCTAAGATCTATAAGATTTGTTTACTCTTCCAACTATGTATGAAATAACAATTACTTAAGATTGACCACATACAAATTTTATTAAATATTGTCCTTAATTTTACCAAAATGAAATTATCACCTTTTGCAATAAACAAACTAGGGAAATAAGTCCGGATTTATAAGAGTTCCAATCAAAAACAATGGCTTAAGCCATATTCTGTAAATTTACAGAATGTTATGGGCCTTGGCCTCCTCCAGAATTCATCAACACCTCCCTCTATCAATAAACAATAATAAACAATATCCTGGCATGCACTCCTCCAGTTCCTGATGCCAATCGTGTTAGAGTCTCGCTATACTCCATCCATCCATCGAAGTTTGGGTCTGCCAACGCTATTTTTACCTTGGGGTTTCATGTGAAGAATCCTTTTTTGTATTCTTTCTTTATTCATTCCCTTCATATTCCCGACCATCACATCTTACCTATTCTTATGAACTGTACGATGTTTGGATCATAAATGTTGTTGAAGACTTCTTCGTTATATAGCATTCTCTGAACTCCGAAGTAGAAGAGCTTACAGAAATTAAATATATTCTTTATCAATAAAAAATAAAAAAAATGTATTATTTTCCTCGCGTTGCATGTTCTTATCATTAAGTATATAAATACAATAATTTATATAGGAAGGTACTATTGAATTCAAGAAAATCAACAATTATTGAAATTTGTTTCTTTACTTTTATTGTTTTCCTCTCAAAATTAAATATTTTCGGAATCACCATAAAGATGCATCTGGGTGAAATATTTTAAATTAAAATTTTGATATCAGGGAATCATAGAATGAAAGGTATTATACGAGTTAAGGGGGTAGGCGATATTCTTAGAAAGTTGGGATCTTATCTCCACCTGCCGCCAGACCTTCTCATAATATTCAGCTTAGCGCCCGCGCACCATTCAAACATGTTTGTTCTCCTGCTAACCGTTAAACGTTTTCCCTTCGAGACAAATGCACATTTGAGCAAGTGGCACTTTCTAGAAATTGTTTACATAATATTCGATTTACATGAAAAATATTTTCAAAGTAAAAGTATACGAATCTCAGTATACAATCGTGTTAAACAAATTAAGTATGAATTTCGGTAATTCGACAGTATTAAAAATATACATACATATATCAAACACAAAGGAAGATTCCAGCAATATTTTTTTTTGAAAAAATAACATAAATCGTATCAAAAAATATATCAAAATCGGAGGAGATTAGACCATAGACTCTAAATTGATAGTTCAATTTCAAGCGGGAAACAAATTGAATAAAAAAATGAAACTTTATTTCTCACGAAATTGTTGCTGTTATCAAAATCATCCATGTTTGCCCATATAATGAATATAATTATCTTATGAAGTTTTATTACATCTTAAGATATTATACAACTCCATAAGATAATTATATCCATAATATGGGTAAAACATGGATGGTTTTGATTCCGCCGGTTAATCAGACTTGCCCCCAGGTTTCACTATCAGTTATGTACATATTCTTGATATAAAAAAATACACATTATATTGGAATGGAAATTAGTTTGGTTCGATGAAGTTTGCATTATTTGGCAATAAAATTTCCACCTTCACGGGATTTAATAAATAATATCTATCAAAAAATCTAGAGCTTTCGATCTATCTAAAGTATATAAATCAAATATACAATAATTAAAGCAGTATATTTTCTATAATATTGATATAACGTTTTGATTCTTTTATAGTTTCTAATTCTTACCCTCGTATATTTCATTTCTGATGCTGGGGATCATATTTTGTTTGTATTTTAAAGTATTCTCTTGCGAGATGTAGTCGGAGAATTGTAGAATTTGATAGACATCTTGGCATGGTTGTCAATAGCTACTGAGCATCCATCCGGTACACGTGTTAACTCTACGTGATACATACAAATCACAAACAACCATAAACCATCATCCAAGGAAAATATGCACCGATTATATCAGAACCAAAGACAAAAATCTATATAGAAAAAAATATAAAACAGAGCTTTAAGTAAATAGAATACTTTCAATATTTAGAAAAATATCATCATTAACAAATATAACTTCTTCTTCTTCCAAAGGCGCAACTGCCTATATCGAGATTTGTCTTCCTGTAACCTCAGTCTACACCGGCCTCTATCCCCGACCGTCGTCTCACAGTCTGGAGCCTGGCCTCCTGGAGCAGTATTCTTGTGATCTACCTGATTTCCTCCTCCCATGTCAGCCTACCATACTTTATACTTAAATAACAAGGACTAACTTTTCTTGAACAAATCGTATTCGTAGTTTTGATTACAGTCTGTAACCAAGAAATAAAATTGATTAGAAATACATACCTACTATTTATGTGTATTGTAGACGATTCCCCTGAATCGAATAAGATGGACACGAAAAGATCCGTACAAAGCAAAAATCAAAATATATTGACCGGGCGATCATAAAATAAAAGGGGTGGAGGAAAATGCAGATCGCAATTTAGATAATTGACCAGCATATTTTTGTTCAGCGGATCGGAAACTACACACTGTCTATTTTCTTACAAGCCTATGAAAAGAAATAAAGCGTTTTACTGATACCGTTTAAGATGTAGCTTCAGATAAAGTTAACGTGTAGGCATGGATTTGAGAAAGTCTGGAACATTTTTTCAACTAGAATTTTATTTTGATCCAAAATAAACAACAATGCACATTTTATAATGGAGTTTCACCAACAATTGTTCATTAAAAAAATTAATAAACTAGTTGAATGTAGGTACCATACGAATTCCAGCTCAGTCCAGTCGATAACAATAGAATCTATAGTTGAAGAATGCCAAACTATAAACACTTTAATCCCAATTATTTTAGTCCCCGTATAATATTGTCATTCATATTCTGCCACACAATTTGTATGAAACGATTTCGTTGCTAAAATATTTTTTTAAAAAAATTGTTTATAAATTTTAAGATAATATCTTGCTACATACATATTTTTTTATAAAAATTAAATGACTAAGATGGGGTGTTACGGCGTTTTCCGATTTTAGAAAAATGGAAACATTAGCAGATAGGCAAGCAAATTTGTCGCAAAAAAGTTTGAGAGATCTATATTATACTAGTTGAAAATCTGCAATAAAAAATAGTCTTAATAATAGCGAAATCATAACTCCCCACTATATCCCCATGGGTTAGTGAGGAGTAAAAATGAAATGAATATGTAGTATTATTAAATACATTTCAATAAATTATTTTTTTTATACTAAAAAGTACATTTCATACTAAATGTGTAGAAATATTAAATGTATGAACACTTGAAGAAAAAATATAAAAACAAATGTGATGTGGCCAACACTAGACTCTTTTCAGTACTTTTGTTCAATCAAATTATAAACCATTACCCATCATCTAATTTTCTATACAAACTTGCTTCTGATGACAATATATAAAAACGAATGGGTTGTGGGCAATACTAGACTCCTTCAATGCTTTTGTCCAATCGTATTTTATACATGATGAAAAATCGAATGATATGAAATCGAATGGATTGTGGCCAACACTTAACTCTTTACAACGTTAATAATCAGTCATATTTCATACCATTTCCTATAGTCCAATTATTGTGTAATTCATCATGCTTTTCTGTTATTTTTTTTCTTTATGGTTATTATTTTAGAATATTTAAATAAGTTAAAATATAGGGAGCTGGCGACACAAGGTATCCCACAGGAGACGACCCAGAGTCGCAGATCATGGCGACTGTTGACTATGAGGCCCGAACCCGGATGTACTGGGATAGAGGGGCAGGAAATGATGATGATGATGAAACAAGTTAAAATATTTATAGATCTAGGAAACAGGCACTCAACTTTTAGCCGAGAAGGGGGGCGATTTGCACGTAAACCAACGAAGCAAAAAGACACAAATTTGCGCTCTGCGCAACCGGAAGCTCGTTCAAGATGTTTGGCGAATATTATACATGGCTTACGACATATATTATTATCATCGCCTGACTTAGGTGTACAATTCGTGCAATGTCCTACGCAATGTCCTTGTGTATTGAGTTACCATTTGTTTGAAAATGTACCTATTCATTTAAAATATGAAATTTATTTCACATTCGAATTCTAATATTTTAAGCGACTGAAATCTATGGAGACGATCTGAAAACTTATATTTAAAAGCTTGTCTTTGAGACTACAGATGACATGATATATCACATGGAATTAAATTGTCAGTATTTATTTTATAAATAAAGTGTTTAAACGTTTTAAGTTTTATAATATAACTTTAAAAAATATATGATAATCATTTAAATATATAATTTTATGTACCTACGTAAATCTATCCCTTCCATGTAAAATCGCTATAATAAAGCCTTTTTACGACACATTTCGCTGATACGCGAATAAAAAATATACATACATTTATTTTACTGGGTCCCTTTCTTAAAACTTTATTAGGGAAGTATGCGTGTACATTGGTATCTAGTATCCAGTGTCCAGTACAGGTCATATAACGCCGCTTTAGTAAAGGTATCATAACTCAGATATAAAGGCGTGTTCAACGGTCTGCTAAGTCAAGATATACACTTCCCTAAAACTGGAATCCTTTGCCAATCGTTTCTACAAGGTGTTTCCAATATTGTTCATTAAAGTTTTTTTTATATTTTTTTATCACTTAAATATATTTTTTATGAATAAAATATTTTTGTAAGAAGTACGTATTCATCCTCATACATTTGTATTGTACATATTGTATATATTTTATTTAGATGTAAAAAAAATACAATTTCTTACATCTAGTATAAACAAAAATAAAAACAAACAATAAAAAAAAACAAATCAACATCGGACGACTAAATGAGCACATAAAAAAGACACGTACCTATCAATAACAATAAAACACAAAGTAAAAAAAAGGAAAACACACTACCACAATTTGCTAAATTAATCACAAATGATTTTGCTATGGGTGAACGAAATCGATCGAGGCGAGCTTTAAACACGTGACCTCTGAATTACTAATCTATTACCTCTAACACATCTGCCACCCAAGCATACATAAATATGTATTTGTTTTATTTTTATTTATTGTTCGTTTATTATTAGATAATTTATTGTTAAATAAAAAAATAGGAATACAATCAGTGGCGAAGCCTATCTATCATCAGGGTCATGAAAAAATTCTAAAAATTCTAAACAAAATATGAATAATATTTACTAACAATCTCAAAATACAAACTCGAACAGATTATAAACAATATAAATTACATATTAAAAATGAATCTTAAAATACTTATAAGATTTCGAAAATATCGAAACAAGTCCTTAATTAATTTCCTTGTTCACTCTATTATGAGAATATTTACTATGTATAGTAAATATCATAAATATTATGTGCAAATAAATGTAACTAATCATATTTTTTTAATTTTTAGGGACTATAACTTGATTTTTGCATGAGGGCCCAAAATGTCGCAACACTAATGAATACAATATTTTTTGGGTGTTCACATAGTCATGCGATGTTGATTTGTTTTTATTTTTGTTTATACTAGATGTAAGAAATTGTATTTTTTTTACATCTAAATAAAATATATACAATACAATAATATTAAAAGACCACAAATGATCTCTAAGCACGTCTGTTTTCATTGTAACTTCTCTATGGGAAATATTGTGATTGCACATATAAATCAACTTTATTATTTATAAAACAAAAATGCGTATGTGTGATATGCAATTGTTTTTTCTCTTAATAAATAAATGATCTATGTGGTAAAATTATGTCAAATGAGTTTTTATTTCGATCACAATCCATACATGTAAATTATTGATTTGTATTCAAATAAATCTGTATGTATGGATTTAACCTTAGTGATAAAAATTTTCATGTATTACACTTGTGGCCCTGTAAAGCATCGTATCTATACGGTTCAAATTTTAGTCTTGTAGTATGGTTGTTATAAATTAATAAATTACAATTAGTTCTAGAATTTCTTAACATAATATTCATAAGCAAGCCAAGATTTTCGGCTTCTATAAGCAATTCCGCTACTGAGTACAGGCTGCTCCAAGTGATTATGAAGGGCAAAATAGAGGAACAGGAAGACGTCAGATGTCATGGCTCCCCAACATTGAGTGGACCGGCATCAGAGACGTCGGTGAATTGTTCCGGACGGCGGCAGATGGAGATGCCTTCTTAGCAGTGATCGGACGGGCCAACATCGAAGGGACCTGATATGACACGAAGAAGAAAATAGGTTATCGCCAAACTTCAACAAATTTTCGGCGTGGATGGGGGCGGTTCGCACCCTCACAAGATCAAACCATCAAAGCAAATAACCCAAATTTATCATTTGCCCACTGTTTAGCGATAAAAATAAGACAGTTATTTCGCTGAAATTGATTATATTTAATTTAATTTTTTACAATTTGATATAAATATGAAGAACAGTCTGTAGAGGCATTTATCTAGGAACTGACAACTGATTTTGGTCAGTAGTAATATGTAGGTAGTTATCTACGAGGAATGGTCAGCCGGCACGCTTAGGATTATCCCACCCCTAGCACCCTTAGCACCCCATGTTCTCCTGATCTCTACTGTCGTGCCTGCGGTGGGGATTGAGCTTTTATGGCAGAGCTATGAAAGCTCCGTAAAAGGCTAGGTAGGTACAAATTCGATAAATGTTGTATAATTTTATTGCTGAATATACAAAATATTGAATATTTTTATTATATTTAAAAAATATTGAAATATGGACATTGGACATGTTTAGTAAAATTAAATAAAAAAACCTTTATTTCAGATTAATTTATGATGTAAAATTTCAGAATCTTTTTGTTTTCGATTGAATATTTTAATATCCTGCTTTACAAATCACAAAAAAAGATGGAGTGAATAGCAGGGGCCGCCCCAGAAAGGGATGGCATGACTATGTATGATACGATGCATACATGTAAAGGAAGCTAGGAATGTGAGCAAAAATAGAGGAGTATGGCGCTCGGTTCTCTTTCTCGGTTCTCGGTTCTCTTCCCGTAAGGGATATGGCGTGATGGTATGTATGTATGTAAATCACAAACATGTTTGACAAAAAAAGGCTATATTTATATCCCCGCTGTATTTAATGACGTATAAAAGAAGAATCAAATCAGGGGGGCAAGTCTCGTCCAACCGGCGAAATCAAAACCTTCACGATTACCCATATCATAGATATAATTATTATATAGAGTTCTAGAATATCTTTAGATATAGAACTCCACATGATAATTATATCCATGATATGGGTAATCACGAGGGTTCTGATTTTGCCGGTTGAATCAGACTTGCCCCCCTGAGTTACTAGTAGGTACTATTTCTTGTAAAAAAGAAATGTTTCATTGTTTTATCACGTGTACTCACATTTTGAAAAAAAATGAAATTATCGAATGTTTTTTTTATCTAAAAATTTTCAATCTGTTGTTTCTACATCTTTTGACAAAAAATATTTATCTATTTATTTATGAAAATGATCTATTTTTTATTATTCCAAAATTAATAAATACACTATTAGATTTCAAGTTGCAGTTGCTGCATGGAATAAATAATGATCTTAAAACAATAAATCCCCATTTGTTTCCTATGATATGTTTACAAAGTCAAATATGTAAGTAAAATAAAAGTAGAATGGAAATCGTTAGGTACTTTAATACTAGTTTTATTTATAGACTTGCAAGAACAAAGCATTCAGTCGATTGCAAGTAGAGTTTAATCCCTTCTTTCCTGACCCTCCTTCTTTTTAAGTTGTTTCACATTGTAAGCATTGACAGGGGCATGGTAGGATGACCACAGACTCACCACACGGTAGAACATTCTGCTGAGATGGCATTCGGTCCGATTGCAATAAGTCTCCGTCCACACTACTTGACATCCAGCAGACTCCAGACAGAATAGAAATAATGAGACAAAAGATACACATACAGGGGTGTTGGTATTAACGACCACTTGGTAGAGTCAACCGAATTGAAATTTTATTTTGTCTTAGTCACTTGAAATATTTAGATTTTTTTATGAATTAATTGTAACTAATTTTATAAATAAAACCTGTAATTGATAAATTTCGTAAATCTTTATTGACATTTTATTTTTAACGATGGAGTGTTTTTGGATATCTACGTATTTTTTTCCAATTATGCAATATCAATTTAAAATCTAACTCATAAAACATCATAATATGCTATAAAAATAGAATTTTATGCATTTTACGGTTTAACGTGAAATTTTTTATTACCGTCCAATTTTTCCTACATAGAAGTAAGAATTATATTTTTTTTATTCGAGCTTTTTTTCATCTATATCATTTTGCTCACTCAAACAGCAAAGCATGTGTTCGTGTAAAAACTACGTGGTTCTCTATAAATAATGGCATAAGACAGGAGTACGTGCTGTCACTGTGACTCTTCAATCTGTACATTGGTTTCTGCATAAGAGCCAAATCAAAGGTCTTTGAAAAGAATTAAAGTAGAATAGCGTGTCAAATAAACATAGAGAACGAATGTCTCGAACAAGTCGAAGAGTATATTTATCTATAATAGGAACCATATTTCAACGAAATGGAAAGCCTAATAAGGATATTGAAAGAACAATTATGGCAGGAACTAGAATGAACGGAGCGCTTAGACTAGTTATGAATATGCAAGTAAAATCTGGACATGGCAGAAGCAGACGAATGCAGAATAAATGTAATTGAAATTAGACCGCTAAGAAGAATTTCATAATAGAACTTTGTATGACAGGGTACAAAACGAGGACACAAGGAAAAAATATAAGATGAAGACATATGTAATTAATAAAAGGGAAAGAGTTAATGAAGAACGCCTGACGAAGAAAATATACAAAGCTAACAGGAATGGAACAAAAGGTCGAGGGAGCCCAAGTAAAGGATGGCACGACCATGTGAACGATATTCTGAAAGTCGGGAATATAAGAAGCGTTTACAACAGGCGAACACGTATGAGACGAAGCATGAATGTTGACGAGGCAATGAATGTGTGTCAAGATTGAAAAACATGACGTTCAGTTTTCTCTACCTAATTCGTGGGGGACATGTGTGCACCTATGTCATCATTTATTGAAATGAAAAGGAATATTCATTACCGACGTATGTTTTTGATTAGAACATTATTCAATAATGAGAGGATCTGCCAAAGATAATGTACATAAATCCCTATCCTTTAATGTGGATAATGGTCATTGAAATGACGTCATCATCTTTTGGTCAGAGGCAGTTGTAAGGGGCGTAACCATGGAATGGTTGCTGTGGTCATCTTGGAGATTGAGAAGGGGACAAATCATTTAATCCCAGCGGGACATTTAGTCCACTTTCATGCACCAACACGTTACGACACTGCTTACTGTAGCGGGTACTCCAAAACTTAATACGCACATACACATAACATATTTATTATTTCATTAAAAAATTAAATTAACTCCAATTTATATTCATCATCATCATCACTGGCACTACAGTCCGCTACGGACCCTGGTCTCCTGCAGAAATCGTCTCTATCCCTCTATATCGACCGCCAGTTTTCTCCAAGTAATCAGGTCCATTTCTCTTATATCGCATGCACGTCGTTCAGCCATCTCAACCTAGGTCTGCCTCTACTTCTTCTGCCTTCGGGACAGGTGTCTAAAAAAATTTTAGGAATACGGTCATCATCCATCCGGCAAACATGTCCAAGCCAACGTAAGCGCAGAATTTTAATAAATTGGACTACATTCGTTTCGTTGTACATTGCCTCTAGCTCATGATTATACCGTATTCTCCAGGCCCCTTCATCGTTAGTTGGCCAAAGATTTTCCTTAATATCTTCCTTTTAAACACCAATAACATTTTTTCGTCCTTTTTAGTTAGTGCCCAACATTCTGCTCCGTATGTCAGGACTGATCGGAGAAGAGTTTTGTATATAAGGACCTTAGTATTTCGCGAGAATAGTCTTGACTTGAGATGTTTGAGTAGCCCGTAGTAACATCTATTAGCCACTGCAAGCCAATTTATATTCAAATGGAATAAAAAAACAAGAATATGTTTTTCTGGTTCTCCATAAAATCCAAATCTAGTTAGTTTTTTTTTAAGAATGAGTATGTCCTTGGAACAAGTACATATACATCATATTACATTCCCAAAATAATCATATATGATGCTTGTGCTATAGGTAAACGAAATCGGTGGTGGCAGGATTCGAATTCGCTACTGGATCACTTACCCAGCGTGCTAACCACTCTGCCACCACCCATCTTACATAGTTAGATGATTAATAATATATTTCCCAAAATTTAAATGAAATAGTTTAAAATTTCTTTGTTAATACAATTAATGTCGGAATAGATAGAATATTTTATAAATTTATATAAAATATTGATATTTGTTAAATATAAAAAAAGCATGGCAAACTACATATTGACGTATTTTTCGTGAGAGATTTAAATCATCGACACTATTTTTGAAACATATTATTTATAATGCGTTTTACATGTTCTCTAGTTTTATATCGTTGTATTTTTATTTATTTCTTAATTAATTCATTCTTGATAGCAAATTAATATTGTCATTGGAAAGTGTGTTAGTAACTAGCATATTTAAAAATATGCTAGTTACTATTTAAATGATAAGCGCAGTTATTTTCCAACAAGGAAAAGGAAACATAATTTACTTGTCATGGGCAATCGTATTGGTTTAATAATTTTATTCATTAAACAAATGTTCCCTGAACGAAATATTTCTAATAGTCTTCAATTGATTGGTGAAGTAACTTTTTTATCAATCCATCAAAAAACACAAGTCAGCGAATAATATCACAAAATAATTTGTATTTTTTATGAAATGTAATTATTTGAGCACACACTGTATACCTACAATGATCTAGTCCAGAGAATGGAGTATATAAATGAGATCCTAGTCCACACCCTAACGTAAAGGCCTCTAACAAGCTTTGGGCGGCACCACTCTCCAAAATCCTCCTACATGGACTTTAATTACATATATTATTATCTACCATTTTATACTTATATACTCCTGTTATTTCATTTCAAAAATTATTTGATTGTACATATTTAAACATGACATTTGTAATAGTTTTTACGTAATTCATAACAATCTGTGGGTACCTATACATTTGTTATCTTCCTGAGTCATTTCTAATCCATCTCAAAGTATGCAATTTGGCCTTACTTATCAAATGCATGCGAATATATAAAATAAGCAAACTAGAAATTGTAACATGAAAATATTGTAAATACTTGTTGAAGCATGGTTTTTGCATCTGTCCCTAGTTAGTCTTTATAACTCTTTATTTATTTATCAGTTATTTATTTATTTATTTATACTATACGTAGTTGATAAGTTTACATATATGTACAATGTGCATATTATACATATACTATACACTTCACTAGGCATAACTCGTTCCGAGGTGTTGGTTATTTAGACTCCTTTAGCTTAAAGATATTTAAGGTTAAGTCACATTTGAGTTCAGTTTTTCGATATGATTTAAATATTCAAGACAATTTACAATAAATACAGAAAATCTGGATTGTTTTGTTTTTTTATTTCCAGAAAATATATTATTTTCATATTATGCTCGTGTTAAATGAATTATTGACACGCAAATATAAAAGATTAATTAATATTTTAACTGAAAACTTTTTAATATCTCAATAGAGACGAAGTTGGGATATTATAGGAGAATCAGGGACTCAAGGCCCCTACAGGGCTTACGACCTGTCATCGGCTGGCTTACTTGAACACTTAAATGCGCTTGTTTACCCGACAGGGTAAAAAAATCCAATATTTGCGTATATGCAATTAAATAAATATATATTCGATTAATTAATAATTTCGCAAAAAATTTTAGAAAATTTATATACATAATTATAAATTATTAGGTACTCAATTTTCCCATGTGATTCTACAAATTTAATATCAGTTTATTGACATCATTTTGAAGGATGGAAAGATATTCGTTTTATAAATACATAAATACATCACGATAACATAAATAATGTTTCTAATAGGTACTCTCTATAACTTGCGTTTGATTCGTAAATCTTCTACTTCGAAATCGCGATAAACAAATAAATTATGCAACCGACATTAATCTCCGTAAAACGAACGCAGTGTAGAAGAGTACTTTATCTAGAACACATTTCACAATTAGTCCCCCGGTTTCGATACAAGAAAACTTATCAATCGGGACTTAGCGCTAAGAGTTTCGTTACAGCGATCGCTAAAATATCAGGGAAGCAGAGAGCGATAGGAGCATAGTAGTATCTGTCCTGTGTCAAATCTTAATCAAATTAGCCTGGCTTTACATCCACCTTTTAGTACCGCGAAACGTCTTAGAAATTTCCTTCGGTTAACAGTATTGTCAATATTAAATTGCTTTAGGTTTTTAGTGGTGTGACTCGACGAGACAAAATGGTGTCAAGAGTTATAATTTATGGAGGATTTGGTCTCATATCTGATTTCCAACTTAAGATATGAAATAGATAACAGTCAATGTGCGTGAATATACTTTTCATATACAATATACTTTTAAATTATAAAGATTGTGATAACTTCTATATAGGAAAAAACAATTAGAAAAATTTAAGATGCCTTCATAGCGATAACTATTCGGCGCTTGCAAATCATTTAATTGATAAAAATAATTGTTTTGATGTAAACGAAGCTATAAAAATTTTGCACACGGGACATGAGTTAAAAACAACAAAACTCGAAATATTAGAAATAAGGATAAATGTCAATTTAAATAAACCAATAACAAATAACCAATTAAATTTTACAAACAACCCATTATTAAATATCATCATCATCAGCTCCACATCCCAAGGTGGGACCTGGCTTCCAAAAGAAGTCTTCGCCATTCCAATCGCAATCTGTCAGCGGCTCCTTGTCTCTAATTGACCACGCCCAAAGAGTCCAGGTCCCCCTGTCCATCTCAACTTGGGTCTCCCCCTACGCCTCACACCCTCTGGTCTATGGTGAAGGACTCTTCTGGTGGACAGCTGCTCACTCATCCTCTCCACATGTCCAAGCCCATTATTAAATATATTCCGTTATATGGTTTTTAATTTTTTTTTATGATAATTATTATTTTTTCTTACTATTTTTATATTTACTATTTTCGTAATAGTAAGTACCTTTTTATTCTTTTTAAATGTGTTTATGATATTTTTTTTTCTTTTGTAATTCAATATGTGTAGGTACTTCATTGTTGTTCATGTGTGTAAAAGGCAATTTGCCGTAAATATATCAATAAATAAATGTGTTGTATATGTACTTATATATTATTTATTTATTTTCAAAAATAATTCGCCTTTACAGATTGTCATCCTATCCTTCTTAACTCCACCCTCTTCTCCTTCTATCGCTATATCACCTCTGGTCTGCCTTATTCTATAATATATTTAATTAATTAGTACACTTGTTGTCCTGAAGGAGAGAACATTGTTTTCGAAACAAGTAGACATTTAGTCAATAATGTTGTTTTTACAAAGTGAATTTGTAATTATTATTTATCAATGGTGGAGCCACAAAGTACAACCTATATGTCTTCTGTGAAATATAATAATATGTACACTGCTAGCCCTAGAACAGGTATACCTAGTTGGGCAGCAGTTATCTATTTTTAATGACGAGTATTTAAATGGTGTGATAAATAAATAAAAAAATACGCATTAAATAACCTAATTTTCACACTCTTTGATTGTATTTTTTACTCCATGGTACCTAATGTTCGTGCTATACATTGTTCATGCTATATATTTAAGTCTTTTCTGAAGAGATAGGATTAAAATGTCCAAATGCGGAGCAGGTGGAGCTAAGGCTGGGTTGTTTCAAGAATAGTATCAGTAATAGTATAGTTAAAATACTTTGATTTCATAAAATTGTTCAAAATTGTGTCGTTTGACGGCATTAGATTTCAATGAAACAAAACCAAGAGTACCTATTGAACAATTTTATGAAATCAAAGTATTTTAACTATACTATTACTGATACTTTTGTTCGAGAAACACAGCCTAAGAGTATAAAAAAAAACATTATGGCAACAAACCCGCCTTTGTGCACTTATTGTACATAAATTCGATAAATAAATTAACTTTACTATTACTTTCGATTGCTTAAATACCTATATATGATTGAAATCATATGAATCAAATAAATGTGTATTTGCCCTATTTAAAACATATTAAAAAAAATATAGAAACAAAAGTACTTACTTACAAAAAATTTATTACAAAAAATAATTTTCGATTTAAACAAGCATCAGCTCCATTATGAATGAATGAATTGAGTAGGTAAACAGTGATACGTAAGTTTCATAAACGCTCCTAACCCCTCCTGTTCCCCTAAAAAGGTAACCGTCTAATTGTTTGCTCATCTCTCAATATTGTTTGGCTGATCCCCGGGGAGACTTCCTTAATACATGGTGCCTACTAAGTTGATGTCTTAGTATTTCATTGTATTGAACATGTATGTTTATTGAAAAAAATGCGTTTTTTCATACACTATTAATTTGTTTAAACCACGAATGAGTTTTTTTTAAATACAACTGGATTCGAAGCGACCGCTTCTTCCTCGGGACGAAGCACAATTATTCAGGAATTAGCGGTTGCAATCGGTAGTATCAAAAGAGTCATGTTTGATAATAAAAATTAATTACAACAGTAAAATGCAGGGTTGTTAATTCATGACAAGGTTAGTACCTACCTATCAAAATAAAAATAAATGATAAAAATTGAGTATTATTATTTGGATTATGTACTTACGTACATAATTGTAATTAATATCATTAATAATTCAGCCAGCCCCGTAAAAAATAATAATAAATGGACGGGCCTAGTTTTCACCACGTGCAACTCACTCGCGCGAGTCGCAACAGTAACATTATCGATCTTCTAATCTCCGCCATGTTTCTTGTAGGATAATGTAAAAAATATGTTTAAACAAATCCTTTTTTTTATTATTGAAACCATAATACATAATACTTTATTTTTTTTTACGGCGCTGGCCGATTTACTAATGATATTAATAACAATTAAGCACTACAAATAATAACACTCAATTATTATTATTACCATTATACACTTCCTCAAAAGAATTAGCAGATCAATGCGTAAATTGTAAATTATTTAAAAGAGCAAAATAAAATGCAACAAACGCATCATCAAGCTTTCAATTGGGAATAGTTCACCCATCCAGATACTTAACATATCAAAGGATTAGTCTCTGAGTAGGTCTCTATACTACCTAACAACCCTACTGATTCCCGAATATTAACGTTTAAAAAATCTTTAACGATTCTACATGTATTCATAATTACCGTTTTTTGCATTTTTATTATTAAATTTTTCGATAAATCTATAATTTCTAAATTACGGATTAACGATTTTGGAATAATGCCAGTGGCTGAAATAATGAACGGTAATATTATTATTTTACGAGAATGCCAAAGTCTTTTAATCTCATTACCTAAAGCGGTGTATTTTCTAATTTTTTCATCAAAAGTTTTTATAATATTACTAGAATTTGGAATAGCCACGTCGCAAATATATGTTATTTTTTTAATTTTATCATGTATTATTAAATCGGGTCTGTTATGTTGAATTGACCGGTCAGTTAATATTGTTTTATCGTAATAAAGCGAAATATTATTATTTTCTAAAAATGAAATCGGATCATATTCATAATATGGTTTTATGTTTATCGCGTCAATTAATTTATATTTAATAGCTAAATTTTGATGTATTATTTTTGCTACTTGGTTATGTCTAAGTCTAAATGTATATTCTGATTGCGCGAGAAAAGAACATCCCGATATTATATGATCGATTGTTTCCGGAAAAGCCAAACATTTCCTACAACTATCATCAACTACATTTATGTCTTTTATTATATATTTTTGATAATTTTTAGTTTTTATTACTCTATCCTGAATTGCTATTATAAAACCTTCTAAATCCGCGTCCAAATCAAAATAAATATTAGAATTAATAAATATTAGAATTATTGAAGCTATTGTTATTTGATCATGTTTCCGCATATTTATTATGCCCTTGTTTTTATTTATTTGTTTATTTATTTAATATTGCTTCTCGGGCAACTAACAAGTACTATGTCAAATATTAATTTAACACGCACCCAATAACAAGTTGCTACATTCTGGAGACTTACGATATTAATCGTCTCACAGATCCAGACTGAAAACACAATTAAAAACTGTGTCTCCACCGGGAATCGAACCCGGGACCTTTGGCTCAGCAGTCAGATATCTAACCAACTGAGCCACGAAGGCCGAAAATTTTAATCAATGTTTCTATTGTTTTCTTAAGTTTCATATGTTTCATAAACTGTATGTCTTTTATTTCATTTTTATCGTATTAAAAATAATAGTATTAATGTCGTCTCGTAACGTAGGTAATATTGTAATATATTTTGTTAATCTTTATTTTAAGATATTCATACCTTAAATCATATTATTTCCAAGATTAAATTATACAATTACATTACTCTTCAATAAGATCGAGCTACATAAAATAATGTACGGTCCATCCATTTATTAATTTTCTATCTGAATATTCTGTCATCTTGCAAAGTAATAAAATTATTTATATCCCGTTTGTATTACAAAATGAAAATTTTCAGCGTCTTCAGTTATAAGGTAGCAAGGCATGTAAGTGCGGCCAATAAGGAAGGCACCTACAATCTTAGGTAAGTTGTGTGTATGATACAATTATTATTTTATGAAAGCGAAGGTATGTGCAGTAAGGAATCCACACTGAATTGGGCGCTGTTCACACAACGGGAACCCCCCCAAGTTTACCTTTACTTTCCTAAGATGTCGAACATGAAACTTAAGGGGTTACAAATAGTAGCGAACTAACTACCTACATAATAATATTTGCCTGCTTGCTTCACGTACATATGGGAGAATGCCACTATACACAATAGAATGTCTCTATTATGCGATGGCGATATTTGTGTCTTGTGACACATCATGGCGACTCAAGAAAATATAAATATTTTTTTTATTTTTCCATTTATTTATCTTTTTGTACATAAAATAAAAGAAAATATAATGCACGCTGGCAGGCTTATTTTCATTGGGCCAACCAAACCAGATTACAAAATATGACTAAATTGTATATGTACATTGTACATCAACAAAAGAAATAAAGCGAAAAAATACAAATAAAATATACATTTTACTAAGATAAATATTAAAGACAAAAAAACATCATAGCAAAAAAAAGGATTGGGAAAGAACAAAGAGGGGAAATCGGGAACAGATGTTAAGGGATAAATATTCCTTCTTCATTTTTTTCTAGAAAATACAAAATGGTAGACGAAGCAATATATGGACTTAGATTGCTGATAAGAAGCGACTAAATTTTTTTATTTTATATATAGTTGGAAGTTCCAAATAAAACCCACTCTTCATACCAGATTTGTTTAAAGAAAACCCAACAATATCATATTTTAATAAAATTGAGTCAATCAATTTTCTGTCAATAAGTGGTTTGACAGAAAATCTTTAAAAAGCATAAACTAAAAGTACTTTAATTCATAATCTCTGATAAACCTCATCGGCAACATTAATGTGATGAAACTCGTAAAAGCACCATCAGAACAAAAATTGGTTGATAGTAAAGAAATGTGGAATTATTATTAGTTCAATATAGGCAATACGACCATTCAAGGACAATTTGTGCCATTTGACGACATGAGGATTGCATTTAATTATGCAGGCAATTACAAGTAGGTGTCGAATTCTTGGTGGAGACTGCACTTCGTCATTTTACCACGAAGAGATTGTTAAAAATCGTATTGATCTCTAATAGGGCATCCAAAAAATACGTGATGTAGATCTTCTAGGTCTAGGCCACACTCGCAATGAGGAGAATTAACAAGATTCAATCTAAACAAATGAGCATCGAGACTATGGTGACCGAATCGCATTCAGGATATACTTGTTAAATATGTGGAATGGCATGCCTAAAAGTATATGGACTGGAAAAATCGTAAGCTATCATCAACGTGTCACTTTTATTTTACTTCACATGTCTGTCCGTGCTGGAATTTTCCAATTGATTTTTCCGACCAGTTCGAGCTCTGAAACTTTCAGAATTTGTGCATATTTAAACTGTTTCTAGCCTGAATTATTGACATTTTGATAAAATTGAACAATTTTGTATTTCATGCAAACATAGTGTAATTGTTTTAGTATCATATTAAGAAGAAGTATTATTAATATCGTTAAACAATAGTTTATGTATGTTCTATATTTGAATTTGTTTTCTGTAAAAAACAACTGCGTTTGACATTATATTTTTGACATTGCTTGTATAAATGTAAACGATCTCCGACCTGACATTATGTGATTTTTTTAATATACATTTCCAAGCGAAGAAACTTTGAAAAGTGTGTCCTGATTTGGTACTCAATTGGTCACAAATCGTACCATAATGCAACTGCGTGTCGGCTCAGCATTTCCTAGCTCAATTAAATTTCTCCTTACGTCGACTTATAATATTGAGTTGAAACAACGTACATATGTTAGCCGCATGTTTGCTCTTGGTAATGTATGCGGGGTAATTTCGGTATTGTTCTCGTAGGAGTACGAGAAGAAAGTACTTAGATTTATATGGAAATGAACAATATAAACGTATGCTAAATATGCGCGGCGCTATATCACTCCTGAAATAACAACTCCTAACAAATAAACGTAGGCAGGACCCAGTAATATAGACATTCATTCATACACACACATAACATATCCCCCTGTTATACTGAATTTATTAATGTTTCATGAAACATACACAAAATTTTGAAAAAATCTTGTGAAATCCTACAAACCTAAAAACACAGTCTTCCTTTACAAATTTGATTTCAAATGTATGTTTGTCTTGTTGTTGAATAGAAATATTTTAATTACATAGTATAAAAACGTTTTTAAAAACTCTACAACTTTCGTAGGGATTCTTTTATTTAATGTACTTAAATAAATTTGAATAATCTTAATTTGAAAAGAAAATCTGTTCAATTCGCGATGAAAAGAAATATTCAATACAGAACAAAGGTGTACTGAGCAATGAAATTTTGTTGCTTCAAAATAATGACAAATAAATGAATGTGTACAACAAAGTTATATTTAGGTATTTACGATTATATTACGACACGATTATACGTATTTATTTGTAGCCAAAATAGCAAATCGGTTTGTTTAGAAAGATGTTACGAATAGATTTTATTAAATAAGTACAATGAAAAATGGAAATGTTGTAATTTCTTGGGAATGTAGTGAAAGAATATTAAAGTATAATGTCTTATTTTGTATAGACAAAATAAGGGACAGTGCAAGCAATAACATTGTATAACGATCATGATCATTTGAAAATTTGCAAAGCACGTACGGCAATAACAATTTGGAGATAGTATAAAAAACCACAGACGACACGTAAAAGTTCGTCCCCTTTGCATCCACCGTCTCAAGCATTAAAACGACAATCGGTAATTATCGAACTGCTGGAAAAGTACAACAATAAAAGAGGACTCACAGGGTTGACCACTATTACCATTACTATTCATAATGTAAAACATTTCAGACTTCACCAAGAAGCTCGTTTAATTTAATGAACGCCGATTTTACTAAATCCCTTCCAAAATAACACATTATCGAAGCCATTTCAACAAATTATATCCAATAAAAGCAAGATTATAACAAACATTACTACTTATTTAGAGAAACTTGTTATTTTACACAGGTAAATCATTAGGTACCTACCTACAATTTATTTTAAGTTGTCTTGAAGATGAAAACGTTATTCTTAAAAACTTTTACATACATACATAGATAGCGTAAAGCTTATTTTTTGGTCAAAACAAAGCGATTTAAATACATAGTAACCTATTTTATTAATTATGAATAAGTCTTTGTAGCAAGTTCATAATACATTCTTATTCGTTTTCTTAACTAAGCACAAATGCTTGACTTGTGCTATAGGTGAACTAAATCGGTGGCAGGATTCGAACTCGCGATCACTGGATTATCAACCCAGCGCGCTAACCGCCCTACCACCACCCATTTAAAAATAATTATATGATGGAGAAATTGGTTCAACAGAAAAGCCAATGATGGTAGATTCGACTAGAATAAATGACCCGCCTTTTTTCTTAAATTTGATTCTATGTCAGAGCCTTATTTAAAATACCATACATATCGAATTCATCATAAATTGGTAAAAATATTATATATTATGTATATGTACTAATTTAAATTCGTTTATATGTCACATAATTTAGATTATTTTGCCAATTTTTTAAATTGTGTTTTTTAATTTTTAATTTTTTTTTCTTTATTGTAATGTTTACCTAGTAGTTTTTATTTGTAATATTTTTTTACTTGCTACTGATGTATTAGTGTGGTTAACTGGTAGAAATTGCCTACGGGCAATAAGTCCGCCACATTATGCGAAAACGAAAATTGCGCAATAAAAGAAATTTTATTATTATTATTATTAATTGTCATATTCTCTAAAGAATATACTTATTAAAATATTTCTGTTCGATTTTATTTATTATCAAATATTTTATATAAATATTTTTTCGTTTATATTTGATATAATTGTTTACAAGAAGGAATATTCCAAGTGTAGCTGACAACCCTATCGAACGAGGCACGTTCACAGAATCTTTAACCCCCTGACTTGAAAAATATTACCAAGAGACTAACAACGGAGAGAAGGTGGATGGCCATTATAGGAAAATTATTCCGACATGGAACACATTAATTTGCCATATTAATTTGATCGTAAAATTCAGTGTGCGGAGCAGGAAACTGCCGGATATACTTACTATCTGCTTTTTGGCATGACAAGCTGGAAGACACCATTATTATCTCTCTATGTACGAATACGACATAGCTACATATACTATAAAATTTATCTATGCACGTATATTTACTATGTTTTCTTATAAAAATACTTATGAATATAAGTAATAATATTTTTTTATGATATTTTTACCGATTTTTATTACATTTTTCTGCTTCTATTTAAAATATTTCTTCTTCTTAATAGCCTCGAAACCCTGGCGGGTCTTAGTTGCATCTAAAATCCGTCGCCTTCATCTCCTATCCAGAGCAGTAGACCTCCAGTTAACATCGAGCACTCACTTTGACTACAATCGGCTGTGAGCTGTGATTCCATTCAGCCAGCGAAGTTACATTTAATTTATTTCTTTTAGAGATGTTTAAATAAAAACTTTGTATATCCGAAGAGATAATTTGAACATATTATAAACTAGTTGCATGTAACACATGAGATCCAACTGTCGACAGCGATAGTATGTATAGTTGAAGAATAAGTACCAAACCCATAAATACAAATTATTTATTATTTTATGATATTTAGTTTTCTATACAACACATGTACCTAGGTAGTCAAGATAGGATAGTATGGAGGTCAGTCTTTTTTTCCTACCCGGAATATGAAAACAGCATGATGGTATATGTATATTGTATGTTTAGAGATGAAGTATCAAACTATTGAGTCTTCTTTGATATTGTGTATAGGTGACTACCATACAAATTGTATGAAGCGATCTCGTCACTAAATTCAATTTTTATAAAAATTGTTAAAAAAATTTGAGATGTACTGCTACAATGTTAATATTTTTTATATAAAATTGAATTATCTAGTTGGGGTGTTTCGGCTTTTTTCGATATTTCAAAAAAAAATGGAAATATAGGCAGTTAAACTCATAAATTTATCATAAAAAAAATACTTTTATTAATAAAAAATGTTTGAGAAACCCTGGAATTTTTTTGAAAAAATCAATTTGAGATTTTGTATTTGTCTATGTTTATACCAATTTTCAGCGTTCTAGCTTTTATGGTTTCTGAGATATAGGGAAAAATAAAATAAAAATTCAAAAGTTGATAACCCCTGACTGAAACAAAAATTCAAAATTCCGAGTATAAAAGTTTTGTAGGCCTGTAACTTTTTATATATTCTGAAATTTTAGGCTCTATAAATTGAGCGGATCAAAAGTTATAAGGGGGGGGGGGACACACACACACACAGACATACACACACACACACAGACACACACACACACACACACACACAGACACACACACACACACACAGACACACGAAATGTTCTACTCCGAATTCTGAGTAAATCCGTGTATGGAACATATATGCTGCGAAGCCTCTAAGTTGGTGTTTTTTGACTTCAAAGTTGGAAAAGCCGTGAAAAAAGTAGACCTCTCCATACAATTCTCGCGTATTCTGGCTTGATACATTGTCGATATGTTAAGAGAACAAAGTTCTCCTGAACAAATCGACAGTTGGATAAATACAGTTCAAGAGCAATACCGTTGAACAAGAATGTACTTATATTAACTTATTAAAAAATGTATTTTTTGTTGTTATGTTTATCTTTAAACAAATATCTATTTATTGTATTTGCTTTGTATAAAAGTAAAATAAATGACAAACATAAAAACAAGAAAACAACAGATATAAAATGAGTGATATTTCGCATGGGAAATGATTCCCTAAAACGAATGCGTGGCAAAACAATTTATGACAGGATAAAGAATCAGTTTATCAGAAAAAAAATTAAGATTGAAAGAAATATTGTGAGTAGAATAAAAATAAATACTTAACGATAATTCGGACATACAACAATAACATACGAAGTCAGAATGATAATAGATCATTTATGACGCGATGTATGGATATAAATGAGACAATAAATGTATGTCAATATAGAAGAGTCTGGCTTTCGATTCTCTCTGCCTACCCCAAATAGGAAAACGGTGTAATGGCATATATAATTTCCTTTAACATACGACCGTTTTGGCTTCATCGTGTTAAGGAAATGCATAAATTCAGTTGTTCGATTTGTGTAGTTTTTTTTGTGTAGTCTTAAAGTGACAATGAATACGAAATTAGCACATTACTCTCAAATATTCTATATTTATGTTACCTATAGTTTATTTTTTACGTCAAAGTAAAATAAAATAAAAAATATACGCGAAATAAAAATGCACACCCCACTTTACACTCGACTGACAGACACAACCTTCAATATTAAAATTAAACAAGCGCAATTCTTTCTCTAACATTCTTTATTGTATTTTTCCAATAGCACGCTTTCCACCCCCTCATACTTGAGGATCACCAGGGTGGGACGAGGGTGCAGGAGGTGTAAGAAAAACACCGACGACCGCCCCTAATGCAACCCAATAATAATATTTTATATTCAGAGACAATCGTGGAATAACAATATCTGCGTTGCTTTTTTGGCGACACCGCCGTCGATATATCAAGAAAGCATAAGTCCGTAGAAATCTTGATACAAATGACGTTATATCACAAACTAATAAAACTTATTTTTTCATATAACCAAAAAGTTAAAGTTCGTTGAAATCTAATACCATTTTTGGAAACTGCTAGGTAATTAACACGGCTATCTAATTGTACTCTTCGAAGATTCCAAAAGTCGTTCAAATTGGAAGCCAATTTCATAATTTGGAAAAATTTATAGTTTTATTTAATTTTTAATGTATGTAGCTTCTCGGACAACAAACTAACAGACACCATGTCAAATAATTATTTAACACGCATCCAATAACAAGTTGCCACATTCTGGAGATGCAGACTGAAAACACAATTAAAAACTGTCTCCACCGGGAATCGAACCCGGGACCCTTGGATCAGCAGACCTAACGAACTGAACAACGAAGGCCAACAAGTTTTGTAATTTTGTAACTTTCATGTAATTTGACATACTTACTTACTTACTTGAGTACAGTATTGGACAAAGGCCTCCGCTTGGACTTCCACTGGTCACTATCCTGTACCATTCTTCGCCATTTAAGAAACAACAATTAATCAATGTTGGTAGGTACATAACTAAAAGTGAATAATTTCATATATACTATTTAGAAATTTTTAATAATTTCATAGATTTTTAATTAAGCTTTAAGTTAATCAACAAATTACATAAATCTCAAAATATTTGAATTAATATCTTCTTATTCCTTATTCTTCTTCCATTCACTGCTGGATACTGTATTGTATTGAATTGTATTTTATTGCTAGATACTCGGGCATCTAACAGGTAGGTACCTAGTGTAATTTTTTTTATTTAATTTGGTTCAAAAGTCAGATATCTAACCAATTGTGCCACGGAGGAAGAAATTGCCTAATGGGAATTAGCCCGCCATTACCCCCTATTCAGTAACTATTGAAACTAAATTAGGAACGTTCTAAAATTGTAGATTTTAGATTTACGGTCTTATTTCAGCGTTATAAAATATCCACTTGGACTAAATGGAATAGGAACGTACCTATATTGGACGGAACGTTCATAAAAGTTACTGAATCAAACGTATTATGAAAATTATGAAATTTTCATCATGTTGCTCACGCCAAGTTTGAAGAATTGCATTATTTTTGTTAATATTATTTACCAAAGATAAATGAAAAATAAATAAATTAAGTGATTGTGAAACTTCCCACTCCTATCCTGGACCTACTTGATTACTAGGTACGTATATGAGAGTTGTTTGTAGAAATTTTTGTTTATTGCATTGATTCGTTTGCACATGTAAAAAATGAAATAATTTCACATACACAAAAATCCGCATATCATTATTCTATCTATAATCCTCACACACTGTGTTACATTATATTTTCTGACATATTCGTATATTTATTTAGGTAGCTACCGATATAAAATTTATCTCCCGCTTTTTTTCCATGACTTGCATTATTTTTATACTTACCTACGTATGGTTTTCGATTTTGAAGGATTTGGAATATGGCCGCTTTGGAGTTTGGGAAAATTGTGAAGTTTAATATAAAAAGAGTATGGGGAAATCATGTGAGAAGAGGAGGTTTTTTTTTATCACAAGATGACGTCGCGAAATTCTTCCGTCGGTGAAGTTTTCCATGTTTTTAAAACCATGCATAGCAAAAAAAAATTGGTAGTTAGGTATCTGTGGGATATCAATGTTTAAGATAAAAACTTTGTCATTTTTTACAATTTTATTAAGTCTTATTTGTCTAGAATTAATTTGACGTTGTACTATTTACAAAATATTTTTCACACAGTTCAAATTGTGTATTTATTAGTGTTGGAATAAATTGTTTCCGTTATTTCAACAATTCTGAAATAGAAGAAATGATATATTTTATCATGGTTCACATACAACTCATAATATTGCCCAGTCTCCATACATCATCTGCCAGAGATTCATAAAGTTCTCACTTTACATACTTTTTCTTAACCGTATAATATATAAGTTTTTACAGTCGAAATCATGGACGTGGAAAAAATAATTCAAATATTCTTTAAAATATTAATTACAGTATTCTAGAATAGAAATATTGAATATTGAGTTATTATCCAACTGTCGATTCGTACAAGAGAATTTAATTCTTTTAATGAATCGACAGTATTAAGCCAAACGCATGTATGAAGGAACATTTTATATGGTGTAGTAGACTTTTTGCATGCCAAAAACACCAACTTAAGGGCTTCATAGCATATAATATGTTCTGTATATATGGATGAATTCAGAATTCGAAGTAGAACATTTTGTGTGTTTTTTGTCTGTGTGTGTGTCTAAAATTTCAGTAAATATAGAAAATTATAGACCTACAATGCTTTTTTACTCATAATTTTGAATTTTTGTTTCAGTCAGGGGTTATCAACTTTTGAATTTTAAATTTATTTTTTCATATACCTATCTCAATAATCATAGAAGCTAGAACTCTGAAAATTGGTATAAATATAGAGAAATACAAAATCTCAAATACATTTTTCATGTAAAAAAGTTTCAGAGTTTCTCAAACATGACTTATTAAGAAAAAATTTTTTTGATACATTTATGTGTTTAACAGCGTATATTTCCAAAGTTTTTTAAAATATCGAAATAAGCCGAAACACCCCAACTAGATAATTTTATTTTCTATAAAAAATATCAGCATTGTAGTAGGTATTACATCTCAAATATTTTTTACCAATTTTGATAAAAAAATTAATTTAGTGACGACAACGCTTCATACGATTTGTATGGCAGTAAACACTACACAATATCTCACTCTTTAATTTGATACCTACTTAATCTACAAACATACATCATGCTGTTTTCATATTCTGAGTAGGAAAAACAGACTGACCTCCATACTATCCTATCCTGACATACATACCTACATGTTTAATAAAGAAAACAAAATATCTTACAATATTTATTAATTTGTGTTTAAATTTTTATAATTTATTCTTCAATTATACATGCTATCGCCGTCGACAGTTGGATATCATGTGTTACATGCAACTAGTATTATAAAAAATACGTTGTTCTTATGACACGCATATTCAAAATACAATCGGTCCTATGATTTCGGAAAATAATTTAGTGACAAAGATGTTTATAATATGGATTTCATCGATAAAATTTCTGTAAATGAACCAATTAAAATTTTCTGTATACCATGGGTTCATTATTAGTCGAGATCTAGAAAATCTGGTTATTTAGTAAAGTTCTGATTTTTTTATCATTTTACATGTACTAAACAAACTGTCAGTAACTTATTTGATACGAATCACTGATTTGCGAGGGTAAGGTGTCGTAGGCATGTTATTCTCATCCAATTCAATAAGGGTCACAATAGTGTGTATGTATTTTGATTTAATTTGGTTTTTAATAAATGGACAGGGCAGTAAGTTGGTATATTTCGATAGAATTAAATAAAAAAAAATCACGAGTCATCCTGTGAAATTCAATGTGAAATCTGACTGTCTAATAGGAGAGAATGAAAAATAAAAGGTACTTGGTGGAATATTTCTCTCATACCATACCGTACCAAAGGTGTCACACCCTTCCCCATATTATAAAGAAAAGGCGAGGCGCGCGATTTGAATTCCAAATCAACATTTCGCGGTTCACTCTTGTTTGGTTTTGTGGTTTTGTTTGTTTTTGTGGTGAAAGCTTGGTTACTTGTTTTTCTCGCTTCTATGGAGACTACATCATATAGTACGTATATTTGAAACTTTGTATTTTTTCTATTGTCAGAATACGAATATATTCTCCCCGTTAAAATAATATTATTTTGCAGTTTATTGCAGACATTTGCATAAAAAACTTAAACACACATCCAATAATATCGAACTTTTATCAAAAAATAAAGTAAGTAGGTAGTTGTTATTATCACTGCATATGCCTACCATTCTGAATATGGGAACTGATATTGGCCTCTTCATAGATTGCTTATGTCTCTAGATTTGTAATCATCATTCGTCATTGTACCGAAAACTGTTTATAGGATGTTTCCTGATAAAAATTTAACTTTTTTGACGCGGAAACTTATAGAACTCACACAAGGAACAGAAGCAATAGGTATTAAATCGATGTAGATAATAATTAAACTATCAAGTCCAGCGATTAATCCGGAACGGTGGTTTAACTATATTTTTACATACTACCCAGCCGTATTTATGAAGGCGTTTGCGATTGAATAAGGATTTGGCTGGAGTGGCTAAATCTTGAAGCTTGAACGAATAAGATTAAAACAGCAGTTCCTGTGACATTTATAATTTATCCTATTCAGGGAGCGAACGTAGATAAAAATATATGTAGGCACATAACTGCTTATTCTTACTCTTATTGCTGTTTTACTTAATTTTGTTTTGTTTAATAAAATAAAAGTAGGGTGAAAATATAATTTGTTTTATGCATTCGGTATTTCGAGTAGGTATAACAATATTAGTATTGCGAGAAAAATAACAATAGAAAAATATTAAAAGTATTTTCCGTCTGTCTCTTAGTTTGTTTTTATCAATTATATTAGGAAAACATAAGAAGAACTTGTAATTGAATTGGAAAACCCACTTACTTCTTGATGTTTATGCAGAGGGATCCATTATCTAGAGTTATATTTACTTGACCGGTTGCCAATGCTTACTAAAACAACACAGCCTTAACCATTTACCTACCTACCCTTCACTGGTCCATCGTCACTCTTCTCTTTCCCCCAACCCTCCTTTCCAAACCCTTGGGGCTCTGATACTTTGTTTGCAAATACATTGATAATGTATGTCTTGATTGGCTACGAGAAAATTCCTAATACCCACAGTGTATTGTTTGTGGGTATTAGGAATTTATGAAATCATAGTTTTTCTAGAAAACAATACTAACGTACCGATACTAGAATTCATTTTCAAATTCCTTCTATACTTATTTTTCATTTATTATACAAATTGAAAATATATTATTTAAATATTATTATCCTACAAAAATATACATTGAGCTACCAACAATCGGTAGGTATCAAATAAAAGAGTATTATAAAAAAAATAAGTTGTGCAAATAAACCAATTAATAATGACATGTGCCATCATCATAAACAAATGGCCAGTTTCACCAATTTATATGTATTCCCTAAATAACTTAAGTAAGTCTCTTATCATGACAGCAACGTCAAAAAACAATTAATTTTTTAATAGCTGTTTTTTGATATTTCCTTCCTTATTGAATAATGGTATAAAAAAGGTAAGTCTGGCACCTGGGAGTGGTTGAGTTTTTGTGTTTTTATACCATCCATCTGATTACAATGAAACTTGGTGATTTGTTCAGCGCACATCCGGGAAAATTTCTGAAAAAAAAACTTTTTTTTCATATTTCAGTAACACTAAGGCTGGGTTGTTTCAACATAAGTATCGGTAATAGTATAGTTTACCTTGATTTCATAATTGTTCAAAATTGAGTTGTTTGACCGTATTAAATTTCAATAAAACAACCAAAAGTATTGATCAATTTTATGAAATCAAAATATTTAAACTATACTTTTACTTTAATTTTTGTTTAAGAAACCCTGCCTAAGTACATATTTCACAAAAATACGGATTTTATAGGTACAAATAACAAACAAGTACAAATTATATTGAAATTTAATTATGTAATAATCTGCAATTTTCACCTATAAGTAGAGAGGGTGCGCACTGGTAAACGTAACCACTCTCAGGTGTCATACTTACCTTTTTCATCCCTATATTCAATAAGAAAGGCAATATCCCAAAACCAGCCATTAAAAAATGATTCATCAAAAACGTTGCTCTCGGACTATATGAATGAAGTAAAATATTATATCTGTTCGAGTACCTAAGTATAAATCTATATCATGCAAATTAAATTACAAGTTTCCATTTTCAAATTAATTCACTATTTAGATAAGACTATTACCGAGTCCATCATCATTTCAACTCCTAGTGTAATCTGTTATATTCTTCCCTTCGGGACCAATTCAAGTTTCAATATCTACCCCAAATACTTCCGGATCCGATAGAATTGTTATAGCGGGGTGGGACTGGACACTAGCTGCATTTTATATTCAAACTTCGGACAAAATCTATTTAGTATGGACCAGGCGACCGAGAGTAGGTAACTCGTGTCTCAAGTGAGGTGCTAAAGAGGGAAAAGGGACTAGTGTAATAATATGTATATATCGAAGAAGTGATACCGTGTAGTCCTAAGTCAATATTTTGACAGACGAAATTGTAAATTCGACAATTATTCACACGACAACCGTATTGTTTCACCTATCTCCTTTTCATGCCACCCTGGTACGTATACCTCGATCGTGAATTAAAAATTCAAATTCTTTTTTCTCGAAACGGTCTCGAAATAAATTTATGCAAATTATGGGGTTTTAAAAAGGTTCCGAGAGATTCGATTCCAGTCACAGCCTGTGTAGCACAGTTCACCAACTCCGCAATCAGGACGAAAACAAAAACCGTTAATTCATTTCCCAATGGCAATTAATATTCAAATCTCATCTGAACGTCTGACTCATCTCCTTGTTTCATTATCTTTTAAGAAAGCACGAAAAGATGGACGATGATTTCTTACTTTGAAAGAAGAACACTCTTTTTCCGTTATTCTTGCACAAGTCCTCCTTATAATTTCCTTGCTGGAATGGATACTACAGTCAGAACCAATTTCTTGAGAAAAAAGTTTACATTAATTTTTAAACTGTGCACATGTCCCCTTCCTGTAAAATGAAGAATTCATGACACAAAACATCATTCGTCTTTCAAAACTCAAGATTTAGAATTTTATTATTGTTACACAATATTTTGCAAACACAGGAGACCACTGATCAAACTACATTTTTAAAAACAATAAAATAAGAGATATCAATTTCCATTATGTATGAAGTTGTTTTTCCAACCTCTAAAAAGATTGTTCATAAACCTGATTTATAAAAATTTACATAACCTCTTATTTCAGACTTTAAGAGGATTATTCTGGGGATGTGCCTCACACGAAACCCGCCAATAATCAAATACATAGAAATTATTAACAAATAGTAAAAATTAATATATTTAAAATAAGCAATAATTGGCCATTTATCACATAATGTTTTTTTTGTTATTTTCGTCCAAATTATTAAGATGTGTATTAAACTTGACAATGAGAACATCACTATGGGAAATAATATTAACAAATCCAAAAACAATATATAAAACCTGATACGCAATAAAATACCTAATTTATTTTCATTTACTTATCTTTGGAGATGTTCTAAAAAAGTCGTACCCTGACTGGCTTATTGCCAGCTTATTAGTAACTTCTTCCAACCAACTATAGATAATATTTGGTTCCACAATATAATTCAAATAAATTGTAAAATAATCAAACCTTGTTTAACATTTTTTTAGAAAACATGATACGCAATAAAATACCTAATTTCTTTTCATTTACTTATCTTTTGAGATGTTCTAAAAAAGTCGTACACTGACTGGCTTATTGCCAGCTTATAAGTAGCTTCTTCCAACCAACTATAGATAATATTTGGTTCCACAATATAATTCAAATAAATTGTAAAATAATCAAACCTCGTTTAACATTTTTTTAGAAAACATGATACGCAATAAAATACCTAATTTATTTTCATTTACTTATCTTTGGAGATGTTCTAAAAAAGTCGTACCCTGACTGGCTTATTGCCAGCTTATTAGTAACTTCTTCCAACCAACTATAGATAATATTTGGTTCCACAATATAATTCAAATAAATTGTAAAATAATCAAACCTTGTTTAACATTTTTTTAGAAAACATGATACGCAATAAAATACCTAATTTATTTTCATTTACTTATCTTTGGAGATGTTCAAAAAAAGTCGTACACTGACTGGCTTATTGCCAGCTTATAAGTAGCTTCTTCCAACCAACTATAGATAATATTTGGTTCCACAATATAATTCAAATAAATTGTAAAATAATCAAACCTTGTTTAACATTTTTTTAGAAAACATGATACGCAATAAAATACCTAATTTCTTTTCATTTACTTATCTTTTGAGATGTTCTAAAAAAGTCGTACACTGACTGGCTTATTGCCAGCTTATAAGTAGCTTCTTCCAACCAACTATAGATAATATTTGGTTCCACAATATAATTCAAATAAATTGTAAAATAATCAAACCTTGTTTAACATTTTTTTAGAAAACATGATACGCAATAAAATACCTAATTTATTTTCATTTACTTATCTTTGGAGATGTTCTAAAAAAGTCGTACCCTGACTGGCTTATTGCCAGCTTATTAGTAACTTCTTCCAACCAACTATAGATAATATTTGGTTCCACAATATAATTCAAATAAATTGTAAAATAATCGAACCTTGTTTAACATTTTGGTGTGACTGTACCGTTATCAAGGACGCCAAGCTCGCGCAGATAAATTGAGCTTTGGGTACCTATTGTCGAAGAAGATTTTATGTTTAAAGGTAGTAATTAAAATTTATGCCACCCTCCCAATGCACCCCAAGACGTGGTTGCCATTTACATTTCAAATTATCTCTTCCTCATTCCTGTTCTTCTGATACATCGATGGTGACATTTCTCTCTTTGCAGATATTGAAAAAGTTCAAAAAGATATTTTAATAACAGCTCAGAGATATTCCATTTTAAATTTATTTTAATCTTTCAAATGTGCTCTAATAATTCGATTGTTGCCATTATTGAATATGGTTGTGAACAACGAATGCTATAAAATCTAATTGGGTACCTAGATACTAAACTTTGTAATTAAATATGGAAATTGTTTTATATTATTTGGGTTGAAGTAAAAAAAAATGTTTAAATGCATAGTTCAAAAAAGTAAAAATTACCTGAAAACGAAGCCTATTTCTATTCTACCTTATTATACATTGATATATAATTTAATGAAAAATCCAGAAAGTGAGAGCATTGTGAAATCATAGACAAAAAAGTAGGTTGTGGCCAACGCTATAATATTCACTGCCAACCCACTCCACAAAATATTCAATTTTTTTAAGGAATAATTTCAGCATTTTCATGTAATAAGTTATTTAAATTATTTTTGATATTAATATTTTATTATAAAAACATGATAATTCTTCAATGCCATTTTATAAAAATGATGTGCCTTTTTGGCAATTTGAAAGAAAAAATGTCATTTTTTTTGTTTCCTGAGCTTGGGGTTTCTTTGAAATATTTGACAGTTACAAAATTGAGAAGCACTAATCAGATGTCCTTCAAAATCTAATGGGGTCTAAGCATGTATTAGATTATACAAGATTGCAAAATTTTAAAAGAATCGAATGAGTACCTACTTTAGTCAATAATCGATAATGTAGAATAAACACGCTGCACATAGTACACAGCACACACACGCACACACATACATACATTGTGGTGGAACTTTCAGAATACAATCTCAGCATGATATTAGTTTATAATTTGCAATAAAAAAATATCTTTAAAAATTACGAATTCATAACTCCCCACTATGTCCCCTTGGGGTAGTAAGAAGTAAAAAAATGACGAAGAGAGATGTTAAAGCAGTTTTCTATCTGATATCAATATAACGCTCAAATATCCTTTCCAATATAACGTCCTTTTTAAGAACGTTCCGGCAAAAATAGGTGGGTTCCTATAATACTTAGTCCAAGTTGATATTCTTTAACGCTGAAATAGGAACGTTCCTATTTTGGAACATTCTTAATCCAAGAAAGTCACGAATTAGTCCGATTACTTATTCTTTAACCATATTTTTGTCTAATCATCTGTCAAAACGTTCTAATTTTAGTTCACACATTATCAGGAAGCGTACTAGTTATTTTGACAGCAGTCCTGGATATTTTTGTTATGTTGAAAACATCAGTTGTGTACGGAAAAAAATAAAAATTAATAATGTACACGTGCTGCATTATGTTGAAAATAAAATCCAAAGAATATTAGTGCAGATCAATTGAAATGGTAGGATAGGCGACATGACATAAATAAACATGACCGAACTGTACGCAGTACGCACGCGTAGTGTGCGCCAAAGACAATTTGATTTCAAGTTATTATCTACGGTGCACTAATTTTGTAGATTTTAGTTTTAGGAACTGTTAAGTTAGGATTGGTCATAAAATTAAAGATTTCATTTTTGTTGGATTTTGACTTTTATTATATCACCAGTCTGACCGGAAGTCCAATCATCGACAAACCTTATAGTCTATTAATTAAACAATAAACATCATAGAACCATAGACCATTACAGGAACAACATCAGTTACAGAATAGGAAATTAAGTTCAAATGACCTCCATTCTAAAATTATAGAACGTTCCTATTTTAGTTCAAAATGTTACTGAATTGGACAGTTAAATCTTATAGTTTATGGGCCATGTTGAAGACTCAAAATTTGTAGTAAGTAGGTACGCTATGCACTGTACAGTACACGTTACCCTTTGTTAAATTGATATAAAACATACTCTGAAAAATTAAAAAAAAAAAATTAAAATTACATGCGCCTGTGCCTAAACGTATAAGTATTTTTTATGTCACGTGTTAATTTCTTGCGCATTTTAATTTCGTACCCTAAAACTAAACAAAAAATGTTAACAATGCGCTTTTATTTGCCATGTGACGTTTCTCACTTTGACTTTTGCTTTCATTGCAAAATTAAAAAGCTCCGAAAGAAGGGGTTACGAAAAAGAAATGTCTATTAGAGTTTTAGAATTTTGTCCTCGGTAAAGAGTTAATATTGACAGGCGTGAAAGGGTGGATGGGTCACGGAGGGGAGAAGTCTTCGAGGCCAAGAAGAAACGTCGGTGGTCGTTGAAGAAAAATTCTCCAAAATAAAAGGTGATGCACGCAATAAATTTATGGCCGTTCTTAAGTCGCATTGAATAATTAAAGACTAAAAGGTTTCACAATTCGCCTCGGGGGGACAAATTAAAAGTTGAAGCTCGTTGAAAAATTTACATCGTTTTGCTCTCTCTGTGTCCATTGAAAGATATTTTAATCCTTGGCAATCTTATTAATACCTCAAAAGAAATTACAATTTTTTATTCATTGGCTTTTTCTGTTGTCTCAATGGAAAGTTTTCGCCGTGTGTACAATCCCAATGGAAATGAAACATTCTTTTGCATGTCTTTGGAGAATGAAGCGGATTTTTGGAGACGGATCATTCGACAAATGGTTAAATGGTTGGGTGAAGCCACCATCCTCAGTCACGAGGTCAAGAAGGAAAAAGAAGTAAATGTCTTGGACAATTATAACATTTTTTTGACATTTAGTTAAGTTATTCGCTGGACAATTCCTGTTGAAACTTCATGATGACATCGAATGAATGAATGAATTAATTAATAAATGAATGAATGAATGAAGAGTATATTTCCAACAGTATAAATATTATTACAAAGGAACAAACTTACAATTTTTTTTAGATAATACCTAATTATAATTTTACAATTATTATTATTATTTTTAAGTGAAAAAAAACACTAGTTTTTATTTCACTTTTAATTTACTAAAAGAACTAATCGTTATTCTCTTATTAAACCCATTTTGTAAATCATCATAAATCACAACATTTGAATATAACAAATTAAAAGACTTAAAAAAATATGGAAGGTACAATCATATATGTATTACAAAATATATTTATATTTTTTTACAATAAGAGTATCTAAATATTCAGAAGATTTCAAAATGAATTATTTTGAGTAATTGTACTTTTATATGTTTTAATAGACTATATATCTTTAATTTAAAATTCTGCGTGTAAGATAATTGTTTTGAAATTTCAACTTTTCAATTAATTTAAATGAATCCGTCTCAAGACGCTTTCTTTTAAGTACACACTTCATTTAAAGAATTGAGATGAATAGAGATATAATTAAAAATGTACAGTATTTTATCATTTGCACATTTTTCATTTTTATACAGTGCATAATTCTAGTTTCAAATATGTATTTCGTAATTTTAAACATTTTATAAATTCAATAAAATTAATTGTACTTCAATAAAATAAAATAAATAAATTCAATAAAATAAATTGTTCAATAAAATAAATTGTTCAATAAAATAAATTGTTCACAATGACGTATGGCTCGGAATGCTGGGCACTAAAGCAGAAACACCAAAAAGAGATGAACGCGGCGGAAATGAAGATGCTAAGGTGGGCTGGGGGTCTGACAATGTTTGACAAAGTGAGGAATTTCCACGTCCGCGGTAGTTTCAAAGTGGCCCCAATAGACGAAAAAATAATCGAAAACAGGCTGAGATGGTATGGCCACATTCTGAGACGACCGACGGACAATATGATAAATAAAGCCTTGGACATCGAGACTCCAGCGAGAAGACCAGGCAGACCACCAGCCACATGGCTGTCGAGCATCAAAAAGCATCTGCGAGAGAGGGAGCTGAATCCTGATCTGGCACAGGACAGGCGAGTTTGGCGAAATAAAATAAGGATAGCCGACCCCAAGTAAATGGAATAAAGGCTAGGGCGAAGAAGAAGAATAAAATTAATTGTACTAAAAAAAACTAATTCTTCTCCTTGATTTTTATAAGGATTTCATCTTCTTTTATTTTTAAATAATCATTTGTATATAATATAATTAATTAAAGTATAAACATTTTTTAATATAAACACTTTTTAAATAAAGTATAAACAATTATTGTTGTACCTACTGAAATTATATTACTTACTGAAAATTGAATATGCAAACTCGTTATTAAAGAATTGAAATTAAAATAATCATGAATTGATTCGTAAGTTGAAAAAAGTTTTTTTTAATTTCGAGGACATCTGTTGTGAGATACTTTATTAATTAAATCAGACCAAAGCCTGGGGTCTTTTCAGCAGCATTTGTAGAAAATCAGTGTAGCTTATTAATATATTTTAAATTATTTAAATTCATATTTATTTAAAATTGACATAAAATCAATAACAAATAAATATTGCCTATCATATAAATAATTCCTTCTTCTGCTTCAGCTAGGACTATGTTCTGTTGTTCTCGGAACCTGCTCTTGGGAGGTGGTTGGCCAGCTATTCTTCCTTCGTTTTTGTGGTTTTCCTGGGGATCTGCTACCTGTAGGATACTCCTCTGCTGCTATCTTTACCACTCAGTCTGAACTCGCTGTGCCCACGGAATGTCTCCAGTAGCGTTAATTACTCCCATTTCAAACATTTTTAAACAAAATTGAATATTCATCACATAAGCAATTAACATATTTTACAAAACGCATCTAACCGAATTCGAAATACTGAAATAAGAAAAAAGTGTAGTGTGGAAGACATCGTCAGATGGGGAAGACAGCGGAGGCGATATTGGAGCTCACATGTAAACAGAATGGATGAAAATAGACTCCCACGTATCGCTCTCCAGGAGAACCCAGCTGGAAGAAGACCACCAGGAAGACCTCCAAAGAGATGACGAGACAGTTGGCAGTCCACATCGCAGTAGACAGAATAGCGGTAAAAACAGTTCTTCGGATCTATGAAAAGGAAGAAGAAGAAGAAGCATCTAACCCAAACCTTTATACTGAAGATCATGAACCATAATAATCCCCCAAGAATTATTGTTCCATAGATCCAGGAGATTAGAACATCTATTATGTACAAAGTTGGATTATTTTTAATTCATATTAAGTTTGAATATCAAACATTTTTTTTTATAATGCAAAATTTTAATCAAATTTGTTAATTAATAACGAAGAATTTCGAAAAGCAATATTGAAGATAACTGACACATAATTAATATTAATCAAATTATTTCCGTGAAATTTAAAAGTGTATTTCGGGGACATGACGTTTATTGAATGGGGTGGCAGAAATTTGCTGGAGGTGAAGGGATTATCGTCCTGGTGTAAGAAAACTTTGAGAGGGACGAATGACGAAAAATACTAAAAGAAAATAATTATCAAAATAGAAATTTGAAAATTTATTAGATGGTAGAGCGTGATTTATTATATTTAGGGATGAAAATCTTTCACAAACTAATAACTGACAATTATTTCGATTGATGATGATACGGAAAAAAATTGATGGTCTTCGATACTAAATTCAATTGGTAAATCTATTAAATGTAGTAAATTACTCTCTGACATACATGGAGCGAAGTCTGGAAGCAGTCATTTGCTAAAGACTACTTTGTTTTGCTGACCCAAGAATGGACAAAAGAAATTAAATTATTATATAGTTACTTATAACAGTATAATTTTTAAACTATAGATACGAATGTCATTTCAAATTGAAAGCTCAAACCGCAAAGGGAATTTTATTCAGATTGTACAATAGATACATAATTGCTAAAAGTTTAAATTGGTTTCGATTCTAAATCACCGTTCATTTTTTATGCTCTCCTTGAATCAAAACTTTGTGGTTAATGGTGATCATTACTCCAGCTTCAACCCTTTTGTTTTACATTTTAACCATGGTGGGCACGTGGTGAATTTATCTTTCTTATTGTCGTTACTTTTAACTAATTAAAAAAAACGTCGATTCATGAAAAAAAAAATGTTTTCTCTATGTGTGAAACATAATTTAGTGAACAAAGAATACAACTTTTTTATACATCTTGAATCTAATTTGTATCGTTTTATTGATTTACTTGCTAATTACCTATATGATATAATAATAAAAAAACACACAATTCATAATGGCAATACAAACATTATTAAACCCACAACATGAAAAAATTAATCCTTAAGTTTTATTTATTTATTTACATAATTAAACTGCACACAAACAACGAGTAGGTTTAATATTATATAGTTGTTAAACTTTCCCTACCTAGTGTCAATTACTTGTGGCAAACCAATTCATATAAGTAATAACGTACTGGGATGTGAATGTGTAGTGGGTGAAAATGTGTAATGAGGTGTTATCATAAATAAATAAATAAAATCTTGCTAAGCTGATTTTAAATGTAAAAGTAAGTTTTTATATTGGTAAGGCGAGTTATGGAAAATATCTAGTTGTAGGATACTTTGAGGCTTATTGTAAGTGGTAAGTTTCTTACTAATTGTATTATTTCTAATTGTATTATTCCAAATTCATTTAATATCCAAAATTATGAAAGTCAAAAAAACATTAAATTATTTATTTATTTATTAAGAGGACAACATACAGCATATAATAAATTATATAAAATAAAGATGATTTAAATAAATATTAAAGCCATTTACAGGTTGTCACTGGAGTTACTGTACATAGTATATTAAGATAAGTTATGAGGAATAGTTACATATTATGGTGAGATATTGTGTGAATGATGTGTGAAATTGTATAAATAAATGTGTGCAATATATTAAGTGTTGAGTAAGAATATGAAGATGAAATGTTAAGTCTGATATATTTTTTAAATGTGGGGGCGCTTAGTAAGAATATGTCGAGCTCTTGGAAATGCCTTTTATAATATGTGTTACAGATTATGTATATTGTTGCATGTTGAGCATTTTTAGTGTGCTGAGTGGTTAGGTGGAAAAGAGGAGTGTGTCTAGTTCCACTGGTAGGGATGTTGAAAGATACATAATTTATTTATAAAGAGCAGGAGAATCAATTTTGTTACTAAGAATATTGTAGAGAAGCATCATATCAAATACTGTCCGTCTGTTGTCAAGTTCCACAATCAGCCAACGTGAAACGGGACGTCTGTCTGCATGGCTAAAGTTCACTGGTCAGAACACATCAGCAACGACGAGGTACTAAGTAGGGTTGGAGAGACAAGGCGAATTATGAAAAGAATCGCCCGACAGAGAACAACTTGGATAGGCCACAACATCCGGCACCCAGGCCTGCTTTTTACCATCGTCGAAGGAATGATTGATGGGGAGGTCGCCCCAGAAACAACTATATAGACCAGAAAGGTGACGTGCGCTGTAGCAGTTACAAAGATATGAAGAGACTGGCGGACGATAGAGATAAGTGGAGGGATCGAACGTTTGGTGCAGACCAATCCTAGGATTGTGACCAAGAAGAAGAAGTTTTCAAGTGAATCAATGCAGTGGTAAATCCTTGCCGCACGATACGATGGGAAATCAAGAAATGCTTTACGATTAAGGTGTTTAATAAATATATTTTGTGTCCTCTCGATACGATTTATGGGTATTGCGTAATGGGGAAACCAGACAGAAGATACCTACGTATTCCATAATACGGCGAACCAAGGGAAAATAAAGGAATTTATGTGTTCTCAAGTTTGTATATGGTTTGCTGGTTCTGATTAAAAATCCAAGCATACTGTAGGCCTTATCTATAATAGAGTCAATGTGTGAGTTCCGAAGTTTGGTATTCAAATTAACAGCAAGGTCTCTAACGTTATCACCAGAAGCAATAGGTTTACCATTGAGAGTATATTGAAAGGCTATGTGAGATAGTTTGCGAGAGAAACTAATTTTATGGCATTTTTAACGTTAATTAAGAGGTTGTTATTTCGGCAGTAATTGGACAGTTTGTAAAAATCCGACTGTAGTTTGAGGCAGTCATTTAAATTAGAAATTTTCAAAAAGATTTTCATATCGTCAGCGAAAAGTTCATAGTCGGAGAATATACGAAACAGTCAAATATGTAGACGTTGAATAAAAGTGTTCCTAAATGTGACCCTTGCGGTACGCCTGAGGGAATGGAGATGAAGTTAGATTTGATACGCCAACTACCACAAATTGACGACGATTTCTTAGGTAAGAGCTGATCCACCGGTAATGACCGCCATGAATGCCGAGCTGATTGAGTTTATTAAGAAGAAGGTCATGGTTAACTTTATCAAAAGACTTTGAGTAGTCGGTGTATATGGCATCCGTTTAATGTTTCGTATGCATATTGGATGTTATACATTCGGTAAATTCGGTATCATTGACACTGCAATTTAACCACAAAAGCACTTGCGATCCAATTTAAAGCAATTTTATTTGTTACAATTCACATTATGTAAATCGCGAATCTGTTTGTTGATGCCACCGGTTTCAAAGCCACCGTTTCTTCCTCTAATGACATCGTTGACAATTTAAAAAAATAATAGGTGTAAAAAAAATATATCCCCGCCCTTGAAATAATTCTGTTTTGCTGCGCCAACATAATATATATTATAACAAATGGTTGCACCGATTCAACTGCAAAATAAATTTGTGTGTCAGTTTAACCCGAAATTGTATTATTAATTCAAGGGTCATTCTCTTTGGAGATCATTAGCTGAGCCGAAAACTCTTCAAAGGGTTCGATGGTTTTATTGTTGCTATTAGAGTGTCGAGAACTGCCTGAGGATATCAATTATACTTAATCGTATACCTACCTTATCTATGTATGTGGCTATAAAAATACAGAATTCATAATCTACTTTAAACATATAGATTTTCACCAAAGAAATTATTGTAAATTTGCTTTGTAATTGTAGAATCAAATAATATTTATCAATTTCAATAAATCTAAAACCTAATAATAAATGTTTCCAATGGAAACACGTAAGTATGGTGATTGGTCCACGTTAGTGTTAACGCAACATACTTGACCCAACTCTCCGTTATTTCAAAACCATATTTATACAAAATAAAATTTAGTAAAATTTAGTAGTTGTTAGTTTAAAATTTAACAAATGGCAGACCCCCTGGAAGACCACCCAAAAAATGGAAGGATAGCTGGACGTCCACTTCACAAGAGCAGGCTCCGAGAATAACAGGATACAGTCCTAACTAAAGCAGAAGAAGAAGAAGAAGAAGAAAATTTAGTAAGTCAAAAATTATTCCTTCCCTTCTTTGAAAATCTTTATAATAATTCAAATTTACTTAATCCGTATACTTCGTTATATTTTTCTTTTCTGTGTCATTTAGATTTTTTTGTATTTTATTTGCACGTCGCAAGTCTCGTAATTACTAGGAGAGTAAGAAGTTTAGGAGATATCGTTTTAATTTAGTACTCGATTTCTTGTCTCTCGCACAAAAAGTACCAACGTAGTTTTCTTTCCCTTTTTTCATTATAAACGTTCCTTGTTTTCAGAAGCGCCTCTAGCAATTCGACGTTTATTATTCTAAGAGGGGGGTGACTGTGAAACCTAAATTGGTACTCGTATTGTAGAGACAGTAAGCGCTAAAATGACCACTTAATTGTCCATGTTTTCAGAAACCTATAGGGAAACACGAAACACTCGTAGACACAAGGTAAAATATATTAACATGATAGAGTAAGGAATATATTACAGGCATACCATGTGTGTCACTATTTATTACTACAAATAAAAATCTGCTGAGGCTAAACACAAATATGTATATGCTTTTATCTTTCGAAAATTGACGTCGCCCTACTTTGTCGCTTAAGAATTGGCCATTGCTCCTTGGCATCTCATTTATTCAGGATTCAGGTTATTCAATCCCCAATATGTGAATACGATGAACAGGAAGAGAATATTTATAATGTTTTCTTTGAAAGCTCTTTAATAAATAGAGAGGAATTTATCTCTGAGATAATTAAAACATGCACTTCATTTCCTGTTAACTCTAAATTCCTATTGTCATTGAATGATATAAATATTAATTTAATATTACTAAATTCTTAAAAATGAACAACATATCGTTTGTAAAAGTCTTGGATATTGTATGTATTTTTATAACAAATGTGAATATGCTGTATTTTTTCAAACTGTCTATTTGTTCAAGAGAATTTATTTCTCTTAAGATATCGACAAAGTATCAAGCCATGGTACGCGAGATTTACATGGCCAGGGGTGGAAATATGGGGGGCAAGTCTGGTCAACCGGTGGAATCAAAACCATCCATGTTTATCCATATCATGGATAAATTATCTTATGGAGTTCTACAACATCTTAAGATATTAGATATTATACAACTCCAAATCATGGATATAATTATCTTTTGGAGTACAAACAAACTTGAGCGCCTCCAGAATGTTTGTATCCGCTCCATCTTTGGACTTAGGCCACATTTCCTCTCACCGTTATCTTCTCCATTGGCCATTTTGGCCAAAGATACGACAACGGCGAAATATACATATTTTGTCTCTTCTATACAATACGCTCTTTAACCTTAATTCACCGCAGTACCTTAAAACCAAATTTACCTATTTATCTAATCACGGCCTATCGCTTCGATCTGCTGAACGTACTACATTAACTATCCCAATTCACAACTTCCTTTGAAGATGTGAATTTTTCAGCTCTTCCTTTGAAGTACGTTCAGCAACACTCTGGAATAATTTGAGTCCTGATATAACTTCGTCAAACTCGCTTTCCATTTTCAAGAAAAGACTAAAGCAGGGATATCTCTCCGAAAATACCTGATCATTCTCCTCTTCCTTCCTACCCTTTGCTACGTAATATTTACTAAAGAAGGAATAATTATCCCTAAACACCTGATCTCGATTTTCTCTTCTTGTTCTTTCCCAATCATTCATTTTTTGCTGTATGATATATATTTTCTGTGTTCTTTTTTAGCTTTCATTTTTTTGTTGATGTACATATATAATTCTGTCACTCGAAGAAAATATAGGTACATTGCGAACAGTAATGGAATGAGAGGTCGGGGCCGCCCAGGAAGGGATGGCACGTCCATGTGAACGGTATTTTGAAAGACGGAAATGTTAGAAGCGTGAACAACAGACAATCATGTATAAGACGATATATGAATGTTGACGAGGCGATGAATGTATGTCAAGATAGAAGTAAATGGCGTCCGGTTCTCTTTGCCTACCCCGTGAGGGTCATGGCGTGATGGTATGTAAGTATATGTATGTATAACCTGGTTGGTTGGAAGAAATTGCCTAATGGCAATAAGCACACCAGTGTGCATTATATATGTTTATATTATGTACAAAAAGTAAATAAATAAATATGGGTAAACATGAATGGTTTTAATTCCGCCAGTTGGCCAGACTTGCCCCCCTGGTCAAATGGTGAAATTCTCATGATTACCCATATCATGGATATTATTATCATATTGAGTTCTATAATATCCTAATATAATATTATAGAACTCCATTATGATAATTATATCCATGATATGGGCAATCATGAGGGTTTTGATTTCACCGTTTGACCAGATTTTCCCCCCTCGTGTATATTTTTCATGGTTTTTCCAACATAATATATCTTCGCAGCATATATGTTTTTTGTATGGATTTACTCAGAATTCGGAGTAGAACATAGTGACGAATTGATAATCTCCTAATTTTTTGAAGTCGGATATTTAAGTATATACAACGGCTTTCGATAACTGTTTTAGAAATTCAATAAATTTTTGTCCTAGAATTCTATTCCTCTTATTAAAATACCCAATAGTGTTGGCATAAGATTGGGCGAAGTAGTATTCTCTTAAAATATTGTTCTCGTATGGCCGGAGCACCTAATAAGATCATGCTAAGATGTGCAAAGTTACTCTCTCCTGCCAGCATTTGAGCTCTCTTTGGATTTATGGTCAAACTTGGGCGCGAAACTCGGAATTTTTATTATGATCAGCCCAGTGGACCGTGAGAGAGAGAAAACTGTGGGGCAGGCAGGCACCCCTCACTCCATTATACCATAAAGAGGGTTCAGAGAAGGGAGGCACAGATGTCAAATTTTACCAAAAGAATTGCCACCTAGTAATCTTTAGATGTTTGGAATCGAATACCTATTTTTACTTAAAAAAAACTAATAACAAATACTAAAACTTCTACTATCCCAAACACGCATGTTTGAATATTATATCGGATAATATTAATTGATTGGTAGTTACTTACATCTTATAGCAGTTGAAGTATGTATTTGCGTTTCGAAATTAAAATCCCTTTATTAATCCAACTGTCGATTCGTTCATGAGAATTCAATTCTCTGAATGAATTGACAATTCTCATGAACGAATCGACAGTTGGATTAAGCCAAGATGCGTGTACGAAGGAACATTTTGTATGGCGTAGTGAACTTTTTGCATGCTAATAACACCAACTAGAGGCCTCGCAGCATATATGTTCCCATACATGGATTTACTCAGAAATCGGAGTAGAACATTTTATGTGAATTTTGTGTGTCTGTGTGTGTGTATCTGTCCGTCCCCCCTTATAACTTTTGATTCACTCAATTTACAGAGCTCAAAATTTCAGAATATATAAACAGTTATAGGCCTACAAAACTTTTGTACTCAGAATTGTGAATTTTTGTTTCAGTCAGGGGTTTTCAACTTTTGAAATTCTCAGAAACCATAAAATATAGAACGCTGAAAATTGGTAAAAACATAGACAAATACAAAATCTCAAATTGTTTTTTTTTTAAATTCCAAGGTTTCTCAAACATTTTTTATTAAGAAAAATATTTTTTTTATGGTAAATTTATGAGTTTAACTGCCTATATTTCCAATTTTTTTAAAAAATATAAAAAAAAAGCCGAAACACCCCAACTAGGTAGATAATTTAATTTTCTATAAAAAATATTACCATTGTATTTGCACATCCCAAATTTTTTTAACTACCTATATAAAACATGTTTTATATAGATATTTTGTTTTCTATATAAAACATGTAGGTATGTATGTCAGGATAGGATAGTATGAAGATCAGTCTGTTTTCCTTCCCAGAATATGAAAACAACATAATGGTATGTATGTATATTTGGAGATTAAGTAGGTATCAAACTATTGAGTTAGATATTGTGTAGTGTATACTGCCTTACAAATTGTATGAAACGATGTCGTCACTAAATTCAATTTTTATAAAAATTGTTAAAAATAGTTTGAGATGTAGGTACTACTACAATGTTAATATTTTTTATAGAAAATTAAATTATCTAGTTGGGATGTTTCGGCTTTTTTCGATATTTTTAAAATTTTTGGAAATATAGGCTGTTAAACTCATAAATTTATCATAAAAAAATATTTTTCTTAATAAAAAATGTTTGAGAAACCCTGTATTTTTTTTTTTGAAAAATCGATTTGAGATTTTGTATTTGTCTATATTTATACCAATTTTCAGCGTTCTAGCTTTTATGGTTTCTGGGATATATGGAAAAATAAAGTATAAATTTTAACGTTGATAACCCCTGACTGAAACAAAAATTCAAAATTTTTAGTATAAAAGTTTTGTAGGCCTATAACTATCTATATAATCTGAAATATTTGGGCTCTATAAATGTGTATCCTTCCATTGTCTCTGTTTTAAATATTTTATTTTTACTTTTCATATTGTTGTCAAACCTCTATTTTTGTCATCCTTAAAATATACTTAATAGAAGACTGTTGTTAAAGGATACACGCATGTGCCGTGCTTCATTTTATAAGGTTATGGACACCCGCACATCTGGTTATCCCACATTGTAGGATATGCCGTGATGGTGTGAATGAATAATGTTGTAAAAAAAATAGGTGAAAAAAAAACATCATTATACCTACCTACGTATTACAAATTACAAAAGAAGATTCTTACAAAAATAGAATTTCATTCAGTCGCAAGTCCATGTTAGGTACCTATATGCAAAATTGGCAGTTGGGCCATCCCACTGTTTACTTTAATTTCAAAAAGTTTACCCAAGAAAAATTCTTATCCAAAAAAAAATGATCCTGGGTACTATTGGTTAAACAGTCTTGCTAATAATGCGTTTCCTTTATCTTTGTAGGGTGACCATGTGTTATCATACGAAGGTTACATTTATTGATTTAAAACTTACTGTACATATATACAATTTGTACACAGGCTTAGTGCCAGACGGCAATAAGCCCGCTGTCTTAATCATATGGTAGGTATAATTAATACACAATATCATCAATAGTAGTTATACTAGTTGCATGTAACACATGAGATCCAACTGTCGATGGGCCTAGGTTGCGGCTCTAAGGGCCTAGGCAGTAAAGGCGGGGGTGGGCGGCCGACGCTGTTGTGCCCTCGTCAATTCTGTACTTAGAGAAGAGCAGGACGAACGCCTTTAGTCTCGCTCGGCAGTGACTCGTCAACTGTGGCGAATGTTGTTGTGTGGTTCGGGCACACCGCCGGCGCAGACGTCGGGTCAGACATCCTGTGTTGACAACTAGACGTCAAATCTGACAGGTGATGATTGCGTCGGATGCCCCCGGTGTTAGCCCGCGGAACCTTCGGACGCCAACACGAGGACCGAGGGGTCGGGGTACAAGCCCCTCCGAAACGGAGTGTTCTTAGCGGCCGATTTCGAGACCAATCGGAGGCCCTGACGTGTGTGGTTGGATTCTCGGGGGCAGTGGTTGAACCCGATGGATGGTGGATATTTATGTTTGTCCGATGTTGCGGCTGCGTCCGGTGGTGAACAGGGCCAATGGGCTCTATAGCGTCGCCGGCGTGGAAGTGGATCGCGATCTCCCTCGATGTCGATAGGGATAGTATGTATAGTTGAAGAATAAGTACCAAACTATTAACCCATAAATCCAAATTATTGAATACGATACTATTACCTATCCAAATATGTATTATATATTACCTATTTTAGGATATTTTATTTTCTATACAACACATGTTGGTATGTATGTGAAGATAGGACAGTATGGAGGTCAGTCCTTTTTTCTACCCAGAATATGAAAACAGCATGATGGTATGTATGTATGTTTGGAGATTTAAGTATCAAACTATTAAGTCTTCTTACGTAATATATTGTGTATAGGCGACTGCCATACAAATTGTATGAAGCAATGTCATCACTAAATTCAATTTTTATAAAAAATGTTAAAAAATTTTGAGATTTACTTCTACCATATTTATATTTATTATAGAAAATTAAATTATCTAGTTGGGGGGTTTCAGCTTTTTTCGATATTTTCAAAATATTTGGAAATATAGGCAGTTAAACTCATAAATTTATAATAAAAAAAATATTTTTCTTAATAAAAAATGTTTGAGAAACCCTTGAATTTTTTTGAAAAACTTATTTGAGATTTTGTTTTTGTCTATGTTTATACCAATTTTCAGCGTTCTAGCTTTTATGGTTTCTGAGATACATGGAAAAATATACTAAAAATTCTAAAGTTGATAACCCATGACTGAAACAAAAATTCAAAATTCTGAGTTTTGTATGCCTATAACTGTTTATATATTCTGAAATTTTGGGCTGTGTAAATTGAGCTGATCAAAAGTTATAAGGGGGGGGGGACAAATACACACACACACACAGTTGGAAAAGCCGTGAAAAAAGTGGACTCTGCATACAATTCCTTCATACACGCGTTTTGGATTTAAACTGTCTCTTCCTTCAAAAGAATTTCATTTTCTTGAACGAAACGACAGTTGGATAACTTAAATCAGGATGAATCTATCTAATCTTTTACATATATTTTCAACATAGCCAATCTCAACTCATATCATAATGCATTAAATCTCGTTAATTGTAGCACACGTTGATCCATTTATGTGTATTTGTATGTTTACTAGTTTAAGATCAAATCCGGTCCTTTGCCTGGACAGGATGGAGTGCACGATTCAATTCCACACCGGGGGACGTTATAGGACTCTAGGTCCTGTTCATCCCCGGTGCAGCCGCACGTCGAACAACACAAGCCAGCCACCATCCAGTGATTTTTAACCACCACCCCCGAGAGTCCAACCTCAAACGTGGGGACTCCGCCAAGATCAGTGAAGGAGCCAAGCCCTGGAGTAACCGACTAGCGGAGGGGCCTGGTCCCACCCCTCGGTACTCGTGTTGGCGTCCGAAGGTACCCAGGACTACCACTGAGGGGCCCCGGCGCATTATCATCTGTCAGACTCGTCGTCTCAGATGTCATCAAAATGGTCAGACCCGACTTCTGCGCCGGCAGTGTGCCCGGCCATAATGACCTTCGCCACAGTTGACGAGTCGCTGGCGAGCGAGACTAAAGGCGTTCGTCCTGCTCTTCTTTAAGTGAGAATTGAAGGGAGCACAACAGCGGCGGCCGCCCACCCCCAACTTTACTGCCTAGGCCCTTAAAGCCGCAACTTGCAATGATGAGTATAATATGTAATGTATAGGTATATTATACATATCCTGGAAACACTGGTTAGATGGAAGAAATTGCCATACAGCAATAAACTCGCCAGTTGCGCAGGGTGTAAGGAATTGCTTATTATTATTATGTAATATTAGATATTATATATATAATGTCGGCCTTCGTAGCACGGATGGTTATATATCTGACTGCAGAGCCAAAGTTCCCGGTTTCGATTCCCGGTAGAGACACCAGAATGTGACAACTTATTTTAGGATGTGTGTTAAATTAACGTTTCATTATAGTACCCACATGTTAGTTACTCGAGAAGTATTATAAACTCATTTGTTGATTACAATAAATTATATAAATTATTGGTACCTAACTACGAGTATTGGGACTATGTGAGGAATTGCAACACTGTGATTCAAAACGTTTTCAATTCTCGCAAATCCATTATTAATTATCGTGACCAAATCTAGAGGAGGATTGTGACAGATGGCTCGTGCGCTGGATAAATAATACGGTGGACGCGAGTTCGAATCCTGTCTTGATCGATTTCCTTCACCTATAATATATCAAATCATTTGTTCAGAACATATGTACATGAAATTACTAAACATTTACTTTAAATAGGATATAATATAGTTGTCGCTAAATGTCTAGAATAATCACGCGGGTGCGCAGAAAACAAATTTGTTTTTTTTTTCTTGGTTGGTTTGATCACGTTTGTGCGCAGACCATCCCCCTCTTCGTCGAAACATTTCCAGATGTTTGGCGATAACTATACCTACTTTAAATAGGATACTGTTATCCCGGAATTAGCATAAAGTGTGGTGGCAGCCGGCAACGTGTAGAAACAAAGACTTGAGTACATCGCTTTAAAAAAAACTCCACCTCGCTAGGTGGGTTTATTGGTAAGAGAGAGAAATAATTTTTCGCATGGCTACACTGTGCAAATGAGGTGAAAAAAGAAAACTGAGCGAGGCGTATGATTGAGTGCAGCCGGAAGAAATAAAGAAATACCTATGTAATTATACAATGCGTTTTTTGAATTGTCAATCATTTTGTTTGAAACCATCAATTCATATTCCATTTTTTTATTTAAAAAAAACAATGATGAAGTATTTAAACTTGGTTTTTCGATATAAGCTTTATTATAATATCATTCATTCATACCATCACGGCATATCCCACAATGTGGGGTAACAAGCGAAAGGTGTGCGGGTGTGCATTGCCTTATAAAGGGGAGAACAACACATCTATTTAGATGGGTCGATGGCAGAGCGGTTAGCGCGCTGGGCTAGTAATCCAGTGGTCGCGAGTTCGAATCCTGCCTCGACCGATTTCGTTCACCTATAGTACAAGCATTTATTTGCTTATTTTAGGGAACGTAGGAAGATGTATATGTACTTGTTTAACAAGGACATATTCATTAAAAAAAAAAAAAAAAAAAATGTATACCCACACACCATTCTCGTTTCACCAAAAAAGGCACTACATTCAGAATGGGTGGTGAACCTCATTGCTGAACTATGTGAGATGTTATTGTTGCCTGCTGTATTTTCGATTACCCGGCTCTTACGGGACACTCGAAAACAATGATTTAAAAGAATGGAAGCACTATTCTAAGCCGGTGCCTCACAGCTAATTATAATATAGGTATAAGTAGTTAAATATATTCTCATACCTACGTATGTGAAATTTTACTTGGATTTTTTTTATTGAACCAAGGAACAATTATTTCATTATATAAGATGTTTGTTTTTAAAATACAATATATTGAAAATCTATTTTTAATAATACATACACGATACACAACGTTTATTATTCCATTCCCTACATAAGAATAAAAACTTGATGTTCATTGTAAAAATCTCTCCTTTTTATTCGGTAAAAAAGGACTAGCGACATAACTACTAGCGAAATCTGTTGATAAAAGTTGGCAACTGGGAGCCATCTATGAATTAGAATAAGAATAAAATTATCAAACGAATTTTATTGGTTTGGGTCTGAGTAAAAACAATTTCTCTGTATAAAAAAATATATTATTTTGGGAATATTTTATTTTCAAGATTAAAATTGCTTATATAATTGACAATTCTATCTCAATACGTCTTCTTAAAAACAACAACAAAGTTGATATACCTACCAGAAAATTTTTAAATTCTAATTATTGAATTTAATATGCATCCAAAATACATACAAGTATGTAAGTAGATTTTCCTTCAAATTGAGTATTTTCAAAACTATTTACATAGATAATAATCACTACGAAAGTTATAGGATTATAAAAACTTTTTTACATATAAATTTAATTTATTAAAATTATTTATATTTCATTTATTGCTGATTTATTTTCTCTTCTAATTAAACCTTTTATACCTATGTACAAAATGTTTTTGCTTGATTTTATTTTCAAAACATTCTCATTGAGTGAAGACAACAAGTATTTTAACCAGCGATTCATTAGGAAAACATAAACTATAGGACAAAATACTGTGTATTCTATTATTTTTTTGAAGGACGTTTCTGTTGTAGAACATTATATTATTCTGATTCTATATTCTGATTCCATTCTTTATATTCTGATTCTATCTAATATTTCTTTGATTCATCAATAATTGGACAAGTAAAAATTACACTAGGTACTCATTACGTGTGTTTTAATTTCTGTTTTTATCATTAGTATAAAATGTAGATAAATAATATAAATCATAATTTTGTGATGAAAATATTCATATATACAAATTCATTTTGTGACGTATTAATCTGTGGTCAGACATTGGTGTTAATTAACATAAGTACTCAAATTGAAATCAAAGAGTATATAATACCTTACGGATAATTGAAATGATAGATTATTTTTATTACGATAAAATTACGTGTAAACAATGAAGTACTTATATCAATGTGTTTATTAAATAATCAGAAATTACCTTACTTATAAAAAAAAACTAAAACGTTATAAAAATACAGCGAACAGCACATTCACATTTTATCCGACATTCCATACGTGCGTGCTTACCTTCTTTGATACATGCTCTCCTGATACTCTCGCGGGGCAGAAATAGCGCCAGTAAAAACCAAACTGGCCATTCTCTGACAAACTTAAACATAAAATCTCTATACTAACATGTTCCCCTAATACAAAAAGAGTCGCTCCATGGAACGCGCGAGTAGTAAAACAACAATCGTAACAACGCCATCTCGATGTATTTATCTCTTTTATATACATGTTCTCCTGGTAAAAAAAGAGCAGCACCTTCATCCTAGAACCGGTATGAATCGCCTCCGCCTTATTTCCAACATTAAACAGAAAAGAGATACAGGCTGAGTGAGATGGATAGAAACAAAATTTGAAAGGGTAAAAATAATTCAACTTGATTCATTTTATAGCAGACTTCAAAAAAAGGTTATCAATTTGACATGAAATTATTGTTACTCCTCACCAATAGTGGAGAATTATGATTTCACAATTTTTTTAAGGCTATTTTTTTTATTGCAGATTATCAACTAGTATCATGCTGAGACTGTATTCTGAATGGCATTTACGAATTATCAAGTTTTCATAATAAAATATTTAAATAAAAAAAAATAATTTAGCAAACTCATTTCATAAAAATGCCGAATATTTTCCATACAAGATTTGAATACTTACTTTATAGAATGACTTGTAAGTGAAGAGTTAAGCGCTGGCCACAACCGACTCGTTTTCTTTTTGTTTCTAAACTTTTCACCAAATGAAGTTTAGTACTTATAAAGTTTTTGTTAAACAAACTCTAAATATTATAAGTAGTATAAAAAATAAAATTAATAGGTACCTAAAATATTATATGCCTGCATTATATGAAATTATTGACATAAATTTTGTTTTTATACCAACTATGGATTTAGACATTTTAATTTACTTACTTAAGAGCCCTTGATGTCAATGTCAACACACAAAAATGGTGCTGTAAGTTATTCATTTATTATTATTAATTCAAAGTGTTATTTTATTATAAATTCCTTTTGAAAAGATGAGTAAATTAATTATTGAATATCTTTGATAATTTTTATTTTTGTTTGTAGTCTAAATAGGAACCAAATCTAAATTCAAAATTAGGGAATGAATTCATATAAAATTATATATTATATATACTGCTAGAAATAGTAAGAGCATTGATTTTTCATAATCATAACAATCTTATATATTCTGTTTTAAAGTTCAGTGACAGCGGCATAATATTTTCAACATTATTCTGTTCTTTATAAATTTCCTCGGTCAATAATTATAATAATTTAATTCCCGATGAAGATACATTTTTATCATTGTATTTTCAGTCTGCATCTGTGAGATGATAAATATCATAAGTCTCCTGAATGTGGAAAGATGTTATTGGATGTGTGTTATATTAATATCTCACATTTCCCATAGTCTTGATAGCATAACAGAGCAACATAGGCCCGGTATTACAGTCGGCCCTCAACTCATTGAGTTTGTTAAACTCAAGATTAATGTTAAGGGGAGATTGAATCCATTTCTGTATTACAGTGCAATATGACATGTCAGTTACTAAATCTTCAATTATAGACATATTTTACTTTTTCTGTGGTTATTATCTGTCAAATTTTAAATAACCTCAAATAATACCAACTACAAAACGGGACGCTACGACTTGAAATACTATTGTTTTACTATCCAACATGGGAAATTTAATTTTTTTCACCAAAATAATGCTTTTAAATGCCCATGTTCGTTTCAATATGGCTGTCAGTTATCAGTTTGTGTTTTTGTGTGGCGCCACCGTCGATACAACTAACGCCTCTAGTGATAGAACACTGAAACTACACTCGTTGCCTAACGCCTCTAGTGATAGAAACTGAAACTATACGCGTTACCTAGCAAATGACAGTTGACTCACCGTTAAGTACTTAATCCGCCAGAAACGTTGAATTAAATATTTGTCGTTTTAGTGACGTATTTGAGGGAAGATTAGGCCTAAACGGACACTGTAATACGCTATATTTTTGTAAAACTTGAGTTTAGCTCTTAAACTGAAACTGTAATACCGGCCCATAGTTATCAACGTTGTAATAAATTTATTCCCAAAGTACCTATTTTGATTATTTAACATACATACCATCACGCCATGTCCCTTACGGGGTAGGCAGAGAGAACCGAATGCCATATCTTTCTATCCTGGCACACATTCATCGCCTCGTCAACATTCATGCATCGTCTCATACATGTTCGTCTATTGTACATGCTTCTAACATTTCCGTCTTTCAGAATATCATTCACATGGTCGTGCCATCCCTTTCTTGGGCGGCCCCGGCCTCTCAATCCAATCCTATCCGCATTGTATATTTTCTTCGTCAGGCGTTCCTCATTCATTCTACCCATGTGGCCAAACCATCTCAGTGTGTTCACTTTCATTCTATTAATGATATCTTTCTTCATCTTACATACTTTCCTTATGTTCTCATTTCTTACCCTGTCATACATCGTTCTATTGCAGATTCTTCTTAGCGATCTCATTTCAACAGCATTTGATTATTAATTATTTATGATATTTTTGTTTTCCATTCCTATTCTCAAAAATTAAGAATGCTTGGCTGTTCACAGCTAGAAAATGTTAATTTATAATATTGAATATCTGTCACACATAACTGAAAAACAAGACAATCCATTTCCACATATTTAAAGATAATTGACAAATGAGAAAATCAAGAACAATCTCTCAATATTTTTAGTACCCATGTTAAATCATTTTGATGTTTGTTTATCATACCTATTCTTGAAAATAAAATATGTATCTGGTTGGCTGTCCACAGCTGATATTGAATAATCTTTCACACATAGTATATATTATGTGAATAACAAATTTGAAATATCTTTCACACATAGTATTATGTGAATAACAAATTTGAAATATCTTTCACACATTGTATATGTGAATAACAAATTTGAAATATCTTTCACACATAGTATTATGTGAATAACAAATTTGAAATATCTCTGGTTGGCTGTCCACAGCTGATATTGAATAATCTTTCACACATAGTATATGTGAATAACAAATTTGAAATATCTTTCACACATAGTATTATGTGAATAACAAATTTGAAATATCTTTCACACATAGTATATGTGAATAACAAATTTGAAATATCTTTCACACGTAGTATATGTGAATAACAAATTTGAAATATCTTTCACACATAGTATATGTGAATAACAAATTTGAAATATCTTTCACACATGGTATATGTTAATAACAAATTTGAAACACACGCAATCTATTTCCAAATATCCAGAGTATAAAAAGGTATTTATAAATGATAAAAATAATCTCATTTTTTGTTAAGTTTTATTTGTCACATAAAATGTATGCTTGATAACACTTAGAAGGCATTCATTATAAGGACGGAGACAGTTTACATCAGTAACAAAAAATAATTTAAATATTTTGTCATATTTTTATGCATTAAAGAATTTTTCCTCAAACATCACTATACATAATGTATACAAGTATCATTTTCAAAATAATTATACAGTTTTAAAATAGAAAAAAATATCACATCACAAAGAAATATTTTAAAATATGAGAATAGGCACCAATTTATTAATTTACAATTTCTCATATTTTTTTAAAAATCTATAATAATATATGGCTTCAAATTAATAAATCTATTTACATAATAGTTTTATTCAAATGTATATAATGAATTCATAACTACGCAATTCAAAAATAGAGATATTTTAACCATGACATAAGTAAATTATAACTGGCATAAAATTTTTAACAATGTTAATTACATGAAATTATCAAAAAAATATTTATCTTCTTTCAGTCACATTTTTTAAATGCGTCCAAATTATACTGAAAATTATTATATTATATTCAATTTCATAACATAGGTAGATAATGTAGAAAATCCTTTACACACATTTCCCTGTAATTATCGGCAGTGTTTGCTATTTTATACATACAAAAATTTGACTTACATCTTTTTCAATATTATTATTTATCACATTCTTTATATATTTTTTATACTATACACTCTCATTATGATATGATATAATTTATACATACACGACTTAAAAGTATAGTGACTTCAGGAATATTTTTAGGTTGCATTCCATAGATTAATTCAACATTTTGATTTGGAAGAATATACATTTTTTCCAAAACTTTTGCATGAGAGTTAATGATGGACCAATTCATACTGAGTATCAAATTTATAATATTCATAATGTAATTGAAATAATATTTCAAAAAGAAAAAAATACACACTTTTGATTTCCTATCTATTTAGTATATTTTTGTTACGTTACAATAATATATTGAACGTCGACTATTATTTACACTTTATATCTAAATATTTTTTTACATAAATACATAAATTTTGTACTTAATTTTCTAAAAATATATACAAATGAAACACTATTTAACAAAATAATATTTACAACTTATATTTTTCATTTATTATTAACAAATTAATAAAAATAAAGCATGTACCAGTATGCAATAACAATAGAGAAATAAAATAATTTATTATAATATTGTTCTTAACATGATACAGTGGTTAAAAGGAAGGAGTGCTACTATCAGGTCTTAATTGTTTAGTGTGAACATCATTATAGGCAATTGTAAAAACACTTTGTTTTTCAGTAATGGGCAATCTTTTCATGTGTTGTGAATTATTTTGTCCAGCTAACAAAGATGTCATGGCTATTCCGGAATCGTCATCTTCAACACCTTTAAAATGTCTTACAGAAACATTACTGTCCCTATTACTAATGTCCGTTGTCAATAAAGATTTATCAACATGCTTAGGAGATTCGAGTCTAACATTTCTTACACTGTCATCATTGGTTTGGGAAACTTGAATTTCATGTTGATCACTAGAGTTTAAATAAACAGTGGTTGGTAGTCCACTCTGGGCAGAAACACTTTGAACTGGCATCAGAGAATTAACAGGAATTTGATTCACATACAATGGTTGATTTGATGTATTCTGCGGAGTTTGAGCTTGCATTCCCAAATATTGTGGTAGATGTGTGGGTTGCACAAAACACATTGGATTTTGATTTTGATATTCATGTTCATATCGATGTTCAGAGTGCTGTAAAAGAGGATGGGTCTCGGGAAGTGGTCCTTCAGGAATTGGGGTTACTTTTTCTTCTTTCATTAACCGTGAATGAACTTTAACATCTCTATCTTTTGTTTCATACTTAGATTTTTTGTTTTCATTGGATGACTTCGTATTATTCTTTTCTTGAGGAGTTTGTCTAGAGGTAGATTTTTTTTGTAATAATTCCCCATTGGAATTTTTTTTATCATTATCTAATGCATCTTTTCCATTTTTACTTTTATTTATATGGTTGCGTTTTGGTTTAGGTGGTACAACTTTTTCTTGTGAAGTTGGTGTACCACCATTTTTGCTATTGTACCATTGCATATATCTAGGAACACTTTTACTAACATCTACTGATTTATCCATTAGTTTTTTATGTTCGTGATCTAAATTTTTTCCTTTAGAAACATTCTGCTTTATTTCACGATGATCCTTTAAATCACTCAATTCATCATCAGTTTTTTTTGCACTAGAGTCATGATACATTTTGTCAATAGATGATGCTTTACTAGTTTGTGACAAATATTTATCTCCACTTAACACATCTTCTCTAGTAGAGATACCATCTTTTGCATCTGTAGATGATCCCTGTCTAGAAAACACTGAATTTCTTTTATCTTTGAGTCCTGAACTTTTTCTACGTGAATTCTTTTTTTCTTGTACAACTGTTCTTTCTAAACTATCATCCGTAAAATCACCCGAATTTCTTCTGGAATTAACATAATTTTCATTATTTTCATCCGATTCTGAATCAAAGTCATCTTCATATTTTGTACTAGCTGATTGCCGCAATAATTTTGGCCGCTTGCCATCAGGATTATTTAAAGAATCTTCTAAAGAATTCGAGATTTCTATTAAAATTTCTTTTTTTAATGCAGATTTCACTGGTCTTTCATTATCAATAGAAATACTATCAGATTTAGATTGTAAATCATTTTTAATTTTCCTCAAGATGTTGCTTTTACTGTTACTACTCGCTTTTCTAGACTGCCTGCCATTTTCCATTTCTAAGGCAATATCAGTTTCTTCTAGAATTGGAGTTTTAATTTTTCTTTTTACTTCATCGACTTTAGTGGCTCGCCGTGGATTATCTTCTTTAAATTTTCCTTTTCTTTTTTTAGGTCTCTTTCTTTTTATCCATTTTATTTTTCTTGGGCTATGACCTATGTACATTTCATATTCCTCTTCACTATATGATTCATCAATATCACTTCTTGCTTTTCTTCTAGTTGGTCTTAAATTTAATGGTTCAGTTTGGGTGCTTGAATGACATTCTGTCTGTGTAGCCATAACTGAATGTCCTGGCAAACTTTGAGTTTCTAATTTTGCTTCAAATTGTGATGATGCATCTTGATAATTATGTTTGTCTTTTTGAAGCAATATTTGTCGTAATATTTCATTTTGTTGTCTCAGTGAAGTTTCTAGCATATCTTGACGCAATTGTATAGAATTTGGATAGTTGTCATCAAACATATTATTTCTTCTGCTATTAAAACCATGTAAATCAAAATCAGTGGGTTGTACGGATCCTGGAATAGGCATATCTAAATTTTGATAATTATGATCTCTGTGTCCTAAATGAACATGATGCATACTCTCTTTTCCCATTTTCATAGCGTGAGATTCATCTATTAATCTTTTTTCTTGGTGGCTAAAAAGTTTCCCTTGTCCATTTTCTCTTCCCATTTGTGCACGTATATTTTTAGCTTCATCGCCTTGGTCTTCAATATATCGTTGCATTAAAATATCTTTACCATTATCAACCACAACATATTGATTGGGAAGTATCACAGCTGGTCGCATTTGTTGATTAACAGGAATATTTACATATCTATCTTCTTCCATACCTCCTCTTGTAACAAGTCTCAAGATTTCAGTATTTCCTTCTTTAATAAACAATTGATCACGATCTTGAATAACTGTTCCCTGAGCCTTTGCGTCATTATTTGATTCATCTGCTCGTAAACTAACTTGACTATCTCTTGCAATTGAAATCTTTTCAGGATCCGGTTTAAGGTATTCTACATCAGATCCTCGTTCCATTTCATGTCGTCGAATAGAATCAGCGTCTGCATCCTCTTGATTATGTTTTTGAATACTTTTATTAGAATCTCTGTGACCAGCAATACGTGCATATTCTCGATCCATATCATCCATATAGATATTTCTTTCGATAACATAATCATTTCCGTTTTGCATTTCCTTTGTGTAAATGATATTTGGTCCTTCTCTGTAAACAAAAAAAATATATATTCAATCTTTGGATGAATAAATATTGAATAATAAAAATAATAGAGAAATAGAAAAGTCCGAAGCTCTACATACATATAACAAAGTGGTGAAATCTAAATAATATCTTTTCATTCACTTGTGGGTAAGATAATATAAAATTTAAATCCTTGTGTTGTGCTTTTGTATAAGAGAAAAATATTTTTGGTACATTATAAGTAAATAATTAAAAGATAGTTATCAAATACATCAGCAGATTTCAGTGCCAAATGAAATTAAAAGGTAATTTTATAAAGAACATTTTTTAGAGTAATCTTGATAATGGTGCTATAGGTACAATAAATATTCATCAGACATATTTAAAATGACAAAAAGTATAGATAAAGAGCAACTAAATTTGACAACCTATAAAATATATACCTAATCAAACAACAATGACACATCAAGAATAAAATTGTTGTTTTATTTTATACAGGGCGAGCACAAATTGATAATGTTAGTTGTTCCAGAAACAATACCAAAATAACAATAATATAAATTTAATACCTACATGGCAACATAATAAATTTTGTGAAAGCATTCATAGTGTAATATGTAATATAAAAAATTACAGAATAGGAACAATTATTAAATAAATATATTTATTTCAATTTATCGTATTAAAATAAATTGTTATTGATAATTTTCAAAAGAAGGGGGTTTGATACTAACTGAAAAATGTATAATATTCAAATAAAAAATAAAAAAATGCATATTTTATCACAATCTGAAGAACAAGATTTAAGTACCTACATTTAAAAGAAATATCTGATAACAAACACATTAGTCATTATGATAAATACAATCAAATAAGCATTAAGGTACATATTAAGAATGCTCAAAATATAACTGAACTGACATTTCCTTAACTGTACAGGAGAAATGAAGTTATCAAAAATAGAGTAAAATTTTTTACTTGTTTGAGTCAAAACAATTTCAGAGTAAATGCTACATACAATTTTATATCCATTAAATGTTAATATTTTGTCTTTTAAATATTGTAGTTATTTTCCTACCATATTATGTTTTGTCATTTTACCTAGCTATCATCATAATTGTGTTTGAATATTCAAATTATTTAAAAGATTATTAAAAAGAGTATTTGAAAGTATTATATATTCACCTCATTTTAATAGAATGTCGATCATCCATTTTGATGTTGTTTTTAGCAGCTGTAGGAGTGAAGAGTTGCCCTTTGCCTTCAGAATGGATCGAGAGGTCAGCGGATTCCTTAGACCTGTTGTTTCTCTTGTTGAATCGCCACTGTGTTGGTTTGGTCCTAGCGTCAGTCTGGTTAGCACTCCAAGCCTCCTTCCTTCCGTACCACTCTGCAGCCTGGACTGATTTATTTTCCCGGCCTCTCCCCTTTTCGCGGACAACTAAATGCACGTCGTCGTCTGTGGAGTTGACACGGATCACTCTTTTCCTAAAATATTTGTGTTACTTTACGGGATATTTCATTCAAACTCTACTTGTTAAATATTAAAAGTCGCTCTAAGCAACATACCTTGGAGGCATGTAGAGTGGACAGCCATCGCATATGCAGCAGAATATTAAAGATATTAAGGCAAGGGTGATACAAATCGCAAGAAATATTAAGAGCCAGAAAAGGACTTGATTCTCCGCCTTGTACACCGTCTGTAAATAAAAATAATTGGTTTTTTACTATGATAACATAATAATTAAAACATTGTTAGTTCATGTACCTACTATAAATGAAAAAAAAATTGAAACCTGTATATTTGTGTATATTTAAGTATTAAAATTTATTTATACTAATTTAAATTCTAATTCAAATATGATTTTACACAAGTGGGTCAGATCTAGCGGGAAAACATAAGTTTAGAATTTTACTGTTTCAATTCAACTGAAAATAACTTACCACAGTAGCATCGGAACTCACAGCTGCAGTAGAAGCTATAGATTTATTATTACTAAGTTGTTGCTGAATATGACTAACATCAACAAGAGAATTTCCTGTTGATAAAACTGTTGCAACTACAACACTCCTAAAAGTAAAAATAAAATAATTTAATATAATAATGTGGATTATGTCTCTATATTTATCAGTGCAATATTGTGATTTTTTAATTTGATTTCAATATTTCAATCTGTTTAATTGCATTATGAACCAGTTCACCGCAAAATCAAACAATACTTTTGGTTAAATGAATCCACATTTGGCATTTTTTTTATCATAATGGTATTTGTAATCTGGCACCCATTTTATGAGACGTTAAAGCATTCAAAAAGTGTTTTTTTTCCAGGGTTTATAACAGATTTTATTTCTATTTTATTAGTAATCATTTACCTACTTGACAAATTTTAAAACATTAACATTATGTTAGCTTATTGGAAAACACTTGCACTATAGAGGTACAATAATTTTGAATTGAAAATGTATCTACTAATACTGAAGGCGAGTCTATACATAGATAGATAAAAATAATAACATTAGACTCAAAAAATAGAGTATGTTTGTACCTTTCTTTTCCACCAGTCCCAGCAGTCACATCTGTTACTCCTATTTCTGTACCTTTATAAGGTCTAATTTCTGTAATGGTAACTTTGCCCCCAGTAATTGTACTTAGAATTTGTTCAGTCTTTTCTCTGTCCGGCTTCAACCCAGGAACCACAAAAAGCATTGTCCTTGTTTTACTTTCTGGAGGGTATACTCTAATTGTGGTCATGGAATACCTATGAGGTATTCCAAGATCGTATGCTCTTGCCGTTAAAACATACATTTCAGACTCTTGCTCTGTACCAAATTGACGTTTGACTCTGTGTCGTGTTTGTGTATTAATTTTTTTGAGGGATTCTAACAGGTACAGTTCACCTGAAATAAAAGTAATATAATATGTACTTATTTAAAAAAAACACACTCATTATTGGTAGAAAATGGGAGAGACAAAATATTGTAAGTATAACTTATTGCATAAAATATTGTCTAGTATTCAATATTTTTTAATCCAAAATTAACTTACCAGTAATTTCATTTAGAGCAAATTTATTCTCATAGTTTCCCAAAATGAGTTCATATCTCACAATGTTATTAGGTGGTTCAGCATCTTTATCTATAGCCTTAATTATTGCTGGTGATGTAAAATTTTTTAAATTTGCTGATAAGATAAATTCATAAATTGGTCTCTCGAATTCTGGAGTTTCATCGTTCACATCTAATAGCTTAATTATGAGAGGAACAGTGGCGCGGTTTCCGATTCCATCGTTGTCTCTGGCTTCAACTAAAAACCTTATATCTGGCATAGCTTCTCTATCGAATCCATGATTATTTGTAGCAACTGTAATAACACCTGATTTTGGATCTAAATTTAATGATGTGTTGAGGTATCCCAAAATTGCTGTATACTGAATCTTTCCAAAAACCCCCGTGTCAACATCTTCAGCTTTAACTTGAGCAACTCTTATTCCTGCTGTAGAATTTTCTGCTAATTCAACTTCATACATCTCTTCCAGGAATGTAGGTGGATTATCATTAACATCATTTATATAGACAGTTACATTTGCAAACGTTGAAAGATTTGTTGTAGGTCCAAGTTCTTGTGCCATTATCTGAAATCAAAGATAATCTTATTAATGTGATATTTTTTTATCAAATGATCTTATTTCATTTTGATGTAAATATCATAGCGAACAAAGTCAAACAGATTTCTTTACTTTACCTGGAAAATGACAGATTGTCGTGACTCGTAATCAAGTAATCTGTTGTCTCGTACTTTGATGAGAAAGTTTGCCCTTCTTTCACCAACACTTGGGGAGATCTCAAATGTACCGTTGTTTCCAACAAGTGACAGAGAAAACACACCATTTTTGCCAGCATCATCATCACTTACTTGAGGAATATATGGATCCGTAAAGAGCAATGCTGTACCTTGTGGGCTATTCTCGTTAATACGAGTAATATAACTGAAAAAATAATATTTCAAGATTCAAGTATATTTTTTATACAAGCATTATATGAAATAAGTAAGTATAATAAAGGTTGGCTGCTTCAGAAGCATCAGATGAGGTTTCTCAAAAAAATTGTTGATCAAACCAAATACCTACTTCTTTATTTATTACTACACACAAGGAAAAATATTTTGGCCTTGACTCAAACATTGGAAGTTTAACAATTTGAAATTTTAAAATGTTAACAGTTCTTAAATTATTTTAATTCTAAACTAATTTTTATAATGTATTTTTTTTCTACAGAAAGTTTTGTTAGTAAAAATGACAAACAAGGAAATAGAAAAACTAAACAATGCGTACTTGTCATTTTCAAAATATGGCGGTGAATTCCCCCTCTCTGGCATAATAAAAGCAAGTTGCACTGTAGCCGACATCGCTTCGGGCTCGTTTCGATGAATCTTCACCTCCTCGGCAATGACGGTCAGGAGAACAGGAGCTCCGACATGCGATATTGCCGCTATGTCATCGAGCGGCCGCTCTAGAGTTACATCGCCTGCAATTCATGCACTCCTGATAATTGAATACAGTTAACGAGAATAATTTCGTGGCAAAAAGCGTTAACTCCATCGGGAACAAGTCGCGAAAAGATTTCATTAATATGTCATGTTTTCAGTCACTATAGGCGGTTTTCTTAAAACCGCCGAATGCATTATGGAGTTACGCGTTAGTAAGGGTAACTATTGCGTGCGTTAAAAATGGTTTATATGTGATTCAAAATATCGGAAACCCCAAATTTGTTGATTTTTTTGCATTTTAAGAACAAACCTGACTTGAATTGAAAACAAAAATTATTGGTAATTCACTTCGATTTTATGCACTTTTTAAGCATATAAAATATTAATTTCTCTACGACACATAGTTATGGAGTAATTTAAAAAAAAATGTTTGAAAAGGATATTTTAAATAATTATTTTAGGAGAATTGATGATGAATTTTAAAATTGTGTGACGAACATTCACTAGAGAAATGTTGAAAATACTTATTATGGTATTTTTTTAGAAACATACTGTTACATATATTTGAGAAATTTGATTTGAAATTGGAGTTTATAGGTTTATGTGATTTCTGTAAGAATGAAAAACACATCACAAAAATATAGGTACTTAATTACCTCCTTGGAATCAGCAATTTATAAATATTTACCGATTAATTGACTGACGAAAAAACATGGCGATAGTAACATAATATGAAATTAATTACCTAGAAACAATTATTGTCATAAAATAATGTTATTATTTTTTTACATTTTTAATTAACTTCACATGTCTGTACATACTGGAATTTTTCAATCGATTTCTTCTCTGAAACTTTCAGAATTTGTGAAGTTATTGTCGATGACAATGCATGTTGTTTTTAGCATGATCCATTTGATATTTTGATAAAATTTAACTATTTGTATTTTTAACTATACATACTTTTAAAACCATATATTTCCAACTTCAGGCAAAATTACAAACTAAAATTTCAAACTTCATACAAAGTAAACACTAATGCATAAAACCAGGAGTATTCTTATGAATTTCTTTTGACAATAAATGTCAACGCGAAGAATACTTTTGAGTGTCTTCATTTTATTTTTGTTCTTTTTCATTTTATTTATTTATGAACAGAAATGAAAAAAGTAAAAAAAATAACAGCACATATATCACATGAGAAATAAACAATGAAACTTATAAGCTAACTCTTTTCTTCCTATTCTTTTTATACATTAATAATCCATATTTTCAGCTGAGGTTTTGCGAAACAGTGCAGTCTTTAAGTAATTTGTAATTTAGCCCTTGCGCTCCACGTACATATTTCAAGAATAATTTATTACACTAAATGATTAAAATTAATGATAGACATTGAATTAACAGTGATTATTATTAATAAATAAAAATCAGAGACGATGAAAACATAGGGTTGACACATCACCATCTATTATATTATAATTTGCGAAATACGTGATTTTTGATTTGGCTAATTTGAAATTAGTATATTGATCTAAGTGGTGTTTTGAAATAGCGATAAGTGTCACTCTTCCAAACTTTTTACCAAAAATATTATAACGTATTTCCCCATTTTCCACGTCACTTGAGATAGCGTGACATGAAAGTATTTCCTTGAAACGTTTCACCGTTGATTGCTATGCAAAATAGTTTGATAAGGGTTTTTGGGTGAGCGTGAATTAATATACCTACCAAATACGTCTTCCAAATATTATAATGTTTTAATATTAACTTTTAAAATGTATGAATAACGAATGGCGAGAAACGATTTAGATTGATAATAATTTGGAACTTTGAAGTAAATAGACAAGAACCATAAATAATAACATAATGTAAAGGAAAATGAACAAATTGTGGAAAACAAAATTAAAATGTGTATAATAGTGGCAAAAAAGGCAAAATTATTATTGCTACCAAAATCTCCTAATTTTGTAAAAGACGTCATAGTTTTATTTTGTATTTTGTTCGTATATTTAGCTGAGGACGAAGATATATAGAAATGTACGATGTGAATCTATCAAAAAAACAGGTCAATAAAGAACATTATTTATTTCATAATCTCTAAGTTGGTCTCCATTTTATATATAAATCACACCAGTATAAATTAGAAAAAGTTCAGCATCAATTCTCAAGATTTGTTAATTTTAAATAACTGATTGCCCGTTGAACTAAAACGTTATGATTCATTAATGTGGAAACAAAACTTTAAAACATTATCAAGTAGGACGACATTCAGTGATTTGATGATTATTTTATATAAGATTTTAAATGGATGGTTGGACGTCCTTGATTTAACGTGTCTCATTTCATTTAACGTTCCGATAACCCGTACGCGACAAACACAGGCTACCTATTCAGAGATAACATAGACTTTGTAATGAGTTTGGTTCTATTGATATCTTTTACTGTTCAATATACGAATATAAAGAGACTTGTAGAGGTTGAATAACTTCTAAGTTCTTCTTTTTCTTCTTTATTTGTTATTTATTCATTTTTGTTTTTTTTTCTAATTCTTTGTTCCATTTTGTTCTTGTTATTTTTATTGTGCTTATGTATGTATTTTATTTCGTTGTTCAAAAATATTAAAATTTACGTAAAAGCCCATTTAGGGAGTTTAAAATTAAAATAAATAAATATTTATTCAAATCATATACCTTTAAAATCACCTGATTTAATTGGTTCGATTTTATATTATTTATCTGCCTATTTTTTACTCTGCGATAAATATTATTCAAATCGTTGAACTGCGAACATAATTAAGTAGCACTGATTCCCAAGTTGTGAATCCAATAAGTTTGGGTCACGTAACAATGGAGGACTTATAACTGATAACAATTTATTATCAAATATGGCGGTAATTATCAAATGGCCTACATCAAAATCAGTGGGTATTTCTGATTTATTAAAGTCATAGTAAAAATATAATTAACGGTTTGCGCATAACTCCGCTACAAATACAACGATTAAAATAAAACGCACACGAAACGTTATATTCAATTAACTTAACACGCTAGGGTTTAAGGGATCATCATAAAAGAAACGAAACGCTTTTAGTAGATAGCATGGTAGATATTGTTGAGAAGGCTGATCGTTTGTTCAAGAATTGGAAGACCCAGGTCTAGATGAGCAAATGGAAATGAATGCGGCGCGACTTCTCTTATTGGTGAGTTGATAGAGGGTGGCTGAGGACAGGCGGAGTTGGAAGCGAAAGTTTCAGGAGTTTCTCCGATGGTTCTCGGAGAAACTCCTGCAACTCAGACAAACGGAAACTCCTGCAACTCGGAGCAACGGAGAAACGTCTTTCTCCGATGGTGCTCGATTTAGGCCACATCACCATCGGAGAAAGAGAGATATTATTTGTTTGTGATGGAATATTATGTACTATAATATAATGATATTTTAAAATATAAGTAGGTACATTTTTTGGAACCAGTCGTTAATGAACTATTAAAATAAGAGAATGTGGAATTCCAGATTAGCTCATCTAATTCATCAATATCATCATTAGGTAGATTTAGACAAACATATTTTTGCAATGCCTACAATATTATGATATACATTGTTTAGTATATAGAACAGCAAAGTTTGTTGAAAATAGACCAAGTACCCATAAGCGACCAAGTGCTTATACGAGTATATATTTTTGTTTCAAGAAGTGTGGGATATCATATTGAAGCGCCATGTTTGGCTGCTGCATGTTGTAACCAGCCCCCCTAGACAACATGCCATTAAAGCTAAGCGTTATATCGCTAAGCGATAGAAATGTATGAAATTTGTGGCTGTCACGTGTTGTCATAGCGACCAATTTCATACATTTACTATCGCTTAGCGATATAACGCTTAGCTTAAATGACACGTTGTCTAGGCCCCCAGTTCCGTCGTGACTAAAACTAGTGCTAAATTAACAAGGTACTACCTAAGTAAATTTTAAATTACAAAAAAAAAACAATTTGGGTAACCACATGAAAATTCTTAAAATGTAAAGACTTACGATACCTATATTATGTAGTTGATAACGATAAAGTGTAAGAGACGTTTGGGGTATATCGATATGTTTTACAATCCGAAATATTCTTTCATGATAAAAACGTCATAAGTGTATGAAACATATTTTTTTTTGTTTTGATTCTCGGATAACTAACAGGTAAATTACTATATAAAGTTGCCATATTCTGGAGATTTACGATATTAATCATCTCCCTGGGAATCGAATACACCTCTGACTGGTCATAAATATACCTATGAATTTTAAATCACCGAGTCATTTGTTGACCTCATGTTCTAAACATGGAATATTAACCGGTGTCAGGTCAGCTTTATTGCTGTAATGATAAAAAAGGATAGCAAGCATTGCACTTAGAACTTTGTTATCCCCAGATTGAATAGTATTTACCTATCATTGAAAGTAAAAATGTCAGCAGAGTGGTAACCGATAAAATGTAAGCGGTTGTGGCAGAGACGAGACGATTCTATAATTCTTGCATCTCACCAATGGTGAACCATCAAGTACTTACTTGAAACAAGAATATATATGTACCTAAGTACATATTATAGAAACCAAGTAACCAACCAACACGTGCCGTCTAGTTAGCACGGAATGGTATATAATACAACAAAGAACCACGTCTAAATCTGTCGCAATTTATCTCCGCAATACTCGGCAAACCCGATTATAGTACACGTATACTTAATGTAGATACACATTCGTTCCGTGGAAGAGAGAAACCTTATTTCTAAAACAAATCCACAGTGGGTTTTATATTACGAATGTGTGTATTCCTTATACAAATTGGAGTAATTTTATATCCAATAGTTTAACTGTACTTCGATACACACATGCCATTACACCATTTCCCTATTAGGAACAGGCAGAGAGAACCTATAGCTACACTCTTATCTCTTCGCATGCCACTATCTCATAGTTATTCGTATCTAATTCAAATATTTTATCATCGATTTCCATGTTTAATAATTTTTCACTCCACTCCGTTCGATCTTGTTTACCTACTTCATCAGACATTCGATGTTCATTCTGAATACTTATGTGTCCAAAGACAAATATTTTAATTTTTTTTCAATCATGATTTTAATCTTTCAACCTCAAATTTTTTATATAATCTCGTTTCTATGGTCTATGAGATTTAATCTTCATCGCGTTTACTTTGCTTTCATGTATCTTCTGCCAAATTCTTATCTCACTACCAATTAGGGTAGAACAACTGTTGCATTTTATACTGGAAGCTTTGCTGTTCTTAAACTTACAGGGTCAGTCAACACCGATCTAAGTGCAGCGTTTACTCTATTTTTTTCCGTTACCCAACTTTCAACGATCCCTTTTCAATTATTGCGCTGACAAACTTTCAATGCAAAATGTGCGTGAATATTTCCAATATCTACCTCCTCGTTTTACTGTTAACACAATATTCATGTTTATATAATATTATACTTATTGAACCTATTTACTTTAAAAAAAAACCATGTAGGTACATAATTATATTATTACGTTTCGTCTACGTTTTAATATTTATATTAGTATTTTCCTTTTGTCAAAATTTAACCATGGAATGAAATTACCTTGAATTTGGGTAAACTAGTAAAACAGGCGATCATAGAGTACACTATTTTAAATTATATTAAGGCTAAGGGATTAAACACGCACAGCGGAAAGTAACCTAGGTCCTAGTGACTCGCTAAAAAGAGTTGCATTTATTAGGTAGGTAAAAATTTCTTCAATAAATCATCAACAATGCATTATCACACATTTTATTAGGAGTTCTTTACATTCATCATTCCAGAAATCTCTTCATTTTCTTATCTCTCTTGCTTTTGCCTTCCAATTTGTTATTTTTAGTGTGGATGTATCAGCGCTAACAAGAGCCCATCCATTGCAGTTTGAGCCTTCTTGCTCTTTTTAAACGAATTCCGAAATCAGAGAGGTCATTAATTTGTTCATACTTTGCTGCTAATTCTTTGTGGTTAAAAGGTTATTAATTATACGTGCATTTTTAACTTTTGTCATTCATTCAATAAATCAATTGTATTTCCTTTTTATTTTACATCAGAATAAAACCTTTTCTAATACTGAGACTGATTCTGAAAACGCACTATAATTTTAATGAAATGTCTAATTTAGTAATTTCCAGTATTTTTTTGCTATTCTGAGGATTGAAGAACATTAGGAATAAGAACATAGTTTAAAGTGACAGTTCTGGTGAACACATTTTTGTTTTTAATGACTTTAATTTTCATTAAAATTTTAATTTGTCTTCGGAATTGAACCAACTATTGAATGAAAAATTATCTATGTCTTCATCAACTACGTCATAAAATGCGTCTACCCACATTGTTGGTAACTGTGTTGCTGATTTGTTAGTTTCTGAAACAATTTATTGAGTCCAGAGCGCAGTAGTTTGCTGACGAGAAAGTAAACAGAGGCAGTACATTACAATACTTATCAGCTCACGCGATTCAATAGCATGGTATGGGTCATGTTGTGATTTTTGAGAAACACGACTTCAGCCTTACTCTACCAACATTCGTGCCAAACCTATCGATATCGTACCCGTACCACAAATATATTATTACACATATAACATTCTTATGGCTAATATTTAGCCTGTTGATGCAATATTTTGGTAATGCCCTATTTTTTTCAATCTAAACGCAATAAAAATTGTTGGGCATTGATTGCGGCGTTTTATGTGGGTCAAGCATTTATATTAAGTTTACTTAGACTTGCCCCATTTTCGTTTAAAAAAGTCGATACACTCACTATTTAAGGTAAGCGAATATTATAAGAAGCCACTATTTTAAGTACGCGGGATATTTTTATCATTTGATCTAAAATATGCTCATTTTAAAATATATCTTCTCGATTGTCATATTACTCGAGTGTTGTGTAAACATACCATAATATAAACCTATTGAAAATATAAATAAAATACCTATAACATTTTTTCTGTCCATTTAACTTAAAAATATATATCATAATTTTATCGCATCAAGGTCTCGCTTGTCACCATGGAATGCAAAAAAAACTCAAAAATAACAAAACTGGATCGACCCAAACAAGTCAAGTTTTTCTTGTCATGTTGTGACGACCTTCAGGCGTCATTCACCCAACTTGGTTTTAGTGAAGTTTGTTATTCAGCGAATTAAACAGGAGCTTCAGAAAAGGACCATTTATTAAAATGGTTTTTACTGTAGCAAACGAACAGAGGGCAAACCGCAATAACTATTATTATGGTTAAATAATTGACATATGGTTAAATATTTACCATCTGTAATAATTGTAATTATAAAAGCACCGTTTTGTGATTCAAGATAATTCGAAAATCGCTCTTGTATAATCGTTAGTTGTACTAAACAAAGAAGTCTTAAGTATGTGTAATTTACTCAAGTTTCAGGGGGTATAAGTTATGTCAGGGGGTAATTTATTGATCTTTATAGGTTCGTTGTCATATGCTGCTTTATTAGCTCTATACAATTACTTAGTCTTTAAGGGATGGTACTTTAAGATCCTTACAATTAATACCACACCGATACATTTCATTATATTTATTAAATGTAATTTGAACTTACAATTTTCATCAGTTCAATATTAGTATCGTCACTTTAAAAACAAATACAGTGATAAACAAATGCATGCTGAATACAATTTAACTGGTAAATACAATGATAAATGTTCGAGAGAAAAGCTTATTGGTTTAGATTTTTTAAGAGGCTAAGGTTTTCTATGTATCGCCAAAAAAATAAGATCATTATCCAGAAGTAAAATTAATTCAGATAAAAGAGACGGCATATTTTCCAGTCCACATTGTGAGGGTTAAAGTCATGGTGGCAGAGGCCTAGGGCCTCGCCCCACCCGGACTCGCACCCGCACCACCGGCCAGCCAGCCGTTTACACATGAAACTATCAAAAATCGAATTCTCGGGGTCGCAACCTGCCCTAAAGGAATTTAACTCCAATTCAAAGAAATTTTTTTAAGGGAAGTCTATCAAAAGACTCCCATTATACCAAAAATAAATATAATTTAAGATTATCAATATTTGATCATTTCTTGTCATACCATTAGAAGGTCAAAAAGGAGGAGAGATAAATACAAAACCTGAATTATGATAACAATTTATATTTCATTTTGCTTAATCAGTCTTTTTCGTTTTGATATAAAAAAAAATTATCCATATAATACAATTAAATTATTACAATCTCATTACATTTTTATTTCTATCCCATTTTACCATACCCAATATTAACCCTTAAAAAAAATGTATCTTAATGTAATTATGACCCAATAAAACATTATTTATTAACAAAAATCTTCTTATTAACTATTTGGCCAAATTTACATACTGGTGTTAATACATTATACAAAATTTCATTAATACAAAAAAAAATGGTTGTCGTTAATTTACATTTTACAAAATTAAATTAAAAAAAAACTGTTCATATTGAAAGTCACTAAATTCGAAGCTTCTATTTTTAAAACTGCACGAAGTTAAATAAGATTCGATCATCCGCCATCGTTGTTCACAGAAAATGTCGGTCTTTTGAGGTTACACGACTCATCGCCATCTTGATGGATAGTCGGTGCAATGATATTTTTTAATCTTAGTCTACATAATACTTTGGATTCCATTACATATTAAATATATAAAAAAAAACTAGTAGGAAGGAATATTTGGGGGACTCGTTAACCCTGGAATATGTTATAAAATTATTGTGTGTCGGTGGACGTCAAACTAATTATGTTCAAATAATCGACTTGGAGACTTACCCATTTTCCCACTAGTCCTTTCTTATGGTTATTTATAATATTTTAAACGCCACAGCGCCTTTTTTGTCCAATTAAGTGACGTCCATTTTATTGACTTTTTCGCGTCACCTCTCGTTAAAAAAATATCGGCAAAAGGAATGCAATCTGGTGTTTCCGCTCGGCGACTATCTAACGGGGTTGCCCGCAGACAAAAAAACTCTGCCTATTAGCATAATTTTAACTCGCTGATTTTAAACATTTTTCCAAAATGGGTTATCCTTTTTTTTTAATTTTCCTCTGAGAGGAGGTAAGTCATGCTATTCAATAAAATAACATGACAACATGTCAAAATAGCGCCAATGTTCCTGGCTTAAGCAGCCGTTCTTATGAAACGTATTATATTAGGATTATAACTATTTATTTATTATTTACTCGGTACAGATGTGACATATCAAATGTTGTATCTAATAGAATTAATATGACCTGAACAAGAAAACGGAGACTAAAAATACAACTTAATATAACTTGCATTGCTAGCTCGAGTTGTTTCATGAATTCATTTCGTGGATTTAAGAAAGGACAGGAATATATAAAATCATATGAAAAAAATATAATCAGTAATCTAATAAACAAGTTAGTAACATTAATTAAATATAAGTTAGCTACTAAAGACGTATTAAGTATGCGTTTTGTATTTTCTGATATCTCGACATTTTGTATAAAATATAATCAACGTAAACTTGATAAAATATCAACACTAGGTATACCTAAGATATCAATAAGCGTTATTTATAGTACCAACATAAACTCTAATTTACAATCGTAATCTCATTTAAAATGGCATTTTAAAATCATTTATACAGTTTATTTTAAAATTGCGTCAAGCGAATAGATTATCTTTAACAACCTAATTCGTACCTACTTACAAAACAAGGAGTAGGTAATATTCTTGGGTATGTGATGTAATTTATATACAACTTTTGTATTAAAAGTTGGATTCAAGTTATTCAAATGTGACTGGGGACTTGCTATCTTGACCTCTTATCATATAGCGTTAAGTTACAGAGCCTATAAAGCATACAACTTCTTACTGACTTCCATTCCAGTATATCAGCTACCTGGTAGGTACTTATTACCTTACTCACCCCTTGTGACACACTTTGTTATTCCACACCGAATCTAAATCATTTTCCTTTCAATTAAATAAAGCGATAAATCTTCAAAAATATGTGAAAACGATTCGATACAGTTGATAATACGGTGAGTGAACGTTTCATAGAGCTGCTGATACCAATTCATATGTACCTACATTTTTATATAATAGAAATATTGTTCACTTAGCTTTTAGTTCGAAAATACGTACCTACTATAAGATATACAGATAATAGGTTTACCTAATTTGAGGACATTGGTACTATATAGTCGACAGAATGACAGTAAAAAGTCCAAATCAAATATTTTGATACGAAGATATAGCCAGTTAAATAATATAAACAACAAGTAATGGATTTATTTTTCACGGCATTATTGAATGAAAAAATAGACACATACACAACACAATAAATACTGCCCATAAGGTGCTTAACAACATCTCAGAAAAAATCTAGCAATCTTACGTAGACAGATTAAAATACCTATCTAACATTCAAAACCCAAACTAGATACATCGTTGTCTTCAATACATTTTACTTAATCGATGATAAATGTCATTGGCCCATGATTGATATCATCAAACTTAAAACTAAATCTTTTTATATAGGTAGTTGTTTCACATATTCCAGTAAATCAACAAAGTTGTACTCATGCTCTCTATAGACTCCAAAGTACATTGCCATCAAAGTTGATTATGCAAAGAGGTCAAGAAGATAATTTATTTACCACACAATCTTATATTATAACTAACAGGGGAAGCTAGAAACGTAATACTTTTCAAGTAAAACACAACATTATAACTATACCCTCAGGCGGCGCAACAAACGAAACACTACCAATTAAAAGGGGAGATTTATATGTAGTCAAGGAGCCATGTTTATTACTAGACACACTGGACTTTATTAAACAACTTTGAGAAAAATGTGGTTTATGTGTCTGAATGTTGTTTCATTTTATCGACTTTTAGTAGAGCGTCTGATTTACCCAAAATATAATTTATATCTACATTCCAATTTCCATAAAAAATATCCTATTAATTCTTCTGCGCTCGACTTTACGACCATACTTTCCAAATACTTAGCCAAAACTTCGATTTTGATACTTAATACTTTGAAACACGTTAAGTTTTATAATAGTAGCAGTCGTGTCAAGATATTATTTTAAAGCAAAATATTCCTTTTGCTACTTTTTACGAGCTTTTTTTTACAATTCGAAAGATTTGAAATATTTGTCGTCGTATTATAATAAAATTACAAGACCTTTACTTGAAATTCGAACCAAAATATCTTGCAAAGGAATCATGGCGATCTAAAAAAAATAATCGTAAGAAATTAACAAATGAAGTGAAGATATTTTTAGTATTCACCTTATATAAAATACGTATATTTCCTCGACTAACCCTTATTTATTATACTTAATTAATGTGATTAAGATAGTACAAATGTAAAATGTTTCTTACCGGTTGTTTCGTTGATGTTGAAGAATGTCGTAAAAGGGTTTCCTTCCGAGACCAGTCCGTATCTTATCTGTCTCGGCGCACCTTTGTCGCCATCCTCTGCGTGAACTCTGACCACTATGTCTCCCGGCACAAGGTCTGACTGGAGGTGAGTTACTGGAGGAGCAGAAGTGAACACGGGTGGCATATCTTGCACATCTTGAATCACAATTACCACCTCCACCCCTGCTATGTTCCTGGTGTCCTGGCTGGGCTCGGCATATGCATCCTGCAAAACCGACGACACATCACGAGAGAAAATAATCAATTATTTCGAAATAATTAGGTACTATCAGAATAGTGAAGAAAATAAAATGTAAATTAGCTTACGTTGGCTAAGACGGTTAGATGATACATGGACTGGGTTTCAAAATCCAGGGGACCTATTAAAAATATCGTTCCTTCGGTATTTTCATCTGAAACTGCCTTTTGACGTATAGCAAACAGCGGTGAACCCTGAAAATGAATAAAATTAATATCATTATATACCATTGTTATTTTCGGCTGTAATTTTCTGGAACATTTCAACAATTTAGAGTTTTATCTTTTTACTACATGACAACATGTGAGTTGTCTCTATATTGAGAAAGTAGCAATCACTTCGAAACTGGTTGTATCAAATAACTAACTCATGATTTAAATAAAGTGAATTGTAATACATAAAAAACGAAAAGGTTTACGAATAGGTACCTACTTTAAAAATATAGCCTTAAGAAATGAATATATGCATGTAAAGTGTTTAAATCTCCCGAAAAAAATCTAATCATTGTTGGACTTGAAATGAACACAAAACGGTTTATTCAAGAATGCACTGTAGAAAATTTGAATCGAAAACAAATCATGGTACAAATAATCAATATGTTTTTTTTCTTTCAAATACTTGCCCATAGTTCCAGGTATACGGGTTTGGTTTGTAATGGATTTTTTCTCGCGACAATGTAGTCCAATTCGGTGCCGCGTTTGGCGTCCTGTGAAAAGAATAACAAAAGAATAAAGTGATTCGTGACACAAGATATTTATAGCATACGGAAATTGAAAACAACGAATTCCTATCGCTGAAGTGGTTTCATGGTGTGTTGTCAAAGTAAAGAAGACGTGACAAATCGGTATCAGATAATATGTAGAACAAACAAAACGGATTTGGAAGTCTTTTCTTTTTAAATTCTTGCAAAATTAGTTCCCAATAATATTTTATGACAATATAGTATCATGACAATTTTCTATAATATTAGGTTTGCGTTCATAGTATCTTCTGATATTTTGAAGAAAGTAGGTACATCTAATATATCGCACTATTGTATTTTGTATTGTGTTGGAGACAGAGTTCGGAACGAAATTGTTATCAATGAACGAAAAAAGATCTTGAGTCATGTACATAAAGACAAGGAAACTGCAATACTTTGGGTATATAATGAAACGAACTTTGGGTGCCATTAAACAAAGCCATCAAAATTCTTATTTTTCGCAACAAAAAAAAACAATCATTTACTAATAAGTTTATAAACAAAATGTATGTATAAAAGGGTTTCGAAATGATAGTAAACGTATACTTTTATTTACCGACATACACAAACTGTCACGAAAAACGTTGTACTCGAAGCTATGAAGTAATTCTTCGTAATGTTGGTAAACAAAAGTACTCTATAGTACATTTCCGTTGGGAATGGCGGCACCTATGAGTATTGAATATCCTGTTTGAAAACTTGACATTAGTACCAGTACCTACATTATACGTAAACGTTGACAACCCGTTTGAAAACAAATAACATCGTAAAAATCCAAGTTCATTGGTTTCCTGCTAAGTATATTTGAATTTTTATTGATCCCATCCGAGGCAGAAGTTTAAATTTTAGTAACCATTACTTCTTACACACATTATAGGTATGAGAAAATATTGTTCGAGATATAGGTGTGTACGGAATTTGCCTGTACAGTTTATTACATTATTGTTGAATATATGGATTTAATTATTGATTTCAATAACGGGTGCAATTGGTGATTGTTATAAAAAAAAAGTAAATCATTTACATGTAACAATAATGACGCTAAGAATTTATTAATTTCAATTCCAACAAAAAGAACGTGGGCAAGACCAATCAAACCATGAAAAAAATCATTGTGTTATCAAAACAATGTCAAAAGAAGGATTGGAATGCCAAGCGCCTTGAACCTATTTCAAACGCGATACAAGAATTTCTTGATAGGTGTAACTGAAGATAGATGTTCACATTTTGCTCCTTCACCGAGAATAATAGATCTTTGGAAGCAAGGTATAGGATTACAAACCTAAATTTGATATTGCAAAAGACAAGCAATCACGCCAACCTTATACCGCTGACCGGTCACTATTTTTTTGTCCTATTATTTTCTAACAAATTCTTCCAATCCCAATGGTGAATTAAATGATATATTATGTTAAGCCCAAAACATTATTCTATATTTGACCCCAAGCGGGGAAACAAAGACTTCTGCAGTAATAATAAAAAATCTCTCTTAAAAATACTGACCGATCTTAATTTCTTGTATTCCGTTGATCTTGTTCATTATTTTTGGCGATTGACCTACAGAACAAAATTTACTTTATGGAAAAAAAAATATCTATTATCCAATATATGGATAATTTATAAAGCATCATATTTGTGTTTTCACCACAAGGGCGCTTTACGATTACCTATAACTGATTTTTTTTAATATAAACTAAGTAGCAATCACTATAATCTATTCTATTTTATGAATTTCTGAAAAATGTACTGATGTTTTTTTCAAATCAAATTCGAACTAATAAGCACAATTTATTTTAAGGAATAAGCAACAATTCTTGTTTCCTCGCAATATGACTTATTGATATTTATTTTATAAGATTATTCTTTTCATACCTCTGGAACCATTATGAGAGCCGGTATGTGAGGAAAAATGATGTCTCTCGGAGTCGTAGCATTCGTCGCTGTTATGGAGCATGAGATTCTGTTCGTTCTTCCTTTAGTGTTCCTCACAGACACCCTAAAGTCGACATACCTCCCTGGTTCGAGTCTCCGTTGAAGAATGACGTTGGCTTGGCATACGGAATTATATCGAGTGCATGGAAGCGTTTCAACGGAAACGTCCGATCGGCCTGTGTCGCCTGGGGAAACATAAATGAAAAGAGATTTATAACATGTTCAAATAATTGAAATAAAAAAATGACAAATTCAAAGAGTTCTATTGAAATTATGAAACCTAGAATAATTACATTTAAAAAAGTACATTTTTTACATTTATATTTTTTACATATTATACATTTTTTCGTGCATCTTCGTTTCGTTATATTTACCTACATGATTTTCGTTATATCATAATATCATAAAAACATATATTTAATAAAATTAAGCTCTGTCAAAGACCTCGGGGTGATACTTGATTCTGAACTCTCGTTTGGGGACCATTACGATCATATTACGGATAAATCGTACAGAACTATGGGTTTCTTATTTAGGATAACAAAACCGTTTAAAGATCCGAATAGTTTAATAAGGTTATATTATTCTCTGGTACGAAGTTTACTCGAATACCAATCGTTTATATGGTCCCCCTACTATGTGTCTCATAGAGACAAAATAGAACGTGTTCTGAAATATTTTACTAGGGTTCTTTCTTTTAGAGCGGGTCATAGTGGCCGGTTGGAATACCAGGAGCGCCTTTCGCTTTTTAATATGGTTAGTTTGTCAGTTAGGCGGAGTGTGGCCGAATTAATGTATCTTCGTAAGCTGATTCGAGGTCACTTGGACACATCTGACATTGAATTGTTAAACGTTCATGCAAATAATAGATTAAGATGCAGCGAAGTGTTTCGTCTGAAAAGGTATAGAACCAATGTGGGACAGTTTTGTCCTATAAGCCGAATGATGAGCTCATATAATAGTTTGTCAAGGGTTGTATCGGATCTTGATGTGTTTCATAATCCGGTGTCCACTTTCAAACGTTTGATTCGAGGAAATCTAGTGATAGGGACACCCTGATGTTGTGTGGCTCTGTGGGTGTTGATTTGTATTGCGCATTTCTCTCCACTTTTGTATTTTGTATTAGGATAATTTGGTATCTTGATTGTATGTTTTGTTTTTATTTAGTTTTTATAGTTTTAAAAATAAAAAAATACTAACACGTGTATAGTACGACATATAAACCAGCAAATTCGACAACATATTAACTTATAAGTCTTACTAAAAATATTCTAGTTAGACGGGCATGTTGCCGAGTTCGCGATTTTGTCCGCGACGTTATTTATTGACTGTCGTTACATTGCACTCGCGTATGCACCTGCCAATACAGTGACATTCTGCCGTGTCGGAGTGTCATTGTATTGGTAGATTCAGACGTTGCGTCTGAATCGTTGTGACAATTTAATGTAATGACAATGACGTTCATATTTCATAGAAATTGATCTATGATAAATTGCTTATTTTTATCCTTTAAAATATGCTGGGTAAAATCTATTTGTTTTTTTTTTGTCTCGGTTCAATTGTTCCTTCTTTTTTTATGTTTTATTTTATCGGTTCAACATTTGTTTTCTTTCTGTTTTCCTACATATATGTATATGTGTATTTTAAACTTTTCTTTTAACTGTGCAAAGTAATGTCTTTTTTATAATGAATGGTCAGGAGACGTTGATTGTACATACCTAACTATGCACAATAGCCATGCGGGAGATACCTGTTATTGGAGCACTGGAGATTCTATTTTTTGTTTCATGTTTTTTTTTGTTTGTGTTGTTCAGTGTTCTGTTGGTGTCTCTGTATATTAAATAAATAAATAAATAAATAAAATGTATTGCAAATGAAATTAGATCCATGACTATCCACGCACACACCGCTTCAACTTAGAATTATTTATGTAAATTGTAATGACACCAAAGTTAAAAGATAATACTTGAAATAGATAAACTTTAAAATAGTATTAGTTTATCAACATTGTAAGAATTATCGTGGGCTTAAAATCAACAATTTATGACTTCATTAAAATCTTGCAGTCCCCTTTTTGTGATTTTTTATCACAACCTTCCTTACAAGTCAGAATATTTCAATCAGATAATGCCAATGAGTGCTACCTCAACACATTGAAGTTATATAGGTATGCTAAGATCTTAATTATTCAGATTTGATGATAAACGAATTAAACCTATGTCGCCAATGAAACAAAAACAGAGAATATACAAGTCATTCAGTTTGAATGGCGTCCTAGAATTCGCCAGTCATCGTAGAATGTAAATGGGACACGCATGGATTTAAATCCTTTATGTTCCTAGCATATCTAAATTTAGAATTATGAAGAACAAAACTTTAACAACGACAAAAAATAGACGAGAACGATTGATGAAAAAAACACATAAAAAAGTCTTTACAAACTTTTACAGGCATGCTGTTTTGGATCCTAAAAAAAACTTATCAATTTGAGGTTCACAAAGATGCACGTATAAATTTTGTTTAATATGCAGTAGAACCAAATAACTTAAACATTACTTATCAAAAACCTCGAGTGATCTTTTGGAAAATAGTAAACTTTATAAAATTGACTTGGTTGGCATAATATTTCATTTCTAGTTTTATAATGAACGAATTTGATTACATCTTTTCAATGCGTTCTCTGTGTAGCCGCTTTCGTATCACAGTAGATATTATCTGACTTCCGAGTCAAAGGGTCCCGGTTTTGATTCCACTGTGTTTTCGGTCTGTATTTTGTGGAGACAATAAACATCTCAAGTCTTTAATATTTGACAACTTACATGGCGCGTGTTGAATTAGTATTTGACATAGTAATTGTTGCCTAAAAAGAAATATAAATAAAACGTGAAATAAATGCAGTCGCTAATCTAGATCATCTTTAAACATGGTATAAAAGGTCTTTTTGCCCACAGGCACTGTTAAAAATGACCCAAAATGATCTTCCACTTCATTGGGTACTCGAATACATGAGATATAATATATGCCATGCTGTAAGATACCGCCTTAGAATAGTGCTTCCGCTGTTTTTTTTTGTAATTGTTTTTGGGTGTCCCCCGTAAGAGCCAGGTAATCTAAAATATGACTGGCGAAATACATATCACATAGTTCGACAATGAGGTGACTACCCATTCAGAATGATGTTGCCTTTTAATGCTTTTAAGGTGAGATAAGACTGGGAATACACGCATGTTTCGTATAATTTCCTTTTATAAGGTAATTCACACCCGTACACATGTCGGAGGTTACCGCAGATTGCGGAATATGCCGTTATGGTATGAATATAATATGTAATGCCATCTAGGAAATGGAATCTGTACTTATAAAAGTACCTACGTATTTTACAACTGTTATTATGAACAAAATCACTCACCTATCATTTCGAATTGGAGAGGATAGTCAAAATCTTGATCATGCGCCCGTATTCTGTAAATTACCGACCCTACTGCCGCGTCCGCCGGCACCAACACCAATCTCATCAGGGTAGCAGCATCAAATATAGGATCTCCGCATAACACGGGTCGCCAAATTGTCAGTATCAGGAGTGATGTTGGCCATAATCTGAGGAGAAAAAAACTTCAAATTAATGTTTAATTTACTCAGAATTGCCTTTCCTTGCGCCAAATAATGTTAGCAATGCAAGAAGACCTCGATGCTGAAATAAGTAGGAGGTGAAATAATGAAACCTAAACTTAAAAACTGTAAAATAAAGAAAATTAGTCGGATTCATGACCAAACATTAGGAAAACTGAAAAATTTACGGCGGTACTAATATTTTCGTTAATACTCGTTTTATAGCTAACTAAACGTCGCACTAAGTAAACCACATATTACCACTAATTCGTGGTTTAGTCAGTTCTTACAATAATATAAAAATGTGCAAGGAGTAAACCATGGAATACGAAATGAAACTTTAATTATCGCAACCAATTTACGTTTAACCAAATATCCGTAATTATGATTTACTAACGGATGAACATTTCTAATTATCAAATATCCACTGTCGGTGATATTAACTGTCTGTAAGTCTGATAATATTTTACATTTTTTTCTAATAAGACTACAATGGATTTATAATGGACAACAATGGATTTGAAATGGATCACAATGGATTTGTAATGGATTACAACGGAATTATAATGGATTGTAATGGATAAAGCGGTGCTGTCATTCAACACATAAACCCCATTTTAATTTTTTTTTGTGTTTCAAACAATATCTTAAATTACAAAAATTGTATTATTAATAAAAATACATGATTTCTTTGAGTGGGTCTTTTAAACTATGGAAATCTTGGCTCTTTTAAAACCGACTTAAAAAAGGAGGTTTATCAATTTCTCGTGAATTTTATATTTCTTAAAGTATTTAAGTAATTGAAACGTGATACTCCCACTTCGAAAATCTGTATTTTTTTCTAAAATGAATGTCGTTATATTCGACAAACGGGTTACAATGCACTTTATAAATGTTTCGTCTTCCCAAAACTGTTCTTTCAAACTCGCCCAATTCTATAGTACCTATAACATATTACTATAAGCGTGTAAAATTCGACAATTTTGGTTATTAGTAATTTATAATTTTTAATACTTGGTTATTAGTAAGTTTTTGCCCGCTAGGTTTGTTTCTCTAATCCAAGGTCCTTTCTGCTACTTTTTGGTTATTAGTACCGCAGTAAAAGTTTTAAGTGAAAATTTAAAGTGTTTAATTTATCATATACTCTGATGGTGGTCATCGATAGACCAAGGGCAGCAAATTTGAACGGTCGATAATATTTATTTAATTTTTGCAGACGTAGGCATGTACTGAATTTTCTTCACAATTGTTTTACAGAAATTTCGCAGGTAGATCACAATTATGATTGAGTAGATTTTTATGTGCTCAGACAATATCTAAATAATATCTGAAAAAAACGATAAACGTCAAATGTTTTTAGCTATTGTTACTTTACAAGAAATCATTTAGTTTAATCGTTCCTGTAGAATCACCATTCAGAAATGCACATTGATATGCATATAATCACACGCAACGAATTCTACATCTACATATTCCAATTCTGACATCTAGTAGTTAGCAATTTGAAAGTAGGTACTAATGTTTCATGAAATTAGAATTGGGAAACATTTTGATCTGCCACAGGTATAACTTTACGTAGATGTGAATGAATTATACGATGCTACACACACTAATTAGTAGGGCCCGGATTAATATGTAAATACTTATTTTTAATTTACACTATTTTCGGTCTCGTATGTGTTCTCTACCTAGATTATCATATATAGATTGTGAAAAACTAATTTTTAGTTTCCATATTTTTCCATACCTATTTCATGGTTAAGTCCATATTTTACAAAAAACAATCATCCATATTTTCGATTTTTATATCATAAAACATGAGTTAGTTCACAAAGATTGATATAATTTTACGTGTTTGTATTCTCGCCACCACACGGCCGAGCGTGTTTCATTTTTCTCGCGCATTATTCGTTGTAATATGATCTCTGATTCTCTAAATTCATTTATTACAGTCTGCCCCCGCGCCGCGGTAAACAAAAACTTAAGTATAGACAAAAATAAAGGATTTGATACCCTAAAAACAATTAATAAAGTTCTGAGCGGAAGCTTTGAGGGTAGGTACTGCAGACGTGCCTATTACATCATGTGACGTGTAAAGATCTTTCAGCCAGAATAAGGCTATATTTAGACCAAATCGACAAAGTTATAATTTTGATAATTTAAAAAAGCATGTGTTTGTGTACTGCAATCAATTTAGTAAGACAGATTTAGAGGAAGATGAATGAAACTTCATTTTTTTATTTGAATTACCTGAACATTTCGCTATCTTTTTTATAATTTTTTAATGTAAATGTTACTGCATAGTAATTTTTCACAATAAACAATGTTTAATATGAAAGATATTCTTATTTTATACTCCATTTTTTTCCATATTTTACATTTTTTAGTCCATATTATATGTACATATTTTGAATTTTTTAATACATATATATCCGTGCCCTACTAATAAGTATTATTTTGATGGAATATTCAAAGATTAAATTAATATTAACATAGGATACATTAGTAAAAAAATATACATTTTTAAAGATACTCAGAAATTCATGTTTAAAAGATACATCGTTCATTTATTTTAATTGATATCATTATTATTGTAAATAAGTAATGTAGATGCATATATATCAAATACAAAACATAATTCTAAACATATATGTATGTGCTCATTCTAATTAAGATGTCGAATAAATAATTGCCTCTATAAAGTCTTGTCCGTTTGTAAAATAAAACGATTTGATATTCAAATAGTTACATACATTAGGTACTTGTGTTATTTTAATTATCGTCATATATATTATGTCCAACGAATAAAATTATTATCAATAATTAATGACACTAATAAATATGACAGTTAACAACATAACTTTGTTTTATAAAGTTATAAAAGTATGCACGTTTTCTAAATAAAAGACTTTATGTATATGCTGGCAGGGTTATAAATACGCAAAAAAGGCCAGACAGATACTGAGTTAATGAAAATAAGTTTTTAAAATTTTTGGTATGATACCTATAATAAGTCAAAGCTTGAAGTTGTTTCAACAGAGTTTTAGCATATAAGAGAAAAATTGAACCATGGCAAAAATATAAACTTAATTCACATAAACTAGTTGCATGTAATACATGAGATCCAACTGTCGATAGTATGTATACATGTATAGTTGGAGAATAAGTACCAAAGTGGAGAATAAGTACTCATAAATCCAGATTATTGAATATTGATATTTTGTTTCGATACAAAAAAATGTAGGTATGTATATAAGGATAGGAAAGTATGGAGGTCAGTAAATTTTTTCCTACCCAGAATATGAAAACAGTATGTATGTTTTTAAGATTAAGTATCAAAAAATTGAGTCCCCATAAATATTGTGTTATGTATACTGCCAAACAAATTGTATGAAACGTTGTCGTCACTAAATTCAATGTTTACAAAAATTGTATACAATAGTTTGAGATGTAGGTTAACTACTATAATATGCATAGATACTTTATGCACAAAATTAAATAATCTAGTTAGGGTGTTTTGTTGGGGGTTTTAAAGAAAGTCGTTATAAATAAGAAAACGAGCATTTTTTTTTTATTTTGCACAAAATTCCGCATTTGACCCTTTCTGTTTTGTTCATATTCATTTATTCAAAAACGGTAACTATGTAGGTACATATTTATTTTAGAAAATCTTTGATATTTTGAGAAGAGTGATTTGGGTATTACGGATGAATAAATTTTTATTTACGCGAGGTTTTTTTTCTTTGCGGGTTCATTCCTAGGAATTTATAATTAACGAGGAGGTCAAACGTTGTTAAAAAAATGTACGGCCGGCCCATTTGTATCCAAACGCATTGTTATAAAAAACGTAATAATAATTAATTAATTATAGGCGCACATTAATAGCGTAGAACCACACATACAAATATTATCTACGGTACAATAATATATTCCATTGATATGCATTTTCCTCGCCATAATTTTCGCTGTCCATACTGAATCCATTATTTACTGTAAAATGGAAAACTGACCTCAATACTACGAACTTAGGTATAGAGACGATCGATACTTGTAGTACCTATACATAAAACACTCGTCCATATTATAATCAATGGCTTGTTTGACCATACATAAATTAATGAGAGAAGAAATTAATCGATAACTCTACAAATTCACAGTAAACTGTGTTAACTGAGTAAATACAATTTCACACGATCCATTTTAAAACGATTATAGACAATTCGGAAACATGGTTACCTTGTAGGATTACATTCCACGGATTCTATTATAATTTCTTAGTCCCACGTGTGATTTTATTATTTTTACATAAATTTAACAACATTAGGAAACTTGCTATGATTAGCTTCAATCCGGTATTATATTTTTATAAGACTAAAGATTTGATAATATGTAAATGTAATATAGAGGAATAAGAATTTCATTAGATCCGATGTGGTAATAAATAACAAATCTTGTAAAAATTGCAATATTTGATTCTCTTTCTCCTATTCCAAATTTAATTATTTCTATAAATATAATGCAATTCCAAGTTTGTTTATCTATCTGAAGATATTTCTAGTTTTAGTATGTTGACAGGAACGAGTTTTTAGAGTCCTTAAGTGATAATGAAGTATTATTCTACCTATAAATACATCTTAAATTATTTTAATAAATAATCCCGCAGTCTATTTGTTCAAGAGAATTAAATTCTCTTAAAATATCGACACAGTGAAAGCCTAGATCTGCGATATTGAAGTCGAAAATCACCAACTTAGATTATATATGTATGGATTAACTCAGAATTCTGATTAGAGCATTTAGTCTGTCTGTGTGTGTGTATGTCCCTTATAACTTTTGATCCGCTTGATGCACAGAGTCCAAAAATTCATAAAGTATAAAACATTTAGGCATACAAAACTTTTATACTCAGAATTTAGAATTTTTTAAAACACACATTTCTGAAAACTTGTATAAATAATATTTTTATTTATTTATTTATTTGAACATAACAGAAAGAAAGCAATAATAACATCATTATAAAAAAAACAAAAAACATTTCATATTAACGTTGGAACAAGAATGTCCTGTGTCGGGAGAAGTAAACTTACATATTTAAATATATAAATGTATCAAATGTGTTTTTATGAAAATTTTCCAGGTTTCAAAACCTTTTTTTTTAAATATACTTAAACATTTTTCGACATTCCGGGGTAAGATAAATGAAATGAACTCCACACTATCTTATCCTGACTTACATGTTTTGTATAGGAAAACAAAATGTCTTAAACATTTATTAATTTGGATTTAAGGTTTTATGGTTTGGTATGTTTAATTTTTTTTATAACATACATGGATTTTTACGAATTCTTACATTTTACACATATTATCGACAGTTGGATCTCATGTGTTACATGCAACTAGTGCAGGTTAGTTTTGATCAAAGACCATATTCATTTATTTATTTGAATCTTCTTGTACATACAATTTGTACACTGGCGGGCTTATTGCCTAATGGCAATATACTAAAGTAATTAATTATAAGGTCTGGTTTTGATGGATATATAAGTACCTACACATTAAATCACAAATAAATATTTTTGGAATGAATGAATGTTTGTTTATAATTATAAAATTTAGTGTTTGGATTTATTTCATTTCAAATATAAATAAAGTAGACCTCGTTTCAAATAAAATAAAAACCGGATAAGTGGTTTGTTGTTATTATGGCACAAACACAGAATAAAAAAGCAGTAACTGACGTATGAAGGCCGTCTCGAAAGCCTCGGGCTATCAGAGTTGCATAAAAGATGAGAAGATTAAATTCATCTGAATTCTGTATTCAATGTTTCATACAGATAGGAAGGAAGGTACCTACTTTTATACACAATGATTCAAATTATTGATGTTGGTACATGTGAACGGCGGCGGCGGCGTGAATGAATTTGAAAAAATAAAATTGTATTGGTAACTACTCGGTAAAAAACCGAATTCGATAAAAATCTCGTTTTCTCTTATTTTCCTTTGAAAATAAACAAAGCAATTAAAAAAACGTGGAATCATAGTGTGATATATTTAAATCCTCCACTATCCAGATTTATTTTTATTACTACCTATATGACCAATTAATTTCATTGTTCTTTCTCATTTGGTAATGGTCAATTTGAAACCAACACTAATATCAGTCATCTTCTTCTTCTTTTTTGCCCTTATCCCGTCTTAGTCGGGAAACCCACCAATATCAGTAATACGTACTTGACATCAAAGATATTACCTATATACACGAGGCAAAACCAGAGGCGGTGGACTGCCTCAAAGCGCTGGAACCAAGACTATAATCTGTTACACTTACACCATACGAAAAGTAAGTAAAGTAAGTAAAGATATTTCCTGGCCCATCGTCCATCCTCCAATATCAATTTAGAAGTATTTTGTCTGTCAACAAATACCTACAATATTTTTAAACTATTCTCGCATGATGTACATCTATAGAAAATTTCAAATCAAACGATCGCTGTTCTCCGATGACTTAAATCGACAGTAGATAGAAAAATCCGAAAAATTCAGTAGGTATTAAGCTATCTGGTAATGTTGCATGGCGCATTCGAACAAAAAAAATGGTTTTTGATTTAGTGTCATAAATTCAGACACGGAAAACTCCGAATGTTTTTGCCGGCCTAAATGGTGAAGGGCAACAATTTCCAAGAGATTATTTATTGCTTTTCAAATTGACAGCTCACCTACTAAATATAACGAACGTGAGAAAACATCACTCAAATTATCGTTTTTAGTATTGTGATATACCTATACCGCAAGTGATTATACAAGTGAATGACATGAACTAAATAAAATTGACATGGATTAGTAAATAATTATTTTAAATGTCTCGTGCACCAGTTCAGTTCAGTTGAGTTCCTCTATGGTCTCGTTCGTCTCTTGAGTCCCACGGTACAATGTATCGGGAGTCACGCTCGCACCCCGGAGGCAAATCGCTCTAACAGGACGGCAGAAACGTGAAGAGAAATCCATCCGAATAATAATAATATATATACACATTTAACATCAATAATAATTATTGCTATTTATTCAATACTGTAGGTACTATCTACAAATGCTGATGGTTATATAACATCTTGGACGGACAGTGGGTGCAATAGGCCTGAGTCGCCCGAGTGTTAAAAACAATTAACGATTCAATCCAAGTGAGTGATGATGAGTGAATATCGTTCAAAACGAGCGGTCGATTAGATATGAGAAAAATTTATGACTCAATCAAAACATGCGCAAATGTTTTTAAAAAAAAAATCTAGGTAAATATAATGCAGAGCCAGTTATTAAAGGTTTTAAAATCTACCAAATTATAATACTTATACGTTATTTGTCTAGGTACCTAATGCCATCTGATTCTACATGCATATTACTGCGTTTCGCTGTATTGATTCTACACAAAGCGAGTTTATAGCTGAATGACAGACATTTTCTTCAATTTAAGAGAGCATTCAAACTCATACATCGCAATTGGAAATCAACTTTCTTTAATATGTGACCCGAAAAAATACCAACTATATCAGTGTTTCATACATTTTCTTTACTGAATTTAAATTGAACAGAAATTCCCCTAAGAAAATGATAAAAAATACCCTATTTTACAGCATTTTTTTAATAACTGTATAACCATACATCGGCGTCGTAAAGAATTTTTATTTTCTCTAAACCTACTTTATCAGTTTGAATGATTTTTATAAAATAACAACTATAGAAGTAACAATATTGCCCATTTAAGCCTACTCCAATATATAGTTCAAGAAAAAATATTTCAATTGAATGCCAATAAAATCTCATGTGTAAATAATAAATCAGATTTTTAATTCGCATTGTACGGAAATTTTTTTGCATGTTTAATCATTGTACGTGTACTGTATGCAGAAACAATATTAGTAAAATACTTACATATATTATAATACCACGCATACCAACCCACAAATGTTTTATTCACATTAACATTCTTCAATATATTTTAGATAGGCATCTGTATTACCTATGTACATATGACTGTCTGCATAGTAAGAAAAATGAGAAAATAAATAACCGGTTGTTCATAAATTATTTAAATAGCTATTGATCCCTGAATAAATTGAAATTAAACGATTTAATCAAGACATTACATAGATAATTGTTTAACCATACGACAAATTTTAATGTTGCCCTTGAATTTTAAACAATATGTATCGATGTTATTGATTAAACTATTGATTGTTAAATAAATATACGTATATTGCTTTATATTAGCATTACAAATTATCTCACATAGACAATAGTTTGACATTAAAGAATACGGGATATAAACGTTGATCTAATGTAATGCACACAACTAGATATATTTAATTTAAATTGGCATATTATATGACAATGATAAACTTAGTATTTAAATAATTTAATGATATTATTGTAAAAAATAGACTAACGTTGAAAATGACATAATATATAAAATTGTAATTTATCGTAATAGTTGATATGTAAGTAAAATGAATAAATCTATTTCTCGTTATTTATATAGCAAGTTTCATAGACAAATTTAAGCACCTTTTTAGGAATACAGATATTAGATTAAGGCTGGTTGGGATCTTGCTTTGGCAAGGTTTCGAACATAAGTACAAAACTCTTTGTTATTTTGTCTTGAATTTATGGGATTGATTAAAGAAAAAAAACACTATCACTATATTTTTGACAATTTTTTCAACATCTCAATAACGACGAAGTTGGAATATTAAAGTAGAACCAGGAAATCAAAGCTTACGACCTATCATCGGCTGGTTCACGCGATTACTTTATGCGCTTGCGCAACTTTCAATAAATTATGTCTTATAATTGAGTTGCCTTGCATCAATGCAATTTTTGAAAGTTCTATATATTTCAATAATAGGATAAAATTCGTTTTAAAATAACACATCGTTACAATCGCCATCTATGAAATAACGAAGAAACACTATTTAAGGCCGCAGTTAACAAGGTGGAGATAGCATCAATGATAGCCAACCTTCGCAGAGAAAACGACATTTGAAGAAGAAGTTTATTTGTAACTTTAAATGGTAACGGTTTGTCGAAAATCATTACATATAATTAACAGTCTGTCAGTTGTCAAACTGAAATAATTCATTCCCATATTGCAAGCATACATACCTAATAATTTACACTATGATTTCGGGAATTCTCTCTTGAATCTACCTTGGTACCAGAAATGTATGAGGTCGTTGTTTTCTGATAAGAGATGTCTCGATTATTCTATGCAATGTGCTTTTTCTTGTATAATCGCTCGCAATATCCACTGACTTATATACAATAAATCACGCTGCATTGCGATATCATGTTCGATTATGTAAATTATTTTTACTGTGTATGCATTGTGCAGCGCTGTGTTCACATTCCTCAGCGATCTGCTGGGATAAAACTGATAAATTATCTCATCGTGGAAGAAGACACTTGAATATGTTTCTGGGATGATAGTTTGTTTAATAACATTTCTTAATTCCAAAATCGAGGAAAAATCTGTACGGAAATCGAAGTCACAGTATTTTAGACATAACTATTCAGACAAGTACCAATGAATTTATAATAATCAAATGTAATATAACACAAGAAGCAGGAAATTGATAGCAAACTTGTTTGTATTCAATAAAGCCCAGCAATTTATAATATCTTCTATAATTATTGTCATTTAATAAAATGAATTATTCATGTAACATATTTACAAGATTGATGTTAACACATATTCAACAAAGAGTTGACAGTCGATAAAAATTATACGTTTTTGATATTTTTTATTTAATAATTGTATAAAAATAAGTAATCATTGAATTACTTACCAGAATCCAAAAAATGAGTTTATTCGTTCATACTATATAATTACATTAAAATATTTTGTCACGATGTTCGTACCCACTAATCTCCGAAACTGCTCAACCGATTTCAATGAATTATTAATGCGTATGGTTTGGGGTTGTCAACTTATGTCGTTTGTTTTTAGTTATCGCGTTTAATATTTTGGGGTTATCAACTTTTGAATTTTTACTTTATTTTAAAATTGTATGAATATAGACAAATATAAAATTTCATAATTATTTTTACAAAAAAAATTCAGTTTCTTAAACATTTTTTTATGATAAATTTATGTGTTTAACTGCCTATATTTCTATTTTTTTTAAAAATATCGAAAAAAGCCGAAACACCCCAACTAGATAATTTAATTTTCTATAACAAATATTAAGATTGTAGAAGTACATCGCAATTTTTTTTTAACAATTTTTAAAAAATTGAATTTAGTGACGACATTGCTTCATACAATTTGTATGGCAGTCGCCTATACACAATATGTAAGAAGACTTAATAGTTTGATACTTAACCTCCCAACATACATACAGAACCATCATGCTGTTTTCATATTCCGGGTAGGAAAAAAGGACTGACCTCCATACTGTCCTATCTTGTCATACATACCAACATGTGTTAAAATTTCCAATAATTTGGATTTATAGGTTTATAATTTGATTCTTATTTTTCAACTATACAAACTATCGCTATCGACAGTTGGATCTCATGTGTTACATGCAACTAGTATTATTATAATTAAATGGTTGTTGGCATTTAATACCTACTAATTTTATACAAGTACCTAACAATAAATTTATAAGATAAAATGTATGGTTTTTCTAATAGGTAATTGAGCAGTTGTTGACGCTAAGTGACATTATTCTTATGATAATTATACATATATATGTTAATTTAATTAGTGGCGCCGACTGCTACTGATTAATTATAAAATGGTTTACTTGATTATTATTGATAAAGGATTGTTAAAGACATGTTTTATAAATTTTGATCATAGGTAGATAATGGCGTGGCATATCTAATATACCGACATGCCTTTTATCTAAACCACATCAAATTTACATACTTCCATAACTTATAGATAAATAAATAAATAATATTTGGCTGTTAAATAACTTCTAATTTAAAGTTCAATATTTATGTTTGAACAAAATGAAAAATCGAAAAAATCGTAATTTCGACGCAGTGATGATTCATAAAGTAAGTCAAATGATGAGTCATAAAGTAAGTCAACTGATGAGTCATAAAGTAAATATAATAATAAACATAATAAACACTCCATGTTGTACCATGCAAGAGTACCGAGTTTTTGCCATATGACAATTTTCTCCAACTAACCTAAGTAGCATAAATCGCATGAGAAATAAATTAAAATATATTTCTTTTCTGCTAAAATTCGAATCCGGAACTCTAAGGCTGTGTTTCTCGAACAAAGATTAAAGTTAAAGTATATTTAATATACTTTGATTTCATAAAATTGTGTTTCATTGAAATCTAATGCCGTTAAACGACGCACTTTTGAATAATTTCATGAAATCAAAGTATTTTAACTAGGTATACTATTAACGTTACCCCTATTGAAACAACCCTGCCTAAGAGGCAAAAAAATATTTAAAGACAAAATCCGTTTGAATATATCTTGTGTTAGAGAAAAAATATTAAATGACACTATTTTAGAAAAAAATATTTTTTATATCCATTTCTAAATTTTCAATTAGAAAATATTTTTTTTATTATTTTCCTGCGTCGATTGGATACCTTGTAATACAAATAGGAATACTGATTTTGTAACATAACATATCGTAAGTATTAATTCCGATACTAACAATATATACCTCCATAATACTACTTATCATAAATGATCTGAGATTTTCGCGAAAGTGTTATTTGTTTTTATTTTTATATAGAAATATATGGGTGCATAAAAATGAACATAAAAGATAAGAGTGTTGTATTCAATTTGGCACGAACATAATATAATAATATGGCCACCAGGTTAAAAAGGAGAAGGTTAAAAAGGCTAACAAAATAACAATAAATCTTAAATCCGGATTCGTTGACTTACAACGTGTCTGTTTGACTTGTACAAATTTATTTCACACAGATTATCGCGTTTTATATTACTTAACACAATATAAAACTAAAAAAGTTTTGATCGAGGAATTCCAAAACCAATTTAATAACAGTTTTATGACATAGAATCAATTACTTACATCACGATGCAAAGTAAACAATATGATATGTATCATAGAGTAAGACTATGAAGATTCAATCAAATGTTCCATATAAATAGTGTACCTATTTTTTACTTTATTGCTTCTCAGCTTAATTATTAAAAAAACAAGAAAATATAAATAATAAAAAAAATGGATATCCTTTCAGTGTCATGTTCACGTTAAAATGAAAAAAAAATATATATTAAAAGTTGAAATGCCTTTTAATGTTTTCACATTGAAAATATGCAAAAACAGTAAAATATTATTGAAGCATCTAACCCAGAGGTTCACAACCTTTTTTCTCGTAAACCACTTTCAAAATTTTACCGGTTTCGGTGGGCCCCCTGCTGTTACATTTCTACCATATTCCCAAAACTCGTCAAATGTGAAGATTAGATCTTACTATGGAAATATGCGTCGCGTCTAAGTTCCAGCCTTAAATTTGGAGTGGTAAAAATAAAAATAAAATAAATGAACGTTTGAGAAAAGGAAATTAATGTTTAATTAACAGGCTATCTGATCCACATTCCAGCCTTCTGGAAAAAAAATCAAATCCGTAGACCAAAAAAACAGCAAAATTTGCAATATTATTTTTCGCGCTATATTATGTTAAGATTGCACGAGAACCGTAACTTAAAAAAAAATTAGCAAAAAATCTGAAAATAAGAATTTTAAAGCTTCAAAACGTTCAAGTCTCGACATGATCATTTTTCACCGAAATATAGCTTGTCAAAAATCACCGAAAAATTTAGAATTTCTTTTTGCTACCTTAATTTTTTTAAGTACTTAGTGTATTTATTATCTGCCTACATTAATAGGTAAAGTCAAGCCGTATTTTTTTTTTGCTGTCGAAACCATATAAATTTTCGTGGACCCCCACTTATAACTTGTGAACCCCCATTTTTATTTCATGCCACTTTGAGAATTACTGATCTAACCGAATAAAATTCAAATTTTATTAACGCTCACCCGGAAACGCATAGTTTTATTTACTTTGTATGATATACTAAATAATTAGTTCAATTTTATCAAAATATCAAATGAATCAAGCTGGAAACATTGTCATCGGGAATACACAAATTCTGAAAGTTTCAGATATCTAACAGGTTGGGAAGATAGTTGAAAATCGATTGAGAAATTCCAGTACAGACAGGCAAATGAAGTTAAATAAAAAGGTGTAAATGTTTTGGTAAAATAAAACATGGATTTTCTTAGTTCCATTGTAAAGCAATGATACTGACTTGTGTTGGACATCCAGTGACCATCTTTAGAGTGTGTTATTACAAATAAATCTGAGTTATAAACTAAATAAGAACAATTATTTAACGTTGGCATTTAAACTACCGTCACACAAAAAATGGAAAAAATAATATTAGTCAACCTTAATAATAAAATTGAGTACTTACTTATTTTATTTTCCATCCAAATAAACACAAAAAAGAGTCTCGTGTGGATTAATTTAAATATTAACACGAAATCAAGCAAATAATGTCAGAGCAAACACGATTTTAAATGTCAAAACAGATTATATGAAAACAAAAAAGGAACTACCAATGTTAAAAGCAAAGACATATTTTAAAAGAGTCATTATCATCAATTGACTAAACATGCTGTAATACTATTTGAGATGAAGGTACTGCCCGGTATGTCCATTTTTTTCCACATATCCATGAAAAATTAAACTTTAATTAAACTTTACACTATTATTTTTCTTAAAATATAATGAATACAACAGCGAAAGAAATCGATATGGTCCATCGTAAAATATCTTTTCAGTCATTAAAAATAATATTTTTTTTTTGCGAGCATGCCTTTAACGAGAACAGATAATCAGGAAGTGACGGAGGTGTTTCTTTCCTAACCTCACGTGGAATGCGTCAAAATACCAATTATTTTTGACAAGGCGGGATATTTCGTGCCTTTCTATAATTAGGTGGTGTTTTAGAGATTTTGTCTGTGGATAAAAATTATAATTATTTTCATGAAGTAGGTACCTACCTGACTATGATGTAATACGATTTTGGTGTGCACGGCCATTGAACCAATCAGACAGGTATATCCAAATATCTCAGTTTATGAACACGCCTCTAATTTTATTCGGATATCAAGTTTATCAATACAATTCGGCACGAACAGTTTTTGGAAGCTAGATAACAGAAAAATAATCTTTGATTTAACATTCTATCGTGAATTTGATACGCCAAAAAAGATGTACACTCAATCAGTCGACAATATTAGTCTGCCTACATATAGGACGGTCTTCAACAGATCAAAGGACTTATTGAAGATGGTTATTGAAGATCTTGTAGCCAACTGAGAAGGTCACTCCATCGGGTCGGTCCTTTGGATCTTTTTACCTCTACGTTTCTTATAACGACAAGTTTAATAGGTATTTTTCAAAATGTAAAACCAGATGAAAAACATATTACATAGAATGTTTAACGTGAAGTTTGGTAAAGAAGAATGAACAAAACTTTCATGTCAAGTTTTACGGTAAGCGAGTGCAAAAAACATTTTTAAACTAAATTACTTATTAAATGTAAGTCCTGTTGATGAATATAAGAAGTATAAACTTTTATGACCTACCCAAGCTCCGAAGAAAAAGAAAATATCCTTACTCTTGTATCAAAACGACGTAAATTACATAATACTTATGTGCATTTCTATGTTCTCATTACATATAGTGCCGGTCAAATTGGTCTTCCAGCAAACCTATTATTGATGGAATAAATTATCATAATTGTTTGAAAAACAACAGCAAGGAAACAAGATACAAGAGATAGGTAACTGTTAATACGCATGCTCTAATTCCAAGATCAAACAACCGATATCCGTAAAGACAAGACAATAAACTTGGATGTTCTTTTTCAGTGTAGGTAAAGTTTGCACTAGACACACTCACTATATCAGTTTTATCACGCAACAATAAACAAAGTAATGTTAGAATTAGTAAGTTGCCTATATTGTACCTCTGAGGAATGCGGGCTTATCGAGCTTTGCAAATAGTTGTCAAACAAACATCAGGAATATTACGAATCAAGGATAATTTAACAGTAATTTAATGGAAATAATTGTATAAATATTATGTCGACATAACCAATTTCAATAAAAGACATAAATACATCATTACTTTGTTCTGGATCTTCTACCGTGATCAGATGATAATTAGCCGAAATTAATAGAAAACTTTCCACTAAATTCGACGATCTCGCATTTGCTGTTGCAGGCTTTGCGGAAGCAGGATTTTTTTGTATACCAAGACAACCCTATTTCGTTTTGATATTATCTACCTTACCTTTAATACAACCTACTTCCTTTAGAACGGATCTCAAAACGCACTATTTTCGTAAATTTTATCAGTAGCCAAAGTGACACTAACTGACGCTCTTGAGGTGGGATTTTTACGAAAACGACGATATCTTAAAAATCCAGTTTTACTATTTTCTGTAGAGTCACTTGTAGTATTCTGATCTAATGGTTAAAACGTGGTGCAGTGTGTTGGGTACCTATCCAATATATGGTGTAGCATGCTCACAGATAAAATATACAGGAAGAGTATGATATAATAATATATAGGTACAGGTAGGATTTGTATGTATATACTGAATTCTGATGAGGTTAACATGAAGTGATTTGTTTGTTGCTGCGGGGTATATGTTGTGCTGTGGTGTCCTGATGTGCTGAAGTATGTACATAGATAAGAAAATTATTTATGGAATGTAACCTACCTCAAGGTATCACCATGAAAAGTACGTGTGTACTACATACAGACCTATAACATATTCCTACGTACACGTTATTTAAACGACTGACCGCCATGACATAGTGGCAAGTCATTTGATTTCGGTGCTGTCGTCTCAGGTTCCATTCGCAGAGAAACTCGCGAATTTATGTAATTATTGTCGATGAAGAGGGTTGTGGGCAACACTGAACTAGCCACTAAACGAATTAGCGAACATGATTATTATCAATGTGATTTACCATTTTGATCTGTATAGAGAACAAATTTTACTACAAAGGTTAAAGGCCAAATGCATTTTAATGAACCCCCACAACAAAAGATTAAAAAACTTAATATTCCAAAAGTTAATTCAATGAACAGTTTTTATAACGAATGGGTGGCAATTATTACATACATACGTCATATACATAATATAAGAAAACATTCTAAATATATCGCAGTTCCGGCAGCTCATAAGTAAATTATTTAAGGTATATTTTTCTATAGATTATGAAATACTTCCATCAGAATCGTTAATATTATACGTTCAACCTTTTGATAACAAACAGTAAAAATCCAGTTTATATTTTTATTTTCGTCACATTTAGGGACCACCAAGAATGGCAATAAACGACAATAACAATAAAAAAATATTTCATAATGGTATATTCAATATGATTTAGACGACTCAAAAATGTTACAATACTATTCATATGCCAATCAAAATGACAAAACACTACAAACAACAATAGACAAATAATACTTAACTGCATATGTGGGATTGACTCCTTTGTAAGAACAAAATATTATTCAATAAAATATGAAATTATTTAAAATGTATTATAGGTATGGTTATTTGAAAATTATGATCGTATGAATATCAAGTAGGTACTTAACACGAAAAAAATGGTTTAGCAATAATATTATTGAATATATTCGTTTTTATTGTTAAACCAATAGGTATTTTATCGGTTTTTGTAACGAAATTGGAAACAGACATCGGAATGGATGACATGACCGTGTGAATATGAATTTAAATGATAACACAAATTACATATCTGTATGGTGCTCGAATGTCTATGCTTACCCCACGAGGTAAATAGTATAATGTATGTTTGCACTAAAGTGAAATTGTTGACTGTAAAATAAATATGTTTAATGTACTGAATATTGAATAAAAGTAGGTACATGGTAAATAATCTTGTCACGATTTCGTGTAAACTACCAAAAAATATTGATTCGTTCGATGTTACAGGTTACAATATATTGAAATATGAAATACTAGTACACTGAATATATTAACATTCAGGCAATTCGATAATAATCAGAGTTTACCTCGGCAATACAGACCGAATTTACACTAACTCAGTAATAATACTAGTGACAATTAAATATATTTTACAAAGTTATTACGTACGAGGTCTACTTTATATTTATATGCAGATAACACGGTTTTTGAGTGTTTGGTGAATAAACTGCAAAAAATAGATGATTATACATACAATAGCGATAAATAAAATGAAATTGTTATTCATAGGCCAAAATCGTAAGACGAGATTAGAGAAGAGCAAAATCTTACATGGCCTAATGTGAAAAAAGTCGTCTGTTTCGTCAAAAGATACTTATTGGAATATAAAAATCGGAAAAGTCCAATCCAAAACTGTAATTAGGATATACTAATTACAGTTTTGAAATAGTTACAGTTTACAATAAAATAAAATAAAATAAAATAAAATAAAATACTATAGTATATTTTGTAAGAGCGTTAGTAATAGATTATATTTAACTAGTAAGTACTTAGTTCATATTATGATATACGATGAATATGGTAAATTACAAAGAACTAAAATATAATCAAAAGTAATACAAAAAAGAAATGAGGAAATATCGTGTGTACAGCTCAAACTCGCAACTCTTGTAGCAAATGACAATAAGCCAAAAACACCATATTTTTCGAAAATCCAAAACTATAACCATTCATTATTGATTCTGCGTTTGCCCATCACTTTGCAATGTGCAATGGACTAGATCCATTGGACAAAGAGCTGGCGATATTGTTGAACACACATAAAAAGAGAAGATGGAAGAAGTCACGAACTCAATAAGTTTGGTGTCAAGTCTATAAAAGTACTTTAGATACATACATTGTTATCTCACACAATAGCCGAGATCGACTCCACAAAGGGACGGATAATATATATCGCAAAATAAGCAAACTACATATAATCAGAGTATGGCCATTTAATTTAACGACAATAACAAATAGTACTCGTTAAACACGTTCAGCATGTTTCACTCGAATAGTTAGCAAGAATGAATCAAAAACACTTCTTTCATAAATTATTTTTAAATAAAACTTGATATACCTACAAATAATTCATTATTACAACATTAAATTCGAAGTTGATTATGCACATCTAGAATGTTATGAATATCTGGATGCATCGAAGATTGGAGAAATCAAATATCCTGGATTAACTGGAATTTTACAAAGAAATTTGAGTTTCAGATATGTTTATGGGTACTCTTGATACACATGACAGCTATAAAACAAAAACTCACAAATAATAGCACGAAATGGTTAATGACAGCAAAAAATTATATGTCGAATAATATATGCATAATAATAATAAATAAATACTAACAGCTAATAAAAAACACATCCACTTAGTTTACTGTTTTCATCTTATTTCATATTTCTCAAAGATATCAAATATTATGTAGTTTTTTTAAGACAATATCTACTAAATTCAATTTTATAATATTGTATTTACTAGGCAACAATGTTCAAGTGATTGTCCAGTTCAATTTAGTTTGTTATTTTAACAATCCAGTTATGATAAAGTATAAACTTTGCTCAAGCAATTGTGCAGTTTGTAGTTACCTACGTTGATAATATTATTAAATTCTGTATTCAATTTATATCTGTCAACCATTTACACAAGGAGATTGAGTGGTTTTTAGTCTGACCTTTCAGACCGCTTATCTTACACTCGCAAGTAATTTGATACTAGCGCAGTAAGATTGGAATTATCGATACAATAATTGCGAAATTAAGAAAAATAAAATAATTACATACCTACATACAATTTTACTCCTACATAATGATATTAAGCCTACATATTTTGTAAATAAATAATTTAAGGTGCCCTAGGAATGTAGTTGACAATATAAAAAAAATCATTGATTAACAAATGTACTATACATTAAGTACTTGGATGTTCAGTATTTTTGAAATTAGTTATATCTTATCTAAAATTCCGTTTCGTGATCTTTTGTTTTGAGTTTCTTCACTACTAAGACTAAGACTAGTTTCTTCACTAATAAGAAATCCTCAACTTTACAGTCGTGTATTTTCTTTATCATGCTGCTGTTTTGAAAAAGATCATAAATAATTATACCGAATGTACTTGAGACTTTGAAAGAGAAAATAATCAGAGAACCATTCGTTCGCGTATGATTATGCAAATCGTAAAAAAAAGTCTTTCATCCGAAACAGCTAGTGTTCGTGGAAGCTTGAATGGAAGTAATAAAACAAATCGCAGTTAGAATCAATGGGCTTGTAAAATGGTATTTCGCTATCCCTTTACATAGTCTTTTGACATCTTTCGTTGAGCGACGCTCTGTTCAAATACTTGCGCTCTGTTTACTCTTGCAAATAACTATACGTAGGAACTTACATATTGTCAAAGCCAGATTCCAAGAAGAACTCAAAATAAGGTAAGCACTGAGTATCTGAGACACAATATGAGAACAATCAACGACTTTCATGGGCGCGTCAAAGGGGACAAACAACCAAGAAATGATAGAATACAGATTAAGAATATACAACAATTACTGTTACCGAGGTTTATGGTTTGAAGAAGAAAACTTCTAAGAAATCAAATAGGACTTTTGGGTAGATTGAGGGACTATGCCCCACTAGTAAAATTGTTTAGTGGATACCCATAAAATTACGAAACGAAACAAAACTTCCTATAAATTAAAATCAAGTAGTGAGTTGTTAGTAATCCAATGCATCTATTGGATTCATGCATCAATAATATAAATGGATTTATCTTAAGAGTATGGACGGTAAAGGCATTATGACACTTGATATAAATCATACTCCGGACACCTACACGATCCAAAACAATCCTTACTAGGAGCTTATTTCCTAATCCTGTCAATAACACATGGGAAACATAGCTTACCATATTAATGTTTTCACACAACACGAAATATATTTCGCAATATAATGTTGATACAATCTTGCTTGGGAAATAGGTACAGACAGATATTGAGGGACTCCATATTACGGGTGTGTATGTACAATAATATGCTCTATTAGTCACTTTTGATTTATGCAATCGGTCGATTAAAATTAGAAACTGTAGTTTCAAACGATACCTACATACTTATCAACTGGTTTTGTTTGTACGCGCAAATAATTCTTTTGTGCTAGGTCATGGAAACTCGCAGAAATAAGTATCAGGCGAACATGAAATTGAACACTAATTTTGCACAACTCGTCATCGTACATTATGTATATGCATACTTTACATTATATTTCATTAGCTTAGTAGGTATCTATCGTTAGTAATATATGTATATTCGACAATCACTGTCGAGCGAACAAATACTACAAAAGGCGTTTGTTTGTAGTAGTTAATCAAGGACAAACATTAACAATACCAATGTTGATGTTTTTTATACGTTAGTTTATTAAATTATTCCATGAATTGTTTCTATAATTGTATGAGCATTAATCAAATATTAATATAATATAGATATATAGTAAAAATATATTTATCTCTTCTAGGTACACAAGATGTTAATATATACTCTATCAGGGTAAGAACTCTATCAATTCATGTTCTCCTAATAAAAAGGACGCTGAAACATTATCTGACAAAACATTATTCATTATATTCATTCGTTCGTTACTTAACTTGGTACTGGAGTATAATTTGTATTTTTGAAATATTAATATTTTATTGTTGAATAAGTTAGAAGTATCGATAAGAGTATTTATTAGTAAAAAATATTTGGTGTTTAAATACTACGTATATGTGTCAATATTTAATTTAGATGTAAAAAATCTAAATCTTTACGTACTTTATATAAATTCTTTCTTAGTTACGTATAAAAAAATTGTCGCGCCCTTATGAAAACAAAATCAAAAGTCTTTGTGAGGTTAGACATTATTACTTATGATGTGTTATCAAATCAATAAAAATCAATAAAAAACTTATTCTTGGTAAAATTGTGATTGATTTATATTGTATTCCCATCAGATTACATGATCGTTCTTTTCTTCGATATTTTCTGGCGATATCTTTATGTAATTCCTTTGCCATCTTTGGTCATGTTAATCAAACATATGGCAACAAGAAGAAACATAAAGAACTACCCGCATATGGATTATACAGCATCACACGACAACATTAATACGTGGAATGGTTAGTTATAATAGGTATTTATAAATTTCACAACACAATTTACGTGTAGTCTTGTAGTTATGTACTTTTATCAAATAATTTTGCGATCTTTTTTATTATTAATAATCGATTAGTAAGATATTGACACTATTGCCTTATTAGTGACTTCACTCGTGATTAGGGTTGCCAGAGGGAAATTTGAAAAAGGAGGAAAGATAGCACTAAAACGGAGGTTTTTCCGTTAAAAAGGAGGACAATGGCCAAAAAAACCTACAGAATAACCGATAGGAGCATTTTCGTCGTCCTTAAATGACTTTTTATTCTTTATTTTCTTGTTACTTCAATGCAGTCCTTATGGAACTTCAAATCGAGTTTTGTAATAAGGTTCGAAATAAAATAGTAACATTATATAATTAGTGGCTACTTAATTTGTGTCAATTCAATATAACAGACCCGATTTAATAATACATGATAAAATTAAAAAAATAACATATATTTGCGACGTGGCTATTCCAAATTCTAGTAATATTATAAAAACTTTTGATGAAAAAATTAGAAAATACACCGCTTTAGGTAACGAGATTAAAAGACTTTGGCATTCTCGTAAAATAATAATATTACCGTTCATTATTTCAGCCACTGGCATTATTCCAAAATCGTTAATCCGTAATTTAGAAATTATAGATTTATCGAAAAATTTAATAATAAAAATGCAAAAAACGGTAATTATGAATACATGTAGAATCGTTAAAGACTTTTTAAACGTTAATATTCGGGAATCAGTAGGGTTGTTAGGTAGTATAGAGACCTCCTCAGAGCCTTATCCTTTGATATGTTAAGTATCTGGATGGGTGAACTATTCCCAATTGAAAGCTTGAACAGTAAAATAAGATTTTTTATAAAAAATATTTCGCCCAAATACCATTTTGTGTAAGAACTTCTTGGTTGAATAGTACATACAAATAAACATAAAAATTTTCACATGTCATGTTTTTGATACTATATTGGGTAAGAATCCGCGCAAAATGAGGACAGTAGATAAGTGAGGACAGGAGGAACTGATAGATAAGGAGGACATGTCCTCCTTTAGGATACCACTGGCAACCCTACCCACGATAGACGAGATCAAATGATATTTTTTTCTCTACACTTATAAACGCGTAATAGGATAGAGCAATAAATTCATAATTATTATATCGATTATCCATTTTTTTAATTACTATTTAACATTACTATTTGCTTATTACTATATTACCTTATTAGTGATTTTACCTAAAGATGTGATAAAATGACATTTTTCTTTACACTTATTACGTGTATGAGGAGTTCATAATTTTAAAATCGATTTGTAAGATATATTAGATCATTTTCTTATCAGTAAATTTGACTATTTTTACTCTCCACTAAGATCACACAACTATGATTTCACAACTTTACGGCATATTTTTTATCAATTTTCCAAAGAGCTACTTTTACTAGACTACTAAACCACACGTTTTAGGAAATATATAATAGAGAAAATCAAAGTTACCGACGTTGTCCAAAAGGTTGCCAACCAGAAATGGAGCTGGGCTGGGCATGTCGCCCGAACCACGGACTCCAGATGGACTATAAGAAAGTGCTGAAATGGCGACCTAGAACGGGCAAAAGAAGACCTCAAATAAGTTGGTCTGACGATATTACACGAGTGGCTAGATATTAGCGGATGGATGCGGTCTGCCCAGGATAGGGAACTGCAGACGTCTCAGGGGGAGGCCTTTGTCCATTACTGAACGAAGGAGGGCTGACGAAGAAAATATAGTAAGAAAAAAGGCGAATAATAAAAAAGTTTTAAATTTTTGTCGCCATGGAGATTCAGAGAATAATTTCATAAACAAATGAAACCAGATGCTGTTATCCATGTCACTATACTTGTGACATACGGCCTGGACTACCGATTGACAATAATACATTTATTTATTTACAAAATATACGGCATAAGCCATTTACTTGTTACAATATACATTACACACAACGATGAAATATAGAAACAAATAAAAATATAGACATTGATGAAATATAAAAACATAAAATATAGATTCAGATAAAATATAAATATATAGCTTTAGATAAAAACACAGATTAAGATAAAAATAGACAAAAAGAATCAGAGAATTACAAAAAAAAAAAAAATATTATAAGAGGGAAAAAAATCGAATGTGACAATTGATCTACTGCAGCTATATAAGTTGCCAGCTATATCGATATTATAAAAGATCCATAAATTTTTTTTTAAGACCGGCAAACCTTCTCATTTGATTACCATTCTAGTTCATTACCATACCTATGTAATCGCGGTATTGGTGAGCTAAAAAAATATTGCGTTGAAGCTACTACCTCATGAAACATCACCGACTGTCTTGTCCGTCTATTCGGGACGTGGAATTCAACCGCACTCACAAGTTCGATGCAGTTCATCTCTCCGTTGACTAACTTATATAAAAATGAGTATACTACTATAGTAATATCAAAAAACAAAATTCAAGTATACCTATTCTTATATCCGCTTTTATATTGTGCGACATATTTTAATAAGTAGGTACAAGTCAGCAAAAATTTCGAAAGGCCGTGTTATGTATACGACCCAGACGAATAGTACTTCAATGAATTAATATGTCTACCAACTTAATATTAATAATACACAGCTGTTAAAACATGCCAAACTATATCAACGTAATGCTTTCATAACCATCAATCGATTTTCTGTCGAATTTCACTCAGCAATAACCAAATAATTTAACATTTTTTTAGCAAATTTTTAATTAATCTAACAAATAAATTAGATGGTTTGTACCATCTCATAAGGTTAGGCCATTTTATAATTGATTTCATCATTCCCGATAAGTGAAGTGCCAAATACGCGGTGCAAGGAAGGTGTTTACTATTATCATGCACTCGTGCACCATGTTTATCACGCATACGGTGCTCTCGTGCTTTTTTGCAACTATGACAGATAAGTGAATTTATTGCAAAACATTATTTTTGGACCTGATCAACAAGTGTTCATAGATTCACCGCATTGCGTTTGTGGCTCAGAGCTAGGTGATGCAAATCACTTAATCATGGAATGCGCACACATGAGAGGTACAAACTCTTTGATGGGGATGCTGAGACGGGCGGGAGTGGGGTTTCCTACCCAGCTTTCGCTTGTTCTTGCTGATCCACCATTGAGTATTGTGAGGTCTCTTGGTTGGTTTGCTCGGGAGAACTCCCTCAAGCTTTAGGTTCTTTTTTTTATTTGTTTATTCAATTCACGGTTGTTAAGCGAAGGTCAAAAAAAAAAAAAAACAAGTGTTCCAGCTTAGGAAACAAACAATTATTGATTGAATGTCGTACCAAGGATCCGCTACTCAGAGATCAAACGGCTTGCCATTTAATCACAGAGGTCGACTGTGTAAATTCTCACGTAAACATTTGAAAATACTGTGAAAAAAGTATACGAATTCTTATAAAATATTCATTCATTAACACCGTCACGACATATCCCGCAATGTGGGGTAACCAGCGACAGCTGTGCGGGTGTGCATTGCCTTTTTAAAGGAAGCATGACACATGTGCATTTTTACGAACACCATATCGATGAACATAATCGAATGTTGACATCCGAAAACGATGATGACAGGAGTGGAAGCACTATTCTAAGTCAGTGCCTCACGGCAAATAACTATACATAATTTAATATAATTTGAAATATTTCTGCATTCGGCTGATTTCAGCTGTGAATGTAAGAGCAAATTTATCCAAACGCTAGGTACCTAATACTAATTTGGTATTTTCTTATCATACATATTACAAAAAAAAATGTCGTCAGTCATTGAAGGTGTGAAAAAATAATTATAATAATAATGATTATAATTATTCCAACTAATATGGCCACTTAATTTATTTAAATTCTGTAATATTATCTACAAATTACAATATTCACACGCACCTAACGATTTTTAAATTTGCTTCTTAATATGCATATTACTATGTGTGCCATAGGCATTAATCGCTATAACTCAATGATAATGTCAAATTTATTCAATTCTTATAGGTTTATATTAATTCTCTATAGGTTTTTGTTGAAATCCTACCTTATTTATGATCGACTCGCTCTTGGGATGTTGACAGAAAATACATTTTATCTTTATAATAATAATTATTGACAGAAATGTTGACATCATGGTGACATTTATAATGCGGACGTTTTGAAAATGCGAACATAATGAATATGAATCGATATAATAAGTTAGTGATGTAAAACCCGCCCCCGTTTTGGAGCAGATGACAAATACTTCACATTATTTGTACCTATCCTCATCTTCCTGACATACCTAAACCCCTATTATACCTACATCCATACCATAATCCTGGCAACAATAATCTCGCCTCTGTCTGCGCTCGAGTAGCCCACCGTCTTGTCTCCATACTCAACTCGTGTTTTGCACACATATAACATGTCAAAATTCTATCTGCGCGCCGTGCGCATAATAATATAAAATATTAAATACGTTCGTGGCATTCGCACGTAGGTATTATATTACAGACAATTAAGGGGAATCATTTTTTGAACCAGTGACGAGAAGAAAGAAGATCCACTACCTTTAAACTTTTCCATCTTGTCCAATCTGTTTATTTTGCCGATATCGCACACCCGTCAATTTTAAATGAAATATTGTATAGAAATATATGAGATTTTGAATGGAGCACCATGGAGAAGAAGGAGATCTGGAGGGACGAAGCTGCGGTGGTTGGACAGATTGTGAAGGATTCTTATAGCCATAGGTGCCCAGAACCGGCGTAGCGCTGAGCAATATCGACAATCATGAATTATGGAGGCGAACTCTTCAGGAGGCCAAGACCAGACCTGGATTGTAGAGCCACGGAAGATGATGATGAAATAATAATTAAATGGATGAATTGAAAATATAAATAAAATATTAGTTCCCTATCAAACGAGCCTATTCGAATTATACGTGATTATTTATTTTTATTTTTAATATATATGTATTATTATGAACTGAAAGGAAAATCCTGATCTATTACCTTCACGCGGTGGGGGGTGAGCAACGACGTCAGTCGGCCAATATAGACAGGGACCGAGTGTTGGCCGGGATAAGCTGAACCCCAACTAACTTCACCAGGTAAAGTTGGTTAGGGCACTCTATTGTCCTGGAGAAAGTAAATGCTCTCCAAAGGCGGAGGAACTTCTTTGGTCAACGGCATAGAATGTGGAAAGCAACGGGAAACTACCACATTAAAGGCCCATGTGGCATCCCAAGAAACAGCAAAAAAATGAATGAATCTCTAGTGAAATCTTCCGGAGGTAAAATAGTCCCCCGTTCGGATCTCCGGGTGGGGACTGCTCGAGATTCTAATGGAAAAGATAAAACCCAATTAACAAGATGCGCTACATGGAATGTTCGAACGCTACTGATGAACAGTAAATTAGAAAACCTTAAACTTGAAATGCACAAAATGAACTTAAATGCCTTAGGTATAGCAGAAATGAGATGGCCAGACTGTGGTGATTTCTGGAGTGGCGAATATAGAGTAATCCATACAGGGTGTTTTGAAAATAAACCAGGACAAGGAGGTGTGGGCGTTGTTCTGAACAAGGAATGGGGAAGGCGTGTCAAGGGATATGTGCAATATAGTGGTAGAATTATTCTAGTCAAGATTGAAACAAAACCTGTAGATACTGTGCTAATCCAAGTATACATGCCTACCTCACGCTATGACGATGAAATTGTCGAAGAAGTATATAGTGAATTGGACAAATTGATCCTCAATGTGAAAGCTGAAGAAAATCTGATAGTTATGGGAGACTGGAATGCGGTAGTCGGAGAAGGACAAGAGACAACATGTGTTGGACCTTACGGCCTGGGAACGAGAAATGCTAGAGGAGATAGACTGACAGAATTCTGTGTGAAGCACAAATTAGTAATTGCAAATACTTGTTTTGAGCACCATCAAAGACAACGCTATACATGGAGGTCCCCAGGTGATCGACAAAGACTGCAAATAGACTATATTATGGTTAAAAACAGATTTAAAAACCAAATAAAAGACTGCAGAAGCTACTCAAGTCCAGATATAGACAGCGACCATAATATGGTAATTGCCAAAAGTCTACTGAAATTGAAAAAACTGAAAAAGAGAAACAATCAGAGATGGAATGTCAAAACATTAAAAAGGAGAGAGATAAAAGACGAATTTGTTAAAAAGACACAAGAATGCATAACAAGTAGTGAAGAAGCGAATGAAAACCAGATATGGGAAAATATTAAAAATACAATCAAAACTGCAGCAGCGGAGGCTATTGGAAAAGATAGACCTCAACCAAAGAAGGAATGGATAACAAATGAACTCCTTGAAATGATACAAGAGAGGAGACAGCTAAAGAACGACCCCGATGAAGAAGCCCAAAAAAAGTACAAAGCATTGAGAAACAAGATAAACAGAGAATCCCGAACAGCTAAAGAGGCATACTATCAGAAACGATGCTATGAAATAAACGAATGTATGAAAAGGGGAAACGTAGAATCAGCTTATGCTTCTGTAAAAGAGTTTTTTGGGTCAAAAACCGGGAAAGGTAATGCTATCGAAGGAGAAGACGGTAAAATAATCTTCGAAGAATCTTTAATCGTCGAAAGATGGAAAAGATATTTGGAAGAGCTATACAATGGAAACAATTATGTCAACATGGAGAATCTGATAGAATGCGAATCTGATGTAGATGCGGATACTTTGGGCGACCCAATCACCAGAGAAGAATTTGACGACGCAATAAAAAGGCTTAAAGATAGGAAATCACCAGGAGTTGATGAAATACCAGCTGAATTAATTAAATCTGCAGGCGAAGGTACTATGGAAGCTATCTATAAGTTGGTCCACATGATATATAAGACAGGAAAAATCCCGGAGGACTTTAAAAAATGTGTTATTGTAACTCTACCCAAAAAACCCGGTACAACCAAATGTGAACAACATAGAACGCTTAGTCTCATATGTCATGCATCTAAAATTCTAACCAATATTATTCTAAAAAGAATCAATCCTAATATAGAGACAATCCTTAGTAAAGATCAATTTGGATTTAGAAGGAGAATGGGAACCAGAGAAGCTATATTATCTTTACGCGTAATTCTCGAAAAAAGAATAAAAAGAAATCAATACACGTATGTTGGCTTTGTGGATCTAGAGAAGGCTTTCGACAAAGTAGAATGGAAGAAACTTTTTGAAATACTAGGTAGGATTGGTGTAAAGTATAGAGACAGACGTATCATCCAAGCTCTTTACAAAAACGAAGCCGCCATAATCAGATGTGGAAAAGAAGAAAAAGAGGCAAATATAAGACAAGGTGTGAGACAAGGCTGCTCTCTCTCTCCAATGCTTTTTAACGGCTATATTCAATGTGCGATAGATGAAATAAGAGAAGTAATGGAACATAGAAGAGGCATCAGAATCCATGGACAAAAGGTAGATATGATCAGATTTGCAGACGACATCGCTCTGATAACGGATAGTGAAGAAGAACTAAAAGAAACCTTAGAAACTATGGAGTTAGTCCTAAACGAAAAGTACAACATGAAAATAAATAAGGATAAAACTAAGGTACTAACTGTAGGCAGGGATGAACGCCAAATGAATCTACTGATGTATGGAGCAGCTCTCAAGAATGTGAAAGAATTTGTGTATCTAGGGAGTAGAATCACATGGGATGGCCGTTCAAGTAGAGAGGTGGACAGTCGCATTCACCAGGCAAAACTCGCCTTCAACAAAAAATCCAAGATGTTCGAGTCCAACAACATGGACCTTAAACTCCGAAAGGAACTAGTGAAGACATTTGTATGGAGTATTTTGTTATATGGTTGTGAGACATGGTGCATAGGTGAAAGAGAACGCAAAAGATTGGATGCCTTCGAGATGTGGACCTATCGCCGAATGCTTGGCATATCTTGGAGGGACCATATAACAAATGATGAGGTTCTCAGCAGAATTAAGGAAACCAGGCACCTGTCAAACACCATATCGAAAAGGCGTGCAAATTGGATAGGCCATGTGTTGCGACACGAGGATCTCCTACATATCATCTTAGAGGGAATGGTTGAGGGTACAACTGGCAGAGGGCGTCCCCGCCGGGAGTATTTAGAACAGGTGTGCCGCGACATGCATTGTACCTCTTACACGGAGATGAAAAGAGTCGCTGAAGACCGAGCGGAGTGGAGGAGGAGATGCATCAATTTAATGCTGCCAACCAATCTTCAAGATTGAAACAAAAGAAGAAGAAGATGAACTACCTACCATTGTATTAACGAGTTGTCAATTAATTTATTGCACTTTATTATAATTAATTGCCCTTTATTTAATACATTTAACAAAAATCATTATAATTAATGATTGGGTTGAAGATAATCATAAACGAGTGGGTTGTGGCCAATGCTATATTCCTCGCTACCAACTCTATAAAGTATTCAAATTTTGTATGGAAAATTTTCAGCATTCTCATGACATGGGTTTGATAAATTATTTTTGATTTAAATATTTTATTATGAAAACTTGATAATTCTTCAATGCCGTTTTATGAAAGTGATGTGTCTAAAAATATCAAATTTTTTGCATCCTGGGCTTGGGGTGACTTGGAAATATTTGACAGTTAAAAAAAATGAGAAGCACTACCCCCCTAGACAACGTGTCATTTAGCTCAAGAAAAAAAAACAAGAAAATATAACTCGATGTATGGAAGTAACAGTTGTCACGTGACTGGCAACTGTCACTTCCATACATTGAGTTATCTCTTCTTGTTTATTTTCTTGAGCTAAATGACACGTTGTCTAAGGGGGCTGATCAGAAATCCTTCAAAATCTAATGGGGTCTAAGCGAGTATAAGATATTATACAAGTTTGCAAAATTTGAAAAAGAATCGAATGACACTTTAGTCTATAATCGATAAAGAAGAATAAACACGTCGTATACAGCACACATAAACAGAAACATAATGATGAAACTTTCAGAATACAATCTCAGCATGATACTATTTTATAATTTGCAATAAAAAAAACCTTAAATATTGCGAAGTTATAACTCGCCACTATATCCCTTTGGGGTAGTGAGAAGTAAAAACATTAACACGGTTTCTAAAATATTAATTCGGTTGAATTTAAAATAAAATCGACCAAGGACCCCTTTAAAAAAAAATGTTGCGAATCGCTGATTTTATTTTATATTGAAATAACCAAAGGATGTTCGAATGGTATATAATATTTATATACCTAGATTTAAAGATACCAGTTGTGATTAAAAAATCACATAAATTTAAGTTATGTATAAAGAAATCGGATTTGATTTTTAAATCGTTGCGTGCTGCATAATTTTTATTTCTATGTTTATAATTTCAATGCAAATATCTTGGGGGCTCGGTATAAACAAAACGTTGGTACTTACATAATATTCGAAGGATAAAATATGTGAGTTCTAAAAGTAGTTTATTTAATTAAAATTTGCTTATTAATTTTCTTTTGAAGCGGTCATAAATTACGTTAATTAATTGGAAGTTTGATGAAAATAGATAACAGAAATATGTAGTTGAGATAATTTTATTTCAAAATCCAAAGATTTGAGGATATTTATAATATTATTGCCTCATTAAATTACCAAGGAGTGGCTTGAAGTTGTCCAATGAAATAAATAACAATAATACCTAACTATTGAATAAAAATGTTGATTTGTCACAAGGAACTTGCCTATTAGGTATAACCAGGCCAAATGTTGTTTTTTACTCCTCACTAACTCATGGGGATATAGTGGGAAGTTTTGATTTCGCAATTTTTAAGGCTATTTATTTTATTGCAGATTATCGACTAGTATCATGCTGAGATTGTATTCTGAAAGTTTTATCACAATGTATCTGTGTGTGTGCTATGTACGGCGTGTTCATTTTACTTTATCGATTATAGACTAAAGTACTCGTTCGATTCGTTTATTGCAAATTTGTATAATCTTATACTCAATTAGACCCCATTAGACTTTGAAGGATATCTGAATAGTGCTTCTCATTTTTTTAGCTGCCAAATATTTCATAAAGATGGCTTCTATTATTCAAATATTTCAAATAAAGATGGATACTATTATTCGATCGTATGTTGCTATTATTAGGAAGATGATTGTGATAGAAATATTTTCTGAGTGTATTTTATCCACTTTCATTCAAAAAGTTGAGATTCATGCACCAAGTATTATTTTTATAACCGTTGTTTCCTACAAAACTCATGTCGACAGTAAAATTAAAATAGATGCGCAAATTGTAAGTACATAGGTAGGTACCTGTCTAAATACTATGTTTTACTCCTCACTACCCCAACGGGATATAGTGGGGAGCTATGATTTCGCAATTTTTAATGGTATTTTTTTTATTGCAGATTATCAAGAAGTATCATGCTGAATTGCTGAGAATGTATTCTGAAAGTTGCATCACAATGTATCTCTCTCTCTGTGTGTGTGTGTGTGTGTGTGTGTGTGTGTGTGTGTGTGTGTGTGTGTGTGTGTGTACTCTGTACAGCGTGTTTATGCTAATTTATCAATTATAGACTAAAGTACCTACTTATTCGATTCTTTTCCAATTTTGCAAATTTGTATATCTAATACTCACTTCGACCCCATTAGACTTTGAAGGATATCTGAATAGTGCTTCTCATTTTTTTTAACTGTCAAATATTTCAAAGTGACCCCAAGCTCAGGAAACTTAAAATTTGAAATTATTAATTTCAAATAAGTAAAAAGGAACATCACTTTCATAAATCACACTTGGGTCCCTTACTATTTTTACTTTACATCAACGATATTGAGATGGTTATCGAAAATTCAACAATTATTTTATATGCTGACGACGCAAAGATTTTCAAGCAGATAAAAACGAGTAATGATTGTGAACTACTACAAAGTGACATTTTACGTCTAAGTAATTACTGCATTCAAAATCAATTGTATCTTAATGTAGATAAATGTTTAGTTATCACTTTCACCCGTAAAAATCAAACAATTCAATTTAATTACTTACTTAATCAATCGATAATTCGTCGAACAAACATAGTTAAAGATTTAGGTTTGATGTTAGATTCTAAATTATTATACCGTGAGCATGTTGAATGCATCACCAACAAAGCACTCAAAATGCTAGGGTTCTTAATCAGAGTGTGTAAACCATTTAAATCAATTTTCACCCTCAAAGTCACATATCTGTCATATGTAAGAAGCCTGGTTGAATACGCTAGTACAGTTTGGAATCCACAATACTTAGTGTATAATGATCAAATTGAAAGAGTACAAAAAAGATTTCTTAGACATTTAGATTATAAAACAAATATACATTGTCCCAACTATTCTGCTCGCTGTAAACATTATATGCTCCATCCACTACAAGAACGTCGATCAATAAGAGACATTATGTATCTGCACAATATCCTAAATTATCGCGTTGACTCCCCATATTTACTGGGAAAAATAAATCTAAGAGTTCCTACGCGATTTACCAGAAATAATGATCTCTTCAGTATTCCGGCAGTACGTAATAATTACACGAAAAATTTGTTTATCACAAGAGCTTGCTCCAATTTTAATTCACACTATGAAAATATCGACATTTTTTTTGAATCTTCAAGGGCAATTAAGCGATGTCTACAAAGCAATTTAACGATGTAATAAACTTACTTCTAATGTATGTGTGTGTGTTTGCGTTTGTATGTCAATAATGTAATTATTATGATAAATCGTTACGGGGAAATCGAGTTCTCATCATGGTGGCATGTCACATAAAGTAATATTGAAATATTGTTAATCTTCCCTTTTAATCCTCTCCTAGATCCATTTGATTCAGATGCACCATCACTCACATGTTTTTATCAACTATGTATTATTGGTGTTACATATTCTGGTCCTTATATGGGTAATTGTCTTATTTAATATATTTTTGTAATTGTGACTGTTTGTAACCATAATAAATAAATAAATAAATAAATAAATAAATAAAATGGCATTGAAGAAATATCAAGTTTTCATAATAAAATATTTATATAAAAAAAATAATCAAACAAACTCATTTCATGAAAATGCTGAATATTTTCTATACAAAATTTGAATACTTTATACTTATAGAATGACTTGTTAGTGAGGAGTTTAGCGTTGGCCACAACCCACTCGTATTTTATGTATAAGATTAACCATTTACACTTATGTTTGGTGTTTCGTTGGTACATTGGATTGAATAAAAATCATCCTTCAAATTAACGATAAATAAACTCATAAATCTATTTTATGTACCTACATACGTTTTGGGCGTTGATACATTTGTTAGTAAAAAGTGTTGACATTTACATAAAATTATATTTATAGGATTTTGAAGATGTGCGAAATAATGACCTTTAAAAACATTAAAAAACCATAAATAAAAGTATTAAAAATAGTAACAAAGTGACACTACCTAAATCGAAGACCACGATAAATTTGAAGATTTGATTTTCCTTTTTATGACGCACTTATTTATATAAATAAATCAAGCAGGTTTGATACAAATGTAATAAAATAATATATGAGTATATATTTTGTAGGTACACAAGTTTACTTAGAAGACTTTTAAAGAACAACGGCAACAAGTTGAGAAGAAAATATTATTTAATCTAGATATTTAGTGTCTATTAATTTTGTAAACTTATATTACAGAATAGAATGGAAGGTTGTTGATCGTATGAATATGTAACTTGTAACAAGTCCATTATTATACACAACATCATAAGAATAAACGCTTGGTGAACGAAACTAGTGGCAAAATTCGAACTCGCGACCATTGGTTTACTAACTCTAATATTTAAATTAATATTTTGCGTTTATTTTCAAACGAGTAAACATTACTTGGCTTTACGAGATTGTGACTAGTGACGTTGACTTTTTATAGTTGGCGCCATATTGGTACGATGACGTTTCTTACCGATAACTGGATTTAGATTTCTCGCGACCTCCTCGCAATTATGTTCCCCTGGTAATGAATAGCGGTAAAGAGACGCCGCGTTGCCGTCTGTCGACCAATGGCCGACGTGAGATTTCATCGTGCTATCAACACAGATCACGCGCAGTCGCCGATAACACACGACATGGCGCTTTTTACTACGGTTATGCGACACGGAGCGCGGAGTGCAGGAACTCCATAATACAAAACGAACTAATTGCACAGCGTAGAAAATATATGAAAATAATAAATTAACGCGATATTTTATATTACTTAAACATAGGTACTTACATTTTAACTGAAGAATTCAAAATCTATAACATTTGTTATTGTATTAAAATTTCAGTTTGTATACGTAGAAAGAAACGTATAATATATATGATTAATAAGATATGCAAATCAGAAAAGCTGCTTTTTCAAAATAAAAAAAAAATAATAAAAATATAATATATATAATGATAAGACATGCAATTTTAAACACGTAGTGTGAACAATGTGCTTTTTATATGTGAATCAAATTTATTTAATTAGTTATAATATCATTTGCGAAAATAACGAAACACTAAAAACACAATATTATCTATAAGACAAGATTTCTATAACAACATACCTTCGTCTTTTTCTTCTGGGTCACAATCCTAGGATTGGTCTGCATAATATAAGTCTTCGTATATAAGTTTAAAGTGTATTCGTACGAACAAATACATAAATAAATTTTATAGCCACTACGATAAATAAATAATTAATCTTATTGCACAGAATTTTTAGAAAAGAGACAAATACGCAAGATATATAGAACATTTTTTAACAACTGTAGATAATATTCAAAAATCGGCTATAAACGAAAATTTATAATTTGTTGCAATTGAAATATTTACCTCCATTTAGCCTTTCTACTCCTGTTATCCATCATGATGAATCTGGTGTTGCGTCACTCCGTCTCCTTCATCCCCTGTGTTTGGATAGTTTTGACGTGGCGACGTCCCTTTTCCGCATGTGACTGATTAGTGAACGGCGGTATTAGGAGCTCAGAATCGTCCAGGAGCAGTTCGATGGCCTGTAAAATCGAGAGCGAATTGTCAAATGATATCAACGCATTTTAAACCTCAGAAAATTTACCAACATACTTTCATGAATATCTAGGATCACTCGCAGACCAGCCGATAGACGTAAAACATATATTTTCTACTTCAGCCCTCTCCAACACTTCTACTAATAAAATAATACGACGAATAATAAAATATCCCTAATTAACTAAATAAAACCAAAAAATACACTGTTTATGGCTTTTAATAAAAGGTTCGTGTGTTGATTTAACGGAAAATTGCAAAGAGTTGTGAAGATTTTATCCCTTTTATTCGATTAGGAATGGTTTGTTTTTAAACATTGATATATGTATGTATACTCGCCTTAGCAAATTGAAATAATTGAGTTTGAATACGTTTTTAAGATTCGTATACCGAATAGTAGGTAGATCTATAATGAGGAATAAAAATTTTCACAGTATCAAAGGTATCATTTTACATTTTGCTTATAATTAATTTGTAAATGAGTTTAACAAATCTATTTTTTATGATTTTCCGGTAGGTAGTTACAATATTATACCGCTTCCAGGAAATATTTAAACAAATCAAATCAAATCTGCGGAAACTTATCAAAAAATAATTGACACACGATTTAAAAACGTATTAATGAAATATGTAACTGTGCGAAGGCTAAAATACGACCACGTACATAAACGTATGAATTTTCATTGTCTGTAGTAGAAATTAATGGTACGACCAAAAATTTAAATAAATTATTTAAGGAAAAAGTATTTTACTCTCCATTAGATACTATGGGATAGTGAAGGGTTATGATTTCACATTTTTCAAGGACTTTTGAGTTTTGTCGTGATGTTTTGTCTGTATACTTCTTTCATTTTTACGATTGACAATTTCTTCATAAAGTTTTTAATTTTGTCAAAGCTGTTGAAATGCTCTCACGTACAGGAAAATTTAGTTGATTTTATTTATTGTTTATGGAATGTAATAAACAATAGAAGTGGCATTTATAAAAATACATTGGGGGATTGTCAATCTTTGAAGAAGAAAAAAGTGCACGAACGTAGGTATTTTTTTAATTCATACAAGTTTTTTTTTCACAAATATCGTTTAAAAATAATTAAAGATAGATAAGTGTGGCATTCTGTTCTCTCTGCCTGCCCCGCGAGGTACACGGCGATTGAGAAGATTCAGATTGAGAAGACGCAACACCATTACATAAGTAATTCCATAGTTTCGAAGCGGAGAGTTTAGAGTTGGCCACAAATTACTCGTTTTATTTAAATTCGAAATTAATGACCGTGAAATATGTAGTCAAAAGGGCATCGAAAAGGATGTGATATTTTTCTATTAAATCATCTCAATAAACCGCCATAAATCATTTACTTAAATTATTACACAATGAAAAATTATTATTCGAGTATTGTTGTTGTTGTTGGCTATGTTGAGTAACTTCATCTGGCGGAAACATGGCCCAAAAGTGAACGATGCCAGCAAGGTCGTGCAATAAACGAGAAAAAAAAATACAGCTGAATTAAATTAATGCAAGGCCGTTGGGTATACGAGGCGCCATACTTTTATCTTCCAGCATTCCTCAGTCGACGTCAGCAAAGTCAACGAGCATTTTAAGAATTCGATCTTTCTGTTGTGTAATATATAAAAGCATCTGTCAATAAAACGCAATTATTCACTTGAGTGTGTACTAACTCTTTACTTGAATGAGGAGTTGTTGATTCACTATCTGCTATCATACTGATAAAAAAATATTTAAGATGGCATATAATAATAATAATAAAGGTTTTTATTCCAGTCTGTGAGCTGTTACATATAAAAAGAGACATTAGAAAAAAATAAATCTAAACGCTCCAATTTGAAATTATTTCTCAAATATGCTAAACTATGTTTAAAAAAAATACGATACGTATTTTCAACATTTCCCTAGTGAATGTTTCTAATAATTCAAATTCTCCTGAAAAAAATAATAATAGGTAACTTTTTTTTAGCATTTTTTTTAAATTACTCCATAACGTAGATAAATAATTATTCTATGTGCTTAAAGAGTGCATAAAATCAAAGTGAATATTCGTGATAGTTTTTTTTTCGTTTCAAGTCAGGGGAGCAAGCCCATTCAAGCGATAGAATCAAAACCCTCATGATATCCATCATGGATATAATTATGTTATGTAATATCTTCATCCATCGCTTGACCGGACTTGCCTCCCAGGTTTGTTCTTAAAATGAAAATAAAACAAACAAATATTGGGTTTCCGTATAAACATTTAAGGTATATACAGGTATCTTCATAGACGTTTTTAATATATCATGTTTTTTGTCACTAGATTTAACGTAGTATGCCCTCTTTATTCACTTCCAACTTCTTTTAACTAAGAAACTTAGTTTAAAGAAGATAGTTAATTGTCTTACACATACTTTCAATAATTATCTTCATCGTAATACTATTAGTAGTAGGTACCTAATTTTCATCTTTACTAATGTAAGTAATTCTCAAATCTGAGAATTGTAAACATTATTGTAACCAATTGAAGAAATGAAGAACTTCGATCACCATATTATTTTTGCTAGAAGTGTCCTTAATAAGATGTTTGTTTAAACTATGAATTGAACATAGAATGATGTTTGTATGTAAACGATGTACTTCACACGGCAATTTATAATTAAACCATTTTCCGTATATAATCGAAAGTCAAGTCAACCTTCACGTATTCTTTCATACTTCTATTATTCATCCACGCATATAAAGACATGTTTGTAGGCAGTTAACACGGACACATTTCAAGAGTCATAATTTAGTTTTATATTGTACACAACTTCAAGTAGGTATAACATATTCATATTATACATTTATACAAGTAGTCAACAACCATTTCGCATGCAGCGGCTACAGATTATTATATCCTTAACACTCCGTCTTAATAATGTCAAACGTTATCTGATCACAAGTTATTGTAAATCAATTATTATACAACATTTGATATCTGTTTATTAAAGTTGAGCATATGTATGTAGTTTTTTTAACTTTGTTATTTTTAATGGTCGTGAGCCGAGAACAATATAAAATTTCGGGCACGACCGATTCGACAATTACGAACTTTCACTTCGACAATCCTACAATGAAATTAATTCAATTATGTATGTTGCGTAATATTAAGATAATATGCAGGCAGCAACAGTAACAAATATTTTAATTGAATTGGATTAAATAGTTCTCATTGGAATGAAATTACTTCAACGGTGCTTACGTTTAAAATAATATGCTAAAAGTAAAATACGTCAAAACAACTTAAATGGTATGGTATATATATACTTCTTGGATGGATTGTCTTGGTAAAACCTAATGGCATAACATAGAGGGAATAAATCACTTATGTAAGAACTGTGCATCTTATCCTTGTTTTCGAAGTGATATCATTACTGGAGTTTATGACTATTATTCAAAAATTTCTTCTTCTTATACTGGTTGACCACTAGGGCTTGTTTGAGGAGAGTTTACTTCCTCTTGTGATGTGTACTTCCAGCTGTCTTTACACCTTTTGGGAGGAAAATTATGCATATGTCTTCCCGCTGGTAAGGGAAATTCAAATACCTAATGATTCTTGCCTTTCTGAGCTAAAATCGCTGGTTTCTTCGCAAACTATATATATAAGTAGGTAAAAAAAAAACAAAACAAAATAATACTACTAATTTTAAACCATTTCATATCAAAGCCGATTTAAGCTATTGAATGAGGAATCTATAGATTTCATTAAAGAAAATGTTTAATTTATTTTGGAGATATGTTTACATTTTTGATTTTGCACAATATCAGTGTGCTAAAAAATATGTTGTTTTCATTCGACACGTTCTACCTTGGAATTGTATACAACTTTAAATACGGCAACCCAGAATTTTGTGTAATTTTAAAGCCTGCTCGTATAAATTATTATAATAACAACATGGCGTTTGTTGTGAGTTGGTAAAGTTGGTACCACTAGTATTATGACTCGGGACACAATGAGCCAGCTGCACCCGCTTGCATAACCGGTTTCGCAATGTTACAGTATCGTCAGTGAGAGTTACATTTTGCATACCTACCTACTTCACTTACAAGCGTGACTGCAGCATTGTTCTTAGATCACCAATGGACCGTATAATCTAAAGGTATATGTAACCCAAGTTTAAGCGTACTAAGTATTGGTAAACAATGCAAAATCTTATTAAAATTTAGATGAAAATAACTAGTTTCTTTGATAACCCATTTTATGTAAAATAATATAATTTGTCTCTTAAATTTACTAAAAAACGACAAACGTTGGGAAAGATTTTTACTTTAATTGATAAACAAGATTAAAAATAAATGGCAAATTTAACATCTCAATACAGACGAAGATAGAACATTATAGTAAAACCAGGAAATAAAGGCACCTTTCGCAAAATTCACCAAGAAGTGAACAGGTCGCAAGCCCTGTAGGTGCCTTGAGTTCCAGGTTCTCCTATAATGATCCATCTTCGTCTCTACTCACGACAGGGGAAAAAATCCAATGTTTGTGTTTTCCTCCCCGAAGCATAAGGTTTTCTTCTTATCGGGGAGAATTTAAAATTTATTTGTGATATTTTTATACTTTGTCATGATATATCCTGTATACTTTTTATGCTTTCATATGAATAAAATTTACTTACTTATTTATATGCAACTATACAAATATTCGAAAAAAAAATGTTCTTCAAAAATGTACAATTTTCTGTAGATATTATAGGTTCAATGAACGACTTTCATTCGTCTATTTTAACAAAGACAAACCCTTATTCAATCGAATAATTAAAAAAAACCCTTATTCAAAAATATATCTGTTAAACGCCTATTTTATATCGAAACATAAATAGATTTGCATACGAGATTCAAACCATCACACTATATAATTACTGGAGTATGTATAAAAAAACGAATTTCACGCTACCCATTTTTGACACTAGCACACAGTAACTCTTAATTAATATAAGTGAGTTTTTTCAAATATTGGTGGCTATGTTTATTTATATCAGAAATAAAAAAATCCAGTTTCTATTTCAACCAGTCAAAGTATTTTCAATCATTCTCCCCCCAGCATTCAAATCCTTGCGGGCGATATTCGAAAATAACTCAAGAGACGAAATTGGACCAACTCGATGAAGACATCTCGTAACTAGATCGTAACAAGTATCTTCATTTTATTTTTCGAATCCAAGCACCACTTACCTACCTACCCATTATCCATTACGGAATACAACAATAAAACGTTTATTATGACATCATGTTTATTTTTTATTTCGTAAAACAAAACTAGGTAACACACTGTCTATCAGATTCGAGGTTACAAAACAAGATGAGTTATATCTCAATTAAATGGTCTTCGTGCACGCATTTATATATTATTACGTAGCCAAACGTTCCTTAAAGTTCCGAAATATGATTGAAGTGGGCATATCTATATCCGCCACCGATAGCCAGCGGCCATGATCCAAGATATTACAATTTCGCAATCAATACCAGGTCAGTTTTGACTTTTTAAATATCAACAATATCTCACAGATGCCGTGTGATTGTGGTAGTAGAGATTCCAAAGCGAATATTCGAATGTAAGATATTCGAACTATTAGGACTGCGGACTGTCACATATGGATATCCACAGGGCACCGTGACATACCTGTTATGTGTAAGATGGTAGATATACCCACAGATAATATGGAAGTAAACTTTCAGTATACTTCAGATGTGTCACTCAATACATAGAAGCTGTAACCGGATAATCATAAGGTTTCTTACATCTACGCTATAGGGGCAATGAATACGCGACCGGTCCACGGCAAATTTAAATTTCCTTTTTAAAATGTTTCCAGCTTTGAGGAATGGATTCAAGGATAACTTAAATAAAAAATAACCATTTTTGAATCATTATTTATTAAAAAAACACATATGATGGATTTTATTTGCAATATTTCAAAAATCATGCCAAATAATTCATAAAATACATTGTTCAGATAAAATTTGCATTGTAGATTATTAGGTTTTTTAAATTTATTTTCCACAAAGAAAGATTTAATACTGATTTTCGGAAAACTATATAACTTCACTTCGCCGTATTTCACTTGACAATTTATTCAAAACACAACAAAACTTGTCAGCCATCTTGCGAAGATAATCGAAAAACACAAAAAAACTGGCAATAGATTAACACCATCACCATCACATGGTGTGATAGTGTGTATGTAGATGAACACCGAAAACAACAAGAATTTTACAAAATCACACGTGTTATATTTATTATCTGGTTTACTTCAAGATTTTAAAGGATCAAAATGTTTCGCGTCACAACAAACAACAAAACACAACTGAAGTATTCTGAAGGTCTGAAAATTTTACATTGCATTTTCAAAAATACCAACATAAAAAAAAAAAAAAAATAGCGCCACCTTTGGAGATGTAAGCGTAAAGTAAAACCAGTGCTACCAAAAGAGTGCCACCGGCGTGGATATACCAAACACAAGATTCTTTCCAAGAAGAGCATCGTGTCACATCCAGGCTAAGAGAACCGACCCCAAATAATGGAAATTAGGCGTTCATCTTTTGAATTATTAAACAATCGAATAATTCGATTAAAACCGTTTATATGTAAATAATAAAAAAAAATCCAAATGAATTAGTCGAAATTTTATTTCGGTCTTCAAGAGGTCTTCAATTCAGGAGGTTATGAATATTTCGAGCATACATAGATGACGTAAAACAGAAAAAAAAATCATTTTTCGCCAAAACATTTTGCGGTTGCTTTTTTTTTATTGTTTCACTTTTAGGTATATCTACGCTTATTAAGATATCCTGAAAAACGAATTTAAGAGTAAGTTTTTTGGGTATGTTCAACGTAATTTATTGTGTACAATTTAACTGTATAAATGAATAAATTTTCTTTCGAGTATTTTTTAATTTGTTATTCGATATCGGATTAGTTTTTTAAATTTGCGATTCGATATTCGAGTATTTTTTATCTCGACTATTTGGAGGTTCTAATTGGTAGGTAGGTGGCCATTGCTCGGTCTGACCATACTGGGCCGCTGCTTGGCATGTCGTCATGTTTTTTTTATTTATTTTTGATTCATAAACGGAGAGTGCACGAAATTATTATGAAACAATATTAATCCAGTGAAAACTGTGTCGCTTTCATTTGTCTCGTTTACGTGATATACCGTCTCGTTTTCATAACATAAATCTAACTTATTTATCCATCTTAGCAGGCGTCGTCCTCAATGCTGAGGGTCGTGGGCATCATGTTCCCTGCTGCGAACCATTGCTCTCCATGTCGCCCTGTCTATGCAACTGACAGATGATATTATAAAGTGTCGATCGTAGCAGGAATATTTTGCCTTATTTGGTTGGACTAGCGCATTGGCGATCTGCCTCTTGGTCATGCTTGGTTTTACCAGGCGCTTTCCCATGATCATCTTTTCAAGGCTGTCTTCCTCTATTTATTTTATTTATTTTTCACACCTTTATCACAAAGACTATTATGAAGATTACTGCTGCCCAACTAAGTAACCCTGTTCTAGAGGTAGCAGTTTACAATTTGACCAAGCCAAATATTTGACATTTTGGTTATACATACATATGTAGTAACATAGAGCGGACACCAGACATCACAACACAGTAAATTACAATATTACATAGTTACCAATATCTTAAACACAGAAGTATAAACTGATACAGTAAGTTTTGATATATTATTATTCTAATATTATTTCACACCCGTTGTTGTCATTTATGTTATGTAGCAGTTTGACATTAAAATTTGCTCTGTGGTCTTCCCAACGTATATACTCAGTAACAATATTATTTGACTTGAGTCACAATCTATACTAGCTATATGTCCAAAAAACTTGAGTATCCGTTCAAGATATAGAGACGAAAATCTCACAGTCTCACAGCGAAGTTTTTTTAAGAATCGAGATGTTAGTTATTTTTGTTGTCGGAATTTTCAGCATTCTTCTCCAGCACCGTATTTCGAACGCATCTATTCTGTCTATCTCTAACCCGTAGAGTCCACGATTCCACTCCATAATAGATAATGGAGAATGTGCGCACAATCTTGACCTTGAGGTTTCTGGATATAACAATGTACCTATACACATATCATATTTATATATATATTTTTTATTTTTTTTTATTTTATTAAGTTTACAATAACATATACAAAATATAAAACAAACAAACTATATAGAAAAGATTCACAGTAAGACAAAACATATTTACCCTTTATTAGAGTGCAAGCACTCGTGTGTAAAGGAGACAATTTAATACAGAATACACAAAATATTATACATACATAATTATTATCTATACAAAAAGAAGTTAATATAATTTACATATCAGTCAAATAATAAGTTTGATTTATTCTTTATTTTTTTTTTAAAATCATTATGTTCAATTGCCAGTCTCAAATCTGTTTCAAGTTGGTTGAACCACACCACCCCATTGTACGTGTAGTAGCGCTGTGCAAAACTTGTATGTGTTAATGGGGTACACAGTTGACCCACTATATTATGTCTATCACTCGCCACACGTACAAAGGCATGGTGCGACCTTCCAATGTCCTTATGTATTTGAAATAGCACATTTTTTTATAGATATTTTTAAAAGATGGCACTTGAAAATCACGAAATAGTTGCAAAGTTGGGTAGTCAGATGGTTTTTTATTTATAATTTTTATTATCAACCTTTGCGTAATTTCTAGAGGCAAAATGGATGTTTTATACGCCCCCCCCATGCAACAATGCCATATTGCATTATTGAATGGGCGAAAGCGTAATACACATTTTTAAGTAATTTTAAATTGAGAATGTTTCTAAGGTTGATAAATATGTAAATAAGCTTTCTTAATCTGTTTATAGTATTATTTATTTGAGTTTTCCATTTAAGGTTACTGTCAATTATTACTCCTAAATATTTAATTTCATTTTTATTTGTTATACATAGACAATCGTTATTTTTACATGTCAATACTTTTGTAGAACAATTTTTTGAGTGGATTTTAATATTTAATGCAATGGGAGGTATTTTCTTGTTTATGGTAAAAGGTATATAGTAAGTTTTCTCAATATTCAGGGTCAATATATTATTGTCAAACCATTCTTTTAATAAATTTATATCAGTGTTAGCATTTTCTTCAAGCTCATTCCATGAATTTGCCTGAAAAATAATTGCCGTATCGTCTGCATATGAAGTAAGTTTTCCTGATATTGTCAAATTAAATATATCATTTACATATAAGATGAACAAAAGAGGGCCCAAAATTGTGCCTTGAGGTATTCCAAAATCACTTGTATTCGGTACGCTTAGAGTATTATTTATTTTTACGTATTGATCTCTAGAGGACAGAAAACTTTCAATCCATTTTATTACTGTATCTACAATTCCGATTTTACCAAGTTTATAAAGAAGTTTTTTATGACTTATGCTATCAAAAGCTTTTTTAAATCTATGAATATCGCAAGCGATTTTTTTCCTTTGTCTAAAGCTTCATATATTGTTGTGGTGAGGTCAATGATTGCATCCTGTGTGCTTATTTTTTCACGAAATCCAAATTGTTTGTCACTTAATATATTATGTTTACTAATAAAATTTAAAATTCGCTTTTTAGTTACTTTTTCAAAAAATTTTGATATATTTGATAGTACAGATATAGGTCGGTAATTACTAATTTCTTTGGAGTCACCTGATTTATGAATCGGTGTAACAATCGTTTTTTTGTATATAGATGGAAATATTCCCTTTTTGAGACTGTTGTTTATTATATGTGTAATCGGCTTCTTCAAAAATGTTGTAAATGTTTTTAAGTTTTCAACCGTAATGCCATCGAAACCAGGTGCTGATTCAGTTTTAAGGTTTTTTATTATATTTACAATTTCTTGTTCAGATACTATTGCAAATTTTTCTAACTTATCTTCAATTGATTCTGCTTCATTTCCTGAGGTCAAGGTGATATTATCTATGTTGGTGGTTATTTCATTTGCAAGATTTTTTCCGACATTCGCAAAAAAATCATTGAAAACATTGGCACATTGTTTAGGGTTTTCAGAAACTTGTATTATATTATTGTTAATTTGTAATTTTGAGATATCATTTGGTTTTATTTTATTTTCGATTATTTCATTTATTGTTTTCCAAATCTTTTTACTGTCGTTGCCAGAGTTTGAAACCCGTTTTTTGTAAAATTCTTCTTTTGTAGTTTTAATTAATGCCGTGAGCTTGTTTCTGTAAATTTTAAAGTGAGAGATAATTATATCATTAAGTGGAAATTTTTTTGTAAGTTTAAATAATTTTTCTTTTTCTCTTATAGAAACCACTAGTCCATGTGTGATCCAAGGTTTAATTTTACGAAAATCACTTTTATAGGTTTTATTTGGTATTTCACAGCTAGAATCCTTTATGTGCTTTTGTAAAGTATCATGGAATTTTAAAGCACTTATATTCACATCTTCCGTAGATAGTGTGGATTCCCAGGTTTCATGGCATAATTTTTCATACAGTATTTGTTTATTAGTTATTATTTTAGGCATAGTAGAATTATTTTTATGATTTATTTTATTTTGATTAACTAAATTGTAGTTAAATATACATGTATGGTGATCTGTTATGTTGTTTCTCCATATAATTGTAGAAAGATTATCAGTATTATTAGAATTAAATCAAATATGGTCAATACATGATGGTATTTGATTTTTAAATTCTCTCGTATATTTTTGAAGACAAGGTTTAAAGTTAAGAGCGGTCATCATGTTGATATAATTATTTTTTTCTATGGTGTCATTATTTTCAGCAATATTTATATTAATATCACCGATAACAATATTATTTATACATTTATTATTTAAAATTATACTATTCAATTCTGTTATGAAGATGGGTATTTCAACGGAATGTGTTCTGTAAATAGCCATTATTTGTATTGGTAGTTTATTGTTAATATTAAGTTTTAAAATAATACAGTTAGCATTGGTCATATTTTTTTCAATAAAGTAAATATCTTTATATATTGTTCTAGTAATAATAATAATACCACTATTTTTGTTGATAATGTTTGAACTCCGAAAGTAAGTATAATCGGGGAGAGTGGGAATATTTGAGTTGTTGTTTAAATGGGCTTCAGTTAAGATGATTATATCTGGATTTTTTTTCAATAAGATTAAGTTTACTAGAAACTCATCAAAATTTTTTCTTATACTCCGTATGTTTAAATGCAAATATGATTATTAAATGTTGTCAGTAGTTCATTTGTCACACTATGTAACTTAATATAGGAATCTAAATACATAAATTTTGATATGAAAGTGGAATACTTGAAAGTTTTAAATTGATTTATTCACCCACTAATAAAAATGGAACCTGATAAACTAGGCTGTCTTCAAATGAGTTATGGAGGATTCTTATACAAGAGTGTATGACATTTTAGATACATAAGAATTACACAATCGATATCTAGAAAATTTATATGAGAGCAATTTATTTTTATTTCGTTCAACATATTAATATAATACTATCTGCGCGATGTAAGAGATAGTACTAGTTGCTCAATATTTGTATCCAAATAATTAACAACAACACCGAATCCTATCCAAATTGCGTTACAACGATACGACTACCTATAATAAATAACAAGGCACACTGAATCTATCACTCAAGCATTTTTTTGTAATAATAAAGGCAGTAGGTGTCTACCAAATACCCGACAGTTGGTATCTTAATGGTACATTTCGTCACATCGATAAGACATTAATAAATTTGACCGTTTAACATACGTTTCATTAAGAATTAACAACTTGATTTATAGACTAATTAACTAAGTCTGTGTTAATTTTAATTATCATATTAATATGTGAACCCGATATACATTCTGAAATGGCAAAAGTTCTCTCTAATTGAGCGACAGATGACCGACATATTGAAACAGATAAAAAATAAACACATTGAATAACATATGAAATTTATCATAAACCGTTTCTTTTGTAAATCTGCGGGGCAAGTCTGGTGAACAGGCGGAATCAAAACCATTCATGTTTACCCATATCATGGATACAATTATCATGTATAATATCTTAAGTTGTTATAGAACTCCGTATGATAATTATATCCATTATAATATGGGTTATCATGAGGGTTTTGATTTCACCGATTGACCAGACTTGCCCCCATAGAATACTGGAGAGTTAGGATTTTAAGAGAAGGAACATATCACCGGAGCCGCGAAATTCTCACACATATCCCACCATCTACGAAATCTTCACTGGCTAAAAGTGCCAGAGAGAATCAAGTACAAATTATGTTTGTTGACTTTCAAAGCGATCCATGGCATGGCTCCCACGTATCTTTCAGACTTCTGCATCCCTCTCACCGTAAACGAGCGACAACAAACACTTCGGTCAGCCACCACATCCGTGATTGGCAAGTTGACTGAAATAAATAGAGTCAACACTTCATCCTTCGGTGATCGTGCTTTTGCTGTGGCCGGACCAGCCTCGTGGAATAAACTACCACCTGAACTGAGGCAAATCGACAACTTAGCACTATTCAGGAAACACCTAAAAACTCACTTCTTCCGCGAGTCTTACAATAACCCCTAATATATTCAAAGCGCCCTTGAGGTGAGGTTATCACAAAAACGGCGCAATAAAAATAATCCAAATTTATTATTTATTATTTATATATTTTTTAACCTACATATTTAACTGCCATAGAATGCAAACTTTGAATATCGTCAGGGTGGTTTAAATTGTATATGCACCGAAAAAAATAGAATAAACTGAAAAAAATCGATAGCCGATATTTTAACCAAACTTTTGTTATCAGTAACTAAAGATAGTAATTGTAATTGAACGGAATGACTGTGCGATAGAATTCAATCAAATTTATATAAATATAAATAAATATCAATATCATACGTATAAAAAGCATTAGACTAGAGCTAATAAGTTATCTATAAACAATGGTTGATTTAATCTCTTTAAATAAATAAATAATGAACACTTACTTGCATCCTACGCAAGTGGCGAGTTTATTGCCATATGACAATTTCTTAAAACTAACCAGTGTTTCCGGCCCAGAGAAACAATATTTGCGTAATTTAATCTGTCCAAAAGTTTCAAAATGCTATCACATTCTGGTAAATTCAGTATTTTTTTTTTGAAGAAGAAGAACACGAAATAAATAGTGTCATTAAACTAAAAATTAGGTAAATATAAGATAGTTGCTATTATATTAGTTAAAATATATGGATTTATGTTCAACTATATTTCGGTAACTGTTACTAAATATTTAAAGGAACTTAAAAAGATTTATGTAATTTTATATTTAAGATTGTGAAATTTAAGATTTGTGAGATGAAGTACCTATAATTATATTTAATGGTCATTTTTTATACCTTTCAATTAGACGATGTAATGAATATAAAGATAATAATCCAATCCGTAATATCATTAAATAGAACTTCAAATTATACCTTGAACCGGTTCAAGATATCAATTTTCTCATTTTTTTCCAAATTGAAATAATCAATCAATCATAATTTAAATCAGACAATTAGAACTACATAACACAATTTGTTCAAAATTATTGGGAAGATTAATTGAAACTACCTACTTACATACATAATAATGACATGATGCTGATCAGATGATGTTCAAATTGATCGTTATAAAATTGAAAAACAATATTCCCATGAACATCATCTTTGGATGGATTGATCACGCTATAAAAATAAGAAATCTTGGGAAAAAATCGTGGTAAAAAGACATAGATAATATGTAACATTTATTGTGTGATGACTATATTTGCCCAATATTATGTTTTCAAAAATGTGTTCAAAAAAGTTACTAAACATCTTTTTAAGTTTGATATATTTTGATCTAATAACGAAACACTGATAAAAGAAAACTAGTTTGGAAGACTTTTTTTAAAATAATTGCATTAAATATATACGCGCTGAAAAAATACAAATTCTTAAATATTATTAAATTATACAAAACTCATCTCCGACCAGTCCTAACATACGGAGCGGAATTGTGAGCACAGACTAAAAAGGACGAAAATATGTTACTGGAATCTTTTAATAAAAAGGAGGAAAATCTTTAACCCAACCAACGATGAAAGGGCCTAGAGAATACGGTAGTATATAATCATGAGCTAGAGGCATTGTACAACGAAACAAATGTGTAGTCCAATTTATTAAAATTCAGCGCCTACGTTGACTTGGAAATGCCGGATGGATGATTGCTAAAAAGGTATTAGACACCTGTCCTGAAGGGAGTAGAAGTATAGGCAGATCTAGGTTGAGATGGCTGGATGACGTGCTGTGCGATATAAGAGAAATCGAACTAATAAATTGAAGAAGACTGGCCGTCGACAGGAAGGGATGGAGACGATTTCTGGAGGAGGCCAGGGTCCGTAGCGGACTGTAGCGCCAGTGATGGTTGGTGAATAAATACAAAGAAATAAAGTGATTGTAATATCTATAATAAAAAGTAAAGACTTTTTGATTCTACATTAATTTAATTGAGCGCGATAGGCCTATTTCGCCTTGTTAGGGCATTAACTATTATAGATATAACTTATAATGGAATTCTACCAAATAAAAACTTCATCGATAATTAATAAAGTGATTGTGTTATGCGAATGCAAAAGCAAAAGTAAGAGTTTTTTAACACTATAATTGAGATCAAAATGTACATATTTTGGTCCCTAAGTGTTGCTGGTTTCTTGTATTTGTTTTCTTCTTCCTTCCTTCCTTCAGCCATCTCTCCACTGCTGGATGTAGACCTCTTTTAAAAACATCCACTCGTCTCTTTTTGGGGTTTTTTGCACCCATACACTTCCTTTTCTTTTTTTTTTGTTGAATCAATATAAAATCTTTTAATAATACTAGATACACTGTTAGTCAATGTTACATATTTATTAAATGCCATCAAATACTCAAAGACATCATTAATTTATTATTTAAAGAAACTCATTTTATAAATATTTAAACGAATTAATATACATAAACAACCTTCTTAATAGATAATAAATAGCTCAGAAACTTTTGAATCTGACTCTAAAGCCGCTTCCAAATTAATGATAGTTAATTTAGATGGATCTTTATTTTCACATTTATACGGGTAGCAGAAGTTACCTACGTCCATAACTTCAAAATAATTAGACAAAGATGGTTGTTTTATAACAACTCGGGATGATTTAAACACAAGGTGATCTCTCATAACAATAATCGCTGTTTGGTTGATCTGTGTTATTATCTAAACGCGGTTAATCTGTGTTGAAATAATATCTCTTCCGTAATAGTACAAGATTATAATATTACAGGGTAAACGCCAGATAGATTAGACGTTTAACGAGATGAAAGGTAAAATCAGCAATATCTTAAACAAGACCAATATTATATTCCAAGTAATAGCTTACTTGAATCTTTACTGGATTTTACATATTCAATTATTTTCCTTAGATCTATCTGTTTTGTGCATTTATTATTGCATGTTTTCAAGCGTTCTTTAGTCATTATATTGGCCTATACAACATACATATGTATTTTATAAACTAACATATTAGATGTTGAGAAAAGACAATGAGAGATTTAGGATGATCACAGCTGAGTTAGAGTTGATATTTACCAGTATGCTGGATACAGACTACACAAGACAGAGCAAAACAGAAGCCAATGGAAAGGTCTTTGTCCAAGGATTGGATAAAAAGAGGCTTAGGAAGAAGAAGAAATGTTGATATGTTTTGTCAAGTTAACAATAGTTGACAGTATTGTGGGGATTGTGGAGGCAAGCCCCTCTGGCTTGCGTATATATATCCTCACCAACGACGAGCCCAGACAGTTCTCATTTAGCATTCTCTCAGGCCAGTCAATAAACACAATGTAACCCAATCAGCAGTTTCAATATCATCCCACTATAGGTACCCACCATACTTCTATATAGTGGTGACCCCGACGTGATGAATGTAGGATTTTTTTGTATTTTTATAATTATATTTCTTTGATTTTTACAACTGTCACTGTCGAAATTTGTATTAAATTAGGCGATCGAAACAATAGTTAGTACATATCAGGACACTATGAAAAGTTTAAATGTCAAATCAATTATAATTAATTTGTCTAGCCGTCAGAATATCGTTGAAATACGATGACATAACATATTAATCGAAATAGACACATCACAATATTGAATATCAAAACACGCGATATATTGACGCATACTATTTCAATCGATATCGAATTCATAACGCAAAAAGAATTTTAATATTGATTTTTCTGCATAAATTATGCTAATATAAATATTACCAAATTGTATATCGAAACAAATGAATATTTTATAATATATGGATAACTGTAAATTTTAGTTGAACATAAACAAAAACATAATATTCTTGATAAGCCTATTTTTTTGTATTTGATATACGTTCATAAAATTATAGAAGGAATTTAGAATTTAAATGAAGGAAAAAAAAAACACAAGGCAAATATTTATATAGTAACTGAACACCAGTCATTTCTATCTTGTCAGATAACTTTATTTATTTTTTTGTTTATTTAAAACTTTTTGAGCACATGTGCACAATGGCGGACTTATTGCCAAATGGCAATATCTTCCAACCAACCATAATCATTTGGTGAAGCAAAATGTTTTTATGATACGTACCAATTTATATGAATAAAATATGTAATGAAAATATAAATACCTACATATAAAACAAAAACAATAAAAAACGGAGAGAACAGGAGAGGGGGGGGGGGGACAAGCATAGGATAAGGAGACAAATTTAAGTGTTATATAATGTAAGAAAATGATTCCTCAGATTTCTTTTGAAAGCGGGCGAAAGCGGCGCTTTCGCTTCTTCTACTTCCATGTATGTATATATTCCCTTAGCTTCTAGGATTTTCCTATCCTGAAATCTCTTGCAAGAAAAAATAAATCTATAAAGAGGATTTTTTTGTTGAATTATAAGAGTTAAAAATAAATTGAATAATTAAAACATTTTGTTGTTTGATACTACAAATTGTTTGATACTACAAATAAATGAGGAGAGTAATTTATATACAAATTCTATAAAATAATATAAGTTTATTTTTATGTATAAATCTCGTTAAATTACAATGTGGTGAATAACATCACTTGAATGTAATTTCTTTCGATATCATTACAGAATATTATTATGTATTTCGTTACGGACACAGTCACGCTTTACATTATTATCGAGTTCCACTTGTAACTGATGTAACCCCACTCTTTGTGTAAGTTGTGGGTGACAAGAAGAAATATGCGTGTATAGCTCCGAGAACTAACCCCCTACCCTCAAAACTGCGGGGTAAGGTGAGTCACGTTACACCGCACTAAATCTGATAGAAATCACAGCATAACGGCATTGTGGAAAGTGGAAATGGAAAAGGCGATAGCGCAACCATAATAATTATCGTGGAAGAGTTCAAATCCAGAACTTCAGCAAACCCAGAGTCTAGCCCATAATATCAACACAACATTGGCCGTCGCTCTAAGGTCAACCCTTGATAAATATGGTCTATTCTCGTTAATCTGAGATCATTTTGAGGAAAAAATTACACTTCGTATTTACCACTTATGACTCTATTGTTTTTTACTCTCCGCATCTATGGAATAATGGAGAGTTATGTTTTTACAATTTTAATGCTTATTTTTTTTATATGATTATATCATTTTATTGTATGACCGGGTAAGAAATGAGGACATACGGAAAGAATGTAAGATGAAGAAAGATGTCATTACTAGAATGAAAGTGAACACATTGAGATGGTTTGGTCACATGGGGAGAATGAATGAGGAGCGCCTGACGAAGAAAATATACAGAGCGGAAAAGAATGGAAAGAGAGGTCGGGGACGCCCAAGAAACGAATGGCACGACCATGTGAACGATATTCTGAAAGACAGAAATGTTAGAAGTGTGAGCAATAGACGAACATGTATGATAGAAAAATGTGGCGTTCGGTTCTCTCTGCCTACCCCGCAAGGGTTATGGCGAGATGGTATGCATGTATGTATATCATTGACTTAAAAAATTGAGAGGTGATTTTTTTTTATGTTCAGTGATTTTTGTTACTGCGTTGTGGATTAGCCTATTACGTTTAACTTGATGTGTGTCCTTTGTAGGTAATCCCAAATTTTGTATATAAGTTGAATCGACTTCATATTGTTAACTTCAACAGACATCCGTACATTTAATCTTTCAAACATTGCAAATGCTCTCACGATCTGGAAAATTAAGATTTTTTCAATCACGTTTTGATAACTAATAAACTAGAAATATGTATACATCATAAAAATAAATTCAGGGAATGTCAACCTTTGAACAAAAGAAATCCAGTGGAGAGTTTAGTACACAATCAATTGATTCGCTGTTCTGTGGTTTAGTATTAGCCACAACCCGCTAGTTTTTTTTTATTTCACCGAACGAATTACTCACGAGGTACCTACGTACTTTTTTTTTGACTCAATTGTAAGTACCGGTTTTGCCTTGAGATGTCATGGCCAAATGTAATTCTCATCCCTACGAAAGTTTTTTTCAACAAGCTATGTACAAAAAGCAATTTGAAAAATAAATGTAATTCTCTTAGTAATATTTTATTACATTAAACTAAAATACGCCGCAGGCAAAATTGAAAAGGAATAATTACAAGTTATTAGTATTGTGTGTAACTATATAGGTTGGTTTCTACTTTGTAGGTAGGTACATCAAAAATAGAGTTATATCGATTTGGCAATGAAGCAGTAAAAAAGATAAGAGGTTAAGATTAGGGCTTATATTTTAAAATTGGGAATACTTAACGAATATAATTTTTTTAATAAATTAATATAAAATAAAACTTATAAAATAAACACTTTATCCTATCCTCAAACCCCTACTCCCTTTCTCACTACCGTTCCTTCTGAGATATATATTTTTTTAAATAATTGTAGGTACATTCTTCTCTTCTTGATGCTTATATTTTTTAATATAGGTATACATTCATGTGAAAACCTATTATTAGTTTCTGTCGTGTAACATTGATATCTATAATTTGTAAAAAATATTGTTGTATTTCTTATTAATAAATAAATAAATATATATACTTTTGACCTTTGAAAAATGCAACTTTTGACTTCCATATATGTAATAGTGTAATCCAAAAATAATTCTTTGAGCATAGAAAGAATCTATAAAAAAACAAGTTAATCATGAAATTGTTATCATAAATCGATTTATGAAAGATAGGAATGTATAAGCGAACAATACAAAATATGTATGAAACATTGCATTGGCATGTATGAAGCAAATAAACGTTTAAAAATATTGAAACAGTTTTTTTCTATATCTACATCAAATTGTAAATCGATATAGGTACGAGTATGTTTGATTTGATTCAATGAAAAAACGTTGATTGAAAAAACAGAATTCCGACTGAAAAATCAAGATTAAAGTTTTTTAAAACAGTATTCTGGTTACATCAATCTATAAAATTCTACAACGGTCATTGCACTCATAAATCTAAATACTTTTCCTCGTGTTTACATTCACAACCCGCCATTAAAGTGTGGGTTTGCAAAACAATAAATGTCTGAGTGTAGTTGGGCAGGTCTGTACACAACAGAAAATAGTTGAATCAATATAATTTAAATTACCTGACTGCCCTGTCGCGTCACGGTAAACATATGAAAGCTTCGAGGGCGAAGGAAAGCTCTCCCCAATTCTAAGCAAAATAATATTTCCTATACCGCATCACAAAGACTGTTTAGGGAGGGGGTTAATCTTAATCGCCCCTTATGAGGGCACCTTGCATCGTTTATGGTAGGCGCCTGCCTAGAGTCGTGAACAATTTGTTGTTTTGAAGGGGTGCTATGATATTTATTTGGATCGGTATTGATGTAGCTAATAATAACATATTTTATTTGACAACTATTTCATTGAATCGATCATAACTCGTTATAAGAATTTTGGAATGTATTTTAAATACCAACAACCATTTATATGTATAATAGCCGCCCGCCGCACAAGTCGTTTGATATCTGCGATTAAAAACTTCTAACGCAGTTATTGCTTCTCTAGGCTGGAAACATTTAAAATTTAAGGAAGTAGAAGACATCGCCTTTCATAATTAAATTGCAATGTGTGCAGACTGCAAAGGAATATAAAAAAATAGCATAGATAACATTGAAAAATGAGATAATACATATATGCTAACTGAGCGCTGTTTGTTTATTGGAGTGAATAAAAAGTTTTTTTTTATTATTTCTTTCACAGAAAAAAATTCATAAGATTAAACAAGTAATAAAGTAACACAATATTTTATTGCTCTATGAATATCTGTGAGTTAGGGTCTCGAATATTCAAAGTACAGGCAAATATGAGTGAGTAAAGGTCTCGAATATCTACAATACATATAGGCAGATAACAGTGCATTGAAGTGTCAAATTCCTACAATATAGGTAAACATCAATGAGTAAAGGTCTCGAATACCTATAAAATAAGCAACCATTAGTGAGTAAAGGTCTCGAATACCTACAATATGGGTAAATATGAGTGAGTTAAGGTCTCGAATATCTAAAATATAGGTAAACATCAATGAGTAAAGGTCTCGAATACCTATAAAATAAGCAACCATTAGTGAGTAAAGGTCTCGAATACCTACAATATGGGCAAATATGAGTGAGTTAAAGTCTCGAATATCTACAATATCAATAAGTAAAGATCTCGAATACCTACAATATAGGCAAATATCAGTGCGTTAAGGTGTCGTATATCTACAATATAGGCAAATATCAGTGAATAAAGGTACAATACCTACTGGTAAATATAGACTTAGCACATTATATGTAATGACATGTGACGTGCATGTAAATATGCCATCAACAACATTATCATTAGATAAGGGTGTTTCTGTCACCGTATACGAGATTCCTTATCTGTAGACACATATTGGCAGTTACATTATAAGGGGTGGAAGTCACTTCGACTTTGCTAATCTGTTTCTTTTAAATGTTATAATATTTGAGGGCGATTTCACCCGTACCTACACAATGAATAAACATCCTGCATATATTGGATTGTAAATAATAGGTACATATAACAAACAAAAATGTCAAGGCCTAAATAAGAATACTGTTCTTCAATAATATGTAGACAATCCTTAAAACTATATTTTTATAAAGCCCCTGTTCTACAAAAGCTAGCAACTGCCAGATTTTCGTCATAGCGTAAAGGCTGATTTATTTCTGTAAAAGGATACCACAACAGGTAACAACGATTACATTGTATGAGTAGTGGTGGCTATCAGAGATAACAGTCTTCAAAGCAAATATTCCTCAGACTTTTATAAATAACGTCTTCCATTTATAGACACATTGGTTGGAGGAAACCCCCGACAGACACCTTTAACAGAAACACAACAATTTACTAAATTTTAAAGGTGTCTGACTGAGGGTTTTCACCAAACAATGTCTGTAAATAGAAGGCGTAATTAATAGTCTTCCGTAGTAACAAAAAAAATACAGGCTTCATCATGTAAATGAGTTTAAAAATAGCAATTTTCAACACTCAAGGATGTTATCTTCGAAAGCCACAGCTACTCAAGAGTTTATACTATCCAATCGTTGTTAACTGCTGCGGTATCCTATTATAGAAAAAAAATCAGCCTTGATACTACGACGTAAATTTGTCAGTCGCTGGCTCTTGCTCTATACGTATTGTGTACATGATTGAATAAAAAATACACACAATTAGAGCGGTTTGAAAGTTTGAACATGGATTAATAATCGGCTCCAAGTAAATGCATTTTACAAATCAATATAACGTCGAATGAATTTGTATGTTGAACTTCACAGAGTAGTCACACAACATTTTATAGTAAGCTATACATTATAAGAAGCCATACACTATTTTCGTCGACTAAATTTTGTAGACGGCTATTTGGTAGAAAAAAAGGAGTTGATGTTGAATAATGTACCATGTATCTACGGTAACATAATAATTGTATTTTATCACTCTGTGACAACTTTATTTTAATTATAATTGCCATAACTTTCTTCGGTTTATTTTAACGATCTGCTATTAGTCATACAAACTATGTATCTTGAGAATGAATAACTATCAACTGCAAAACAAATTAACAAGACTATGGTGTTGATATTATGAAACAGGATGTTCTTCATAACTTAAGGCTGAGATTCTGTCTCAAAATTACAACCTAATGCATATGATATTATAGTTATTGTCTATAAGAAAAGTGATCATTAACATATGTAGGTAATTATTATGCAGATATTTATGCATGGAGATTTTTTATACGTTTAGCGCGTTCTTTAAAAAGGTTGGCTGCACAAACAATACCTACTAAGTAACAACTTTGTATACATAATTGAATATTGGATGGAATTAAAGGTCGTTTTGCATTCGTAATGCTGTTTTTCCCCACTCGTTCTGCTTATGGGACTAATATGCTTATGGCAAGGGGACTAGTAACGGTACCAAGCAAAACTATGTGAGAGCACATAAGAAGAGTCCGGAGAACTCTAAAAAATTGCAGACACTGCACTTTAAGTTCCAAAGAAAGCTAATTTTAAGTAAACATCAGACTCGCTGAATATGAAGATAACGATCCTGATACCAATTTGAGACTTCTTTTTAAGAACAAAATTGTTTGATCCCAAATCACGGAAACTAATTGATGTCTATGTTGATGTTGGCATTGTGAACGAATAAGTTTTTTTAGCCAGTATGTTTATAATAGTTTCTTGAAGTAATAAAGATAGATAGTTCTACTAGAATACAGGAATTTTGAAGAAAAATAGAAATGAATTAATAATGATCGGAATTTTTGGGGGATACGACAGACAATATAAGTTATTTGTATGTTTCAGTCATGCAATTAAATATAGAAAATATCGTGTTTATAACATATAGAATACTCTTTTATAGCCTGCAGTAAACGCGACTGCTTTATGTTTACTTATTTGGTCAACATTTTGCTACGAGCATTCAGTAATCATTTACGCAGTCATAACGAGTAGTACTATACGAACAATGTCTACCAGCAGAGTGATACATATACCTATTGACACGAGCCGGCCAATAAAATGGCTTCACTTTTTCAGCGAGGTATTGTATGGGAATTCTATAGTTTTATTATTATTCTATGGTTTATAATTACAAATAATATTAGGATCAGTACGATAATCTAATATTGATAATATGAAAAATGTGTTTATTAAATATCCTTCCTCAAGTTCGGTAAATTTAATGATTTAATTCAAATTTGTCAGAAGTAATGTCAAACCTAAATAAAATAAACTTCTTTATTACCTACACCTAAATTAGACAATATATTTATTCCAATTTAAATTATCATGCCAACTAGATTATGTATCAAAATTTATTATAAACATGGCGGATAAGATCAATTTAATTATAATTTATTATTGAACTTGTATTCTTGCAAATAAATATTGGCGGCCAGAATTATTTATGAAATTAGCGTCAGTCGAGTTATAAAAACAACGATCCTTATAAATGCGTTTTGAGATATTAACATTTTGAAGATATCGTTACACAACTGGAAAGAACTGAGTCACGATTTTCAAAAAAAGAGTGCAAAGAACGAAATAAAAAAAAAACAATCTAAAATGTAGTTTTGCTAGTGTAAAGCAAACACGCCGACATTAAGAATCTGTTCAAATGGAAATTGTGCAACAAAATGCTTGAGTTATTTCAATTGTTTACATAAGGCCGAGGTTCTGAGGAAATAAATTTCTTTTCAAGTCTACACAGGTATGCCGAAAGAATAACAAATGTACAATTAAAAAGCACATGATCGAATGAATGCCTTTACTTAATTGGACATCGTGATCGATACTTTATAACCCATGAGAAATAACAATAATCTAGATTTAATATTTTTTTCGTAATAATACATTATTAATGAATTTGAACAATCATCATGGTCAGTTTTTTTTAATGTACCTACACGTTTTTAAAACGACGTAAGTAATTCCAGGTCAGTATCGTATTTTTTGTAGTTGGCTTGTATGACTTATTTCAAACTTTTAATATTTCAGGGGCATTATTACCTAACGTTAAATCAAGTGACTGAAAGCATGACATTATATTAAAACCGACATATACACTATTTAGTAACGTGTTAGTACGGATAACTGTCTCGTGCATTAAAAAAGGGTTTGTGTGTAATTTAAATTATCTTTAAATTTAAATTTTATCTTCTTTTTTACGCCGTACGGCGTAGGTACGCCTTACGCCATAAATACAAACACATCACGACGAAACTCATAGTGTGCACTCTCTACATGAAACCCTTTGAGAAACTGATGTAAAAATACGCTTAAAAATTGTGAAATCATGACCATAGTGTGGAGAGTTAAAATAAATCATGAATTATACAAAAAATAAACATTGTATCAGCAGTAATGAGTTAAATAAAAAGCACATTGATGACAATAATAACTAATTAATCAAGAATTTTTCATCATAAAGCGATTTAGATTTGTTAATATATTGTAGAACACATGTACCTACCTATTTGTGTGAGGAGGGTTTTTAAATCAACGTTGGTCTGCTGTCACAAAGCTCAATGATTTATGTAGACGGGACGTAAAAAATCTTGTAACCTCATTAATGTAACGACTTTTAAAAATGAAACTGAGTGACATATTTGTTCCACATAATGTCTCGTGTTAAACTGTCGTTTTCGTTCATTTAAAGGTTAAAAATATTAACGAAATCAACAGATGGCTTTACGCAATTTCACTTTAGACTATAAAGACTGTTTGATTGATAGATACATCTTTTTCTCTAAATATTTAACGGCATATATAGAAGTATGGATAAAGGTTATATAGTCATATTTTCATCTAAATCTGTTGTGCCCTTTTTCGACAACATCACGTAATCTTTGTAGGTAGGTTACGTGATTTATATTCCTCGAGAGAATTATTGTTATTATTTTAAACTTGTAAACGGTTGCCTCATAATAATAATTATTAAACTTCGTGCGAGTCAAATAATGTCTCAAACTTTTGCCTTTTATTATAAACGAATTCAGTTCGACGTTGACATAAGATTCGCTAATTACCCCTAAAAAATTGAATCATACATAAAAAATAGACAATTGCCGATTGACATTTTAAGCTAAGTTAACTAATGAATGATTTTAGCTCATGATATCTCATTTTAACCTAGAATCATATTAACGCTACGAATCATTGCATGAGATGCTACCAGTGCAACGTAATTCAAAAAGCTTCTCAAATTACATATTTATAAAAATTGGGCTGCGTTCAGATAGAACACTCGACATCGAGTGTCGGATGTACCTGAAGTTGCAGATTATGGCGTTTTTCACACCAATCTCACTGAACGCTTTCGAGCGGCGTTTCAATCTAAACGCAGCATCGGGCGTTTTGAATGTCAAATGTCATTTATTATACCTACATGTGTCTTTTTTGGTTATATTTCCATCGAAAGACATAAATTTGGCAGTGGAGTAAATAATACTCTCTGATCTATTATAGGAAACTTTTCAATGATATTTTTCTTAAATTAACCTCTTAATGAATGCATATTGTCATTAGATATATTGTCAACTGACATAATTGACACCACAGAAACAAATATAAGTCATCTTACCACAGATAAAATAGAAGTCAAAAGATACTATGACTGTCAGAGCGTTTTTTACCCGGCAATTATACAGAGCGTTTGGAGCGTACACTCAACGTTCACTCGACACGTCTCCTGTGAAATATTATAATAATATGTACACTGCTAGCCCTAGAACAAGTTTACCTAGTTGGGAAGCAGTGATCTATTTTGTGATAAAAAATAAATAAAATAAACAAACAAACACAACAAATAAAATCGTGAAAATACCATTTTCCCTAAGTATAAATGAGAAAGTAGTCAATATAGAAATATGATGTTATACCGACATGTTGTTTTTTTAACATGTCGACATCGTTATATTTCAAGTGTCGCGTGTCGCATTTACGACAGTAATTATTTCCAACGAAAGTGAAATTTGGTCATGTATGAGTAACACTACAGAGACTTAATAGTATTTTGTCCAACCCGACGACTACGTGACAATAAAATTACCGTATCTAACGATATTTCCAAGAGAACTCAACCCCATTAAAAGTACAGAGTGGAGGTGTAACTTGTGCAGAATAAGGTTTCACGAATATATTATTAGTCATACATACTATCACGCCATATCCACCAATGTGGGTTAACAAGAGACAGGTGAGCGGGTGTGCATTATCTTAGAAAAAAAGCAAGTCACACGCGTGTATCCTCACCCACACACCAGTCTCGCCACACCTTAATAGGAAAAATGAATGGGCAATGAATCACATGTGAGATATAATTTTTGATTCTGTTTTTTGGGAAGACTTAGACCAGTAATGTCCGATCCAAGCATCTCATAAATATTAGGCAACCCACCCTTAGAAGAGTGATTTATGTCAAGCATTTCAAAGGAAGCCAAAATTGCCGTACATAGTGCAATTGTAGTGCCTACTTTGACGTATGCCAGTGAAACATGGACGCGGCAAAAGACGCATGAAAGTGGAATAAATGCTCTATGAATGAGATCACTAAGAAGAGGATGCAATAAAACGATATATGATAGAATAAAAATGAGTACATAAGGAGAGAATGCAAGGTAAAGAAAGATACCTATTGTAAGTTAAATGAAATTAATGTCCAAAGGATGATTTGGGCATAATGAAAGAATTAAAGTTAGGTAAATTTCCTTTAAAAAAAAGTTTCATTGTTCTATTACTATCTAGTACATGTACTCACCCTTAAAAAAATTAACGATGAACGTTTTACCAAAAAATAAACATGGGTAAGCACTTCATCCTTTTGTATAAAACTCCATCTGTTATGTATAAAAAAATATAAATAAGAGATGAAGAGAATAGCAGGGGCCGCCCCAGAAAGGGATACCAAGGATAAGGAGCTTGGACAATCGACGAGCATGTATGAATGTAAAGGAAGCCAGCAATGTGTGCAAAAATAGAGGAGTATGGCGATCGGTTCTCACTGCTTATCCTGTAAGCAGTGAGAACCGAGACATGGCGTGATGGTATGTATTTATGTGTCTTTCGGGAAAGGCAGAATGAACCGATCCCCATAATATCTTTGAAGATATTAATAAATCATTTATCTTCTGCTGTCTGCTGTGATTCCGAGTACCTATGTACGATGTACGTGTTCCTCAAGCGAACCTTTTCTCGATCGGTCTGCTAATTACGTTACTGGAGTAGGTAATTCTGGATCCAGCTCAACCAGACCAGGATATTAATTAAGATCATTAATCACAATATATTATTTTGTATTCTTTATTAACCTTGGGGGTCGTTACCCATTTGGAAACAATACAATCTGGCTATAAGGTCTGACGCTGGTGATTTGGAACAATATCATATTGTGTTTACCTTAAATCATTTTGATCACGAGTTCATGCTATTTTGTTGGGAAACAATATTAATAGTTGAGATTTAAAATCTCATAGAGCATCTTAGCATCTTAAGTTCGCTATAAATAATTTCTTGTTGCTGTAAACGATATTGCACATTCAAACGTGTACATAAAATATACCTTTACCCAAAATAATATAAGTAAATTAATGATATGGTTGAATTAACCTGATTTTTTTTCAATATACACACTTGAGCCAGATTTATATGAAAGTGAAATTGAAAAAAAAAACTTTAAATCCAATCAACACTTACTTGACAAAATCGATGTTATTTATAATTAATTATTTGACAAATTTCTGTCTGCAACTGCGTATTTTTCTAAAAAAATAATTGCAAATTACAAAAGACGGCAAACTTCCCAATTAGAGTATTTATTTTTCTATAAAAAGTTTTACATCTCAAAATTGAATTTAGCGACGACCTCATTATATACCTTTACTTGTAGATACAAACATACATACCATCAACCAGTTTGCCTATTCGGGGTAGAAAAAAAAGGACTGAACTCCTCACTTTCGTATCCTGACAACATGTTTTGTATATAAATAACATTATATTCAAATATAAAATAATTTAGATTTGAGGTTTTATAGTTTAGTATGTAGGTATTCTTCAACTGTACATACATAGATACTAACGACCATGACAGTTAAATCTCATGTATTACATGCAACTTTGGTCTGATATATATACACAATTATATTTTATTTACTTTTTATCTCCAGAGTATTTAAATACAAACATTCCATGAAAAGTATTAATTTACATCGTAAGTTCTACATATTCTAGACTTCCTTTTTCTCTACACATATAAATTAGATGTCAAAAGTATTTTTGCAATAATACAAAAAATGCAAGATTATAAAGAGAATCATAATTTATTGGTGTTTATTGATATACTTACATAATGAACGGAATATAAAAGTAATAAACCTGTCATTTTTGAAAAAATAATATTACTTTTTGATAAAATATGATTATGCATTTTCTAGGACAAACTATTTTGATTCGGAAATATGATACCTATATCTCGTATTTTGCAATCCCACCTCCTATTAATCTTTTTATATTATTTCCTTTTTAAATTTAATATATTACTTTAGTTCAACCTTCACAGCGATTATTTTTTTAATCTTAATAAATAATCTTTTTTCATATCAATTATACCTAGATTGTAATTTTAAACTACGACGTCGCAGTAGTTTTATTATGATTTCGAAACATTAACCACTTTTTTTCATATTTCTAGTCAAGTTGATTTATTTCATAAAAGTCATGTTAAATTAAAAATATATCGGGTTTAAGGAATTATATTATTTTATTCGCAATGTAGGCAAACCAAAACTGATATATTATTACATCAAATAAAAGGAAAATCATTTATATATACATATTTATTTATTTATAAGGGTAAATTGATGATTTAGATGGGTCGATGGCAGAGCGGTTAGCGCGCTGGGCTAGTAATCCAGTGGTCGCGAGTTCGAATCCTGCCTCGACCGATTTCGTTCACCTATAGCACAAGCATTTATGCTTATTTTAGGGAACGTAGGAAGATGTATATGTACTTGTTTAACAAAGACATATTTATTTAAAAAAATAATAATAATAACTCGCACGGCACCAGCGAGTATTTTACAGCATCGGACTTCCCACAAATTAGTATGTTCCAAAACTGTATATCTAGAAATGAAAGTATTCATTAAAAAAAAAAAAAAATTGACAGACATCGAGTATACATTATGAGTGTACTGGATGTCCAATAAATTATGGATGCACACAACATTATAAAATTACATGAGTTCATATTAAATTACATACATAAATTACACATAGATATCGTTTTAAGTTACATTAGTAATCACATTTGAGTGCCTCTGAGGACTTAAGTATGAATTGCGTGCTCGTTTATAACAATTCTTTGCCACTTTATTTTCCATTTTTGTTTGCATTGATTGACTCGATACAATTATGTATTTCCAATAAAGTAATGTATTTTTAATCGAAATAATAAGCTAAACTTGTATATTATTTGTTTATTGTTAATTGCATAATACCCGGTGATAATAACCCGTAATTCATATAAACAAAACACATTCTGTTTCACAACTCAGTTTGTATGTACAGTAATCAACGTAGCACACCATTTCATCATTACCTTGCCCATATAAAGATGTTAATAGTAGGTACGTAATATAGTTCAACCTCGATTATACGTTTAAATATTATCAAAAGAACTTTTGAATAATGATTTCTATATAAACGAGTGCGCTTTACTCCTCACTACCAAGTTAAATATTATCAAAAGAACGTTTGAATAATGATTTCTATATAAACGAGTGCGCTTTACTCCTCACTACCAAGTTAAATATTATCAAAAGAACGTTTGAATAATGATTTCTATATAAACGAGTGCGCTTTACTCCTCACTACCAAGTTAAATATTATCAAAAGAACGTTTGAATAATGATTTCTATATAAACGAGTGCGCTTTAGTCCTCACTACCAAGTTAAATATTATCAAAAGAACGTTTGAATAATGATTTCTATATAAACGAGTGCGCTTTACTCCTCACTACCAAGTCACTCCACAAAGAATTTATATTTTTATAGTATATCAAATTTCAAGTTTCTTGAGCTTGGGGTCACTATGAAATATTCGACAGTTAAAATAATTGAGAAGCACTAATCAGATATATTTCAAAAAATGGGGTCTAATCGAATATTGGATACACACAAATAATGCCAAATTTGAAAAGAATCGAATGAGTACTTTAGGCTATAATTCATACCTATAGTAGAATAAACACACCGTAGATAGTAGGTACATAGCACATAGTACACAGAACACACTCTGATACATTGTGATGAAACTTTCAGAATATAATCTTATCATGATACTAGTACCTATATATTATAAGTTGATAATCGACAATAAAAAATAACCTTAAAAATTGAATTCATAACTCTCCACTATATCCCCTTGGGGTAGTGAGGAGTAAAAAATTAACAATGTTATTATTATAAATAAATATTGAAAATAATATAATTTAAACTATTGAACAAACAAAAGATTGTTCGATTCCCGTGATGGCTTTCTGCGTTGAATTCCCACCAAGGGAATTCAATAATTCATTAAATTATTTATCATGCAATCATTGGAAACTGGAAGAAATTGACATTTTGCAACTTGCACAGATAACAAGAAAGTGAACTTTCCTGATCTTTCATTACTTCTCACATATTTTTATATATTTTCTCTGTTTGTCGGTCTTCATTCATTAATTTATATTCTGAAAGATCGAGTGTTTGGTGCAGACCAATCCTAGGATTGTGACCCAGAAGAAGAGATTCATTAAGTCTTTTTTTTACAAATCCAAACCGTCGCAGTATATTTACTTTCATTATGTTAAATATATCATTCTTCAAGTTACACTTAACTATTACGTATTCGCTCCTTAGTGATTTTATGTACATATATGACTTATTTAGGAACTAGAAGTTGTTCTTATAAATTATATGGAATTTGTAGATTGGTGGTATCAAAATCTTATATAATTTTATAATAGAGTAAAAAAGTGCAGGTAGGTGTACCTATTAATATTGAAATAAAAACTCGGATTTTTTGTTACAATAGAACGGATTTCTGTAAATATTTACATTATCACCGAATTCCTTAATAATATTTCATGTATTTTGAAAATAGCTCCATTTATATAATAATAATATTAAAAAATATCCATAAAAGCGTCCGTCATAGTATTTTAAAGGCGCCACACCGGGGGTTAACAAAACATCAAAGGGATACAGCGATGTTTTATGGCGGTTATTAATTGATTACTTGCGCTATAGATTGTTTTCTCACAATTCTTTTGTTGAAAGTTTTAAACAAACATTCAAAGATGGTCATAAAAATATCCCTGTTTAATAGTCATATTTTAGTAAAAAAAAATACTTTTTTAAACGTAATAACGTACATTTCAATTTGAAAAGACAATTCTGATTTACCGATATATAATTGAAATAGAGTATACTTAACCTAAATTTTACAAGTATTACCTATTTTGAAAATGCTTCATATTATGAAATAAATATTTTACAACTAGGTAAATGATCATAAATACAATATATGTATAACAAAGTAGACCGATACTAAAGTGCTACACTTTTCTATACAGAAATATAATATGTAACATCCTATTGTTGCATAGCCGATTAGGTATATGTGATTGAAAGACGAAAATATATATTTTTTATTTTTGTATTTATTTTATGTAGCTTCTAGGGCAACAAACAGGTACTATGTCAAATAATTATTGAATACGCACCCAATAATAAGTAGCCACATTTTGGAGACTTGCGATATACATGGATGTAAGAGATGGGCCCTGAGTCAAATTGAAAACGCTGTTCGTTATCGCCAAGCGCTATTTTTTTTTGTATGTGATTTGACGTTTGTTGTAGAAATTTTTTCTACAATAACAAACGTCAAATCCCATACAAAAAAAAATTAGCGCTTGGCGATAACGAACAGCGTTTTCAATTTGACTTGGGGGCATGAAGTGAATAGAAGGGGCCGCCCCAGAAAGAGAAGGCATGACCACGTGAATGATATTTTGAAAGAAGGGAATATAAGAAGCTTGAAAAACCGACGAGCATGTATGAGGCGATGCATGCATATAAAAGAAGCCAGGAATGTGTGCAAAAATAGAGGAGTATGGGATATGTCGTGAAGGTATGTATGTATATTATGTATAACATTAATCTTCTCACAGATCCAGACTCAAAACACAATTAAAAACTGTGACTCCACCGGGAATCGAACCTAGGACCCTCGGATCAGCAGTCACAAACCACTAATCAACTGAACCACGAAGGCCAACAAACGAAAAAAAAACAAAAATATTATTTTTCAGTATAACAATGGTCAGTTGTCTAAAAAACGTTAAAATAAAAGAAAATTGAGTGAAATAAAAAAAAATAAACCTTAAATTCCAGACAGCGTTTTTAAGAACCACTTATCTACTCCCACGTATGACGGATAGGTACACTGATATTAAATATTACACGGATTGTTACAAACAAGGGCTTGGAAGGCTTTGAGAAATATATACCTGGTACCTGGAGAGACGGTGTCTCTTTATCCCTTTATGCTAATCAAATTATAGGGGGCAGGTATACTATTATTTATCTTGTCACATAATTCCTTTGGGACAATGAACTTCGAAAAACTAATAAAAAGGCAAAATCCATCTGTTATTTACATAAACGAACATTAAAATAGCCATCCATTTTCAGAATATCCACATGACTTCTATTAAAATCCTTGTTTTATAGAATACAAGGGTTCATCTTGTCTTGAATGCGCAGTAAATTACTGCATCGTATAATGCGCACATAACTTTAAATAAATTTATAGTAGGTATAAACTGCCTAGGATTATATTAAACACAGTCAAAGGTTAAATGCTGAAAGCACAGCTGAAAGTCTTTTTTATTATGATGTAAAATGAAATAAACGCTAAATTAATACTATTTATAAGAAACTAAACAGGATATGCAACTACCTAACCCCTATTTCATTCCTTTTGTGTGCATGATTGAAATACATAATAGACTGAGGACAAATTTTAAATAGATTCATAGTTTATCTAATTTAATACCAAATTATTTATTGTATAGTTCATCAAACGACCTATGAATGTCATAATTTAGAGAATTGTTTCAAAATCTTGATTCAATGTAATCTTTTTGTGTATTCTTATATGTGAAACGTCCTTTAGTTAGTGTACCTTATTAAGTAAAGAGTGAGGTCACAAAACAAAAAGCCGCTATATAAATTGTCCTCATTAATTAACATAAAGTATAATATGCACATATGTACAGCAAAACATCATGAATATAATACATTCATTTGTAATTCATTTCACTGTCTCCAAAAGTAATAATAATGTATTGTGTCGGTATTTCATTCTTCATTTTTTGCATAGTATTCCGTTCCTTACCTACACCCACATAATATGACACAAATACATTAAATTAATTCAATTGTAAAATTTGAATAAATCAATTTGTCAATCAAACATTTCATAATTTACCCATTAATTAGGAATTCTTACAGCGTAGTATACTCAGGTATTATATTTCTAACCTCTCACCTTTATGTATAATTTTAATAATAATATTATTTTTGTTTTCACTCTTTCGTGTTACGATATTTCATATTTTTTATCCGACTTCCAAAAACGAAGGAGGTTATGAATTCGACGTGATTTTTTTATTTTGTCAGTGACAAATATTTACCACGTTGTCTGTTTAGATGATTATTTTTTAATTAGAAAGAAGGTATCTTCCGATTGGTGCCATTTCAATTTGGTCAAGATCTGATCATAGGATCTATGAGAAAATCATCAAATTCTTCGGTTTACACTTCAGTGATAGTACTTCTTTACCAAATTATCCGATTTTAATGTATCATCGAGTTCTGATGATGAAACTCGCGAGAAAAAAATATCAAACTGTTCAATTTGCACAGTCGTCTACAAATAAAAATAATTCATTACTACATCGTCCGAATTCGCTGATTGCTTTTTCATTAGAAAAATAGTACTCTTGGGGCGGTTCCTTCCGAACTAAGCAAAGATATTTGATGGTGGGAATCAGGAGCATTCTCGTCAATTTACGAAGGATTAGCGTATTATTGTGTAGGGAAATTGAATGAAAAATTACTACATACATAGTACCTACATACCATGATTGAGTGTAAGCATTGTAAAATATTCAAATGTTGGCCACAACCCATTCGTTTATATGTGTTGCCATCAAGTATGAATAAAGTATATATACCTACAATTTCAACACACATGCACTATGGGAAATGGTTTTAAATATGACCACAACCCTCAAATTTATATATTGTCATCAAAAGCAAATAATGTGTATTGAAAATTTAGTAATATTGAATGATGGGAAATGGATTAAAATTTGATTAAACAAAAGTATTGAAAAGAGTCTAGTGTTGATCACATCGGAAATAGTTTGTATATTGAATGTGTATTGCAAATAAGCAATATATGAAAATGGTTTAAAATTTAATTGAACAAAAGTATTGAAGAGTCTAGTGTTGGCCACATCCCATTCGTTTTATATTTTTTCATCAAGTGTGCGTATACTTGATTCTATTTCTGCACAATCAGACTATATTATCATAGACTTACAGAGAGACCCAAACGCCACTTTTTTTCTATCTAACACACATTCATTTTTCAGTTTTTTTAATATGAAAGATTATCATTATTTTCAAAATTCAGTTTTATTAAGGTAGGGACAAGGCTTGCAAGGGAAGAATCTAGTTTATTTATCTCTTCTGAGATACCTATACTACGAATAAAAATTAACGATTCTTCCATTATTTCTTGCGAAACAACTCCTCTAGTACCTACTATTATTTCAAAGCAGAAAAATAAGTTGGAATGTAACACTCAAAGATACTATAACCAATTTATTTGTCATCCAGGGGTTAAAAAAATATAGTTTTAAAATTGATTATTATCTATTGCGTAAAGAGATTACTACACTTAATAAAAATTAAGTTTTTATGTCTACCATAAACCAAATTATAAAATATGATATTATGGTTTAATAACCGTGCACTATTTATTGTCCAAAGTAAATTAATATATATTTTTTTAAATGGCTAGTTTAAACTTTTACTTTGTGTCGATGGCCATTAAGGAAAAGTGAAGGGGCCTTACTAATGACAAACGAACGAAAGACTTTTTGTAATAACTTAGCAGCGGACAATGAAAGTATTGGCCATCGACTTAGAAATATTATGTAGGTACTTCACTCTTTGCTCTATTTATTGTTATTGGCATTACCCAATACCTACACCTTCGACTGCAAATAAGTGTAATAAATTAATATTAAGTGGATACTTAGAAGTGAACGACTCTTTACTATAATAAATTCATCTCGTCGTGTTATATAAGAGAACATTCTATGAAAAATAAGAAGATAGTAATATTATGCGAATACTAACTGTGTAACTAAACAAACATTCAAGTGTTGTACGAGTAATGTTTACATACCAAATAGCATATTTCAATTGAGGTTAGAATAAAAAATGAGGAAAAAAACACTATATAAGTCAATATTCTTTAATTGGTAACACATATTATACATTTTAAAAAGGTCCCGGGTTCGATTCCCCTCGGAGAAACTTTTTTTCAATTGTGTTAAGTCTGAATCTTTGAGACGATTAATATCATAAGTCTCCAGAATGTGACAACTTATTATTGGGAGCGTGTTGAGAGAAGCTATATAGTTGCCCGAGAAGCGATACATAAAAACGAATTATTAAAATTCATTGCTGTTGTTTAATTTCAAATTATTTAGTGGCAAATGAAAAAAAAATCTACACACTTGATCTTCTCACGTTGGTTCGATATCAGACTATTTATCTAGAAATTGTGCGATTTCTTAAATTAATTTATCACAGATTGATATGAAGAACTGTTGGTTGAACTTGAAACTTCAGGTAAGAATAGATAAGGAATCCATAATACAATGTTACTTACCAACTTAGCCATGTAGGTCGACATTGGTATTATAACAAATCATTGAGTAGAACTACAACATTTTCAAGATTGCGGTATTTTTAATGACTCATTTCCTTGCAAAATATTTACACATTTCGATATTTTTAAATGATTACGGTCAGTCAATATTGTTTTAAATTATCTTTAGCCGGAAATTCCCCTATTGACATTGATTGTTTGCTTACGATGGATATGATTGTATTTTAATCAGATTAATTGTATAATAAGTAGTAAAAATATAGGTACAATTATATTTTATAAACAGATAAAGCAATATTATCTTATTGTTTATGTTTTGATTAAATCTTTTTTCATTTCTGCTCAACTTATATCGCTGTTTTGTTTCTAAAATCTGTTATAATCATTATTATCTAATAAATTTATAAATTTCAGATCTCAAAGTCCGGTTATGGAACCAACTACCTTTCTCTATCAGAGAGCAGTTGCCGAAAAGCATCAGATCTCATAATTTTTTTCACGTAAATATACTAACTCCAAATGATTATTCTTTCAATTGTCTACGGGCAACAAGTACATTAAATTGTAATAGAATTTTTTTATGAATTTATAACTTATCTAACCTTTAACACATAGGTAGGTACCCATCGTACAAAATCAATCCATCAAATAAAAAAACGACAATAATTCTTTAAGTGTACAATTTATAACCGTCTTATCCTGCGCATTCGTGTAAAAAAGCACCCGACGTTTGTTATGACAAACCGATGATTGGTGTAGCTACACATTCGAAGAATCGTTGCCGATGCAAAGAGAAATGCTGGGACTTATACACGACCAGAATAATTTCTCGAAAGCGCCTTTGGCATCCTCACGATTGTCAAGAAGTAGATACCCACCTCAACGTGGTGCCAGCTCAGACGGCCTCCTCAGAAGTACATTGAGGTACATCAAAAGTAAGTACCTAACTGAGTAGGAACTGAATACTTAACTCAAGAGTAGGGAATTATTTTGAGTGGAGGTAATAAGCTCGCATGGAACAATAAATGAATGCGCCTGTAGTAAAATTAATCGCTTGCACTAAACTTAGGAATCCATATAATATAATAGGTCTCAAAATCCATGCGCGAACATTCCGTAATAATACATATGTCTTTTGAATAAGTTCAACGACCCTCTCGATGTTACTTAGTAGACGAGTGATTAGAGACTTGAGCCATCAGTTTTAAATTCTCAAGATGTGTCACAGTATACTCGTAGATGACTATTGATTTTATTGTCTTGGTGAGATTTGAGCAACCAACAAATCACGTGAGAAAACTGATCATTATTTTTTGTGATTTGCATTTGAGATTTTCATTGTTTCCATTCACTGTAACGAGGATAAAGAGAAAGAAAAGAGTATATAAAATTACATAGATGTAGATTGGTATCCAAGTAAATAATATACACACAAGTTTAATACCTTGGTTTTATATTTTATAATTTTGACGTGATTTAATAAACTAAAACAAAAAAAATCCCACAGTTAAATCATCTTTATAACGATCAAATAATTTTGTTGCAATACCATACTCTTAAATCAGGAAAGTGTTGATGAAGAAATTAACTATTTACCTTCAATATACACGAACCAGTTGCTTCTCGATTTCTTTTATTGACACAGCAGCCTGGCTGTGGAACTATCTTCCGAATTCTGTGTTTCCACCTTCTTATAATCCGGGTCTTTTTAAAACCCGAATTAATATTTTCCTGCGCAGATTGCAAATCCGTTCCAACGCTACGTAGTGCGCTTCTCCGGAAGAGTTTAATGGACTCAAATCCTAAAATACCAGTGTAAAAAAAATCTACAAATCAAATAAAAATTAAGTTCCTTGTGTTTTTAGCATGTTCTCCTTTTTAAACCACCCATTTTCGGTGTTCATTACTAAAATTGAAGTATAACAAAAAAAAAACTATGATCGAAATCAAAATTCAATATCCAAATCAGATTGTTTAATTAATTTTGTACATTAGCTTTGTGGTAGACTTACCTTTTTCTTTTCTTTCAAAGAACGCTTGTTACTTTTATAAACTATTGCCTTGACTATTCTTGCGGTTTTACACTACTGTAAAAGTCTCTGTAAAACGATGACATTAATGAGACGAGGCGGTAAAATGTTAGCGAAATTCAAAGTAAAATGATGGTTATTTCATGCTTAGTTAGTATTGAAATTTATACGCTCGTCTTGTATCGAGCGTTTATAATATATTCTTGTCACAGCTTTCATCGTGAGAAATGTCCAAGCCCAAGGCTGAAAACATAAACTGTCCTTCCAAATAAGTATTTATGTTAAGTTCCTGTATAAAAATACGCTGACATATTATAAATATACAATTAGAAATAAAAATAACCTTTTTTGCACAACGCAACGCAACGAAAAAATTTGCGATTAGAATTTAAAAATGTATTTCATAGGTCATTTTTTCATGATTTAAACCTTTCGTGAATCAAATAGTTAAATACTACGAATCCTCCGAAACATCCAGAGACAACGGGTTTAATTTCAGTCTGAATTTGTGAATCAATCTACAACACTTATAATAAACATAGAAAAATGTTATCGAATGCATTGTCCAATTCGGTCAAAATCATATAAAAAATACGGGTAAGATTTATGAAGCGAATTTAAAATGTGAAATCTCGTGTCTTAAAACAGGAGCTTCATAAACTATAATTCGTGTTAAATCAATAAAAAACAACTGAGAATTGTCTAAACCATAGAATTTTTGACAGTATTTAAAAACTTATAAGTTGAAAATATCTTAGAATGACATTCTTAAAGGTGTTCAGTAAAAAACTAAAAAAAAACTAACCGATCTCTTGTGAAAATATATTTCTGCAAAAAATCATCTATTAACGTATAATTATTATAAACGCCAATATTATAATTATCACATCTATTATCATCATCATCATCAGTGGCTCCATAGCCCACGATGGGCCTTTGCCTCCTTAAAGAAACGTCTCCATTGCACCCTATCTATGGTCTTATCTCTCCAATTCCGCACACCGGCTCTCTGAAAGTCCCTCTCGACTAAATTCATCCATTGTAGTTTAGGTTTTCCCACACCTCTTCTTCTTTTTGTGTTGTTAGGATTCTTTTCGATGTCTGGTCATCATCCATACGATGCACGTGTCCTAACCAGCGGAGCCTCCCTATTTTTATCGTTTGAACGATATTTAGTTCCTTGAATAGGCTCTATAGTTCGTGGTTGTACCTAATTCTCCACGTGCCTTGATCCCAGAGGGAATCGAAAATTTTTCTCAAATTCTTTCTCACACATTTTCTCACATCCAGTGTAATCTAAGTACAATATCCAATACAATATCAAATAATATTGATTTAGTAAGATACATTTTTATTGGCTTACCTTGATTATCTATCTACTTCGATTGGATTTTGTCTTAGTACACCTTTGTTATGTACGTTATTTTAACGTTCCAAGAAGTTTCAACGATACCAATCATCACCACCACCTTTATTGTTTATGTAAAGCTGAAAGACCCAGCGACAAAGACACGACAAAACGTGTCCACGAACATCCAATCGTCTAGATACCTATTGATAAGCTCAACAAGCTTTAACTCACTATTGAAACTACATACAATGTAAAGGAAGGTAGGTACCTACATATAAGACGAACCTCACGTAATTGACAAAGAAAATAATATAATATCTAGTTACAGTCCTGATCTTATACGAAGAAATTGCCATAATCTCGACTCTGATTCGATACAATTATTAGAACTAAGATAATGATCAATTTCCCGAGAAGAATGGCCACCTAATTGCAAAGGTCATTATGTCGACCGGGCATATGGAATTATACTTCGCAAAGAATGCCTGCTATTTCAGATATTCCATGCAAATTAACTTTTCCAAGATTGTCCACCTAAGTACGTAGATATCTGGTAGGTAGGTAGGTACCGCACAAAACGTTTGACGAGTTTTTTCCACTTTTGATAGTGAAAGTAATCGCAAAGGTCACATTCTCTTTGTTTTTGTGACCAAAATTTAATGACCTTTTCGTTATTTCACAGAAATTCAGGCTTAAATGATCACAAGCTTGTTAATATTGAGACATTATAATAAGCTTATTCAGTTTAATGATATAAAACCTCTTTGAACATACATATTTTTATATCATATTAATACAGGAAAAAAATGTATTTTATGAACTTCAAAATGATTTTTTTTAATAAATAAACACAATTTACATACGTGTTATTATTCTTCAGACGTATAAGTTCCATAATATCCAATTCATAATAATCATTTTCAATTGAAATGAAATCTCGTGCTAAATAGGGGGAGTATCTATCTTATGTATATGGTTATATTTACTAAATAATTTACAAAATATTGAATTACAAACGTTTGAAAATTTGTATGAAAACATATTGATAATATAGTTACATATTAGGATTATGAAAAAGGTTATTTAACAAGATTTTTAATGAAAAACGAAAAATATATTGTTATTGATTTCTTTTGCAAATAATATAGGATATAAAAGTATACACACATGATCAGTATAATTGTGGTAATTTTTTTTTCAAGCCTTAGACTCAACGGGAGTTCATTAAACCATTCAGCACCTTTATACTTTTAAAAATGCTATTTAAAAATGTATACTCAAACAATATTACTTAGTGTATCCATGTTTGGTAATGATAGCAATAATTAATCAAGGTCGTTATGAAAGCCATATTTTTGAAAAAAAAAAGACACGATAATCATAAATAAACATTATGAATGTGTGTGCATGTACATCATTAATTTGTAATTGTATCTCATTTATATGAAATATTTTTGGTTTGACCAAATTATCTGACAGTAGGTGGCCGATGATGAATCTGGACTATTTACCTCCTACAATGAAAGATTGATTCAAATTTTACCATTCGTGGGTGTACAAATTTGACATTTAGATTATTTTTTTTTATATAATAAAATTCGTTTTCAGAGGTAACATATAGGTACCTACATTCTTTTTTCTTAAATAGCCAGATTGTGAAATTCAAAAATACGGAATATCAAAACACTTCTCATATATATTTTTTATCCCACCATATTTCACAATGATAAAAACAAGTAGATTACTGCTAGGAAACCTTGTTCCGGTGGGAATACCAACGACATGTGACTGTGGAGAGCAGCAGACCACCGCACATCTGTGCAGCTGCCCCTCAAGTCCAGTTAACTGCACCATGAACGATCTTATGGTGGGCAATGATTGTGCTATTGACGTTGCTAGGCACTGGCTAAGATTATTTAAATGCGTTGCTGACACGACAGAAGAAGAAGTGCTAGCAGTTTACAAAAAAATAGTTTTAAATATATTAAGAAAATACAGAAAAACGCGATGTATAGGCATGCGATGTATGTCGACAGGCGATCCTTTATCAGCCTGTAGTTAATTTAATATGCCATGGACTTATTGGTTCTTCAACCAGTTCATGATTTACCCAACACTTTTTGTTAATGAATTATCTCAAAGGCATCGATCATCTTTCTCTGTGAATCTCTTAATGTTACTAAGGTAAAATATTAATATAATGTGACATCGGCACTAAATCTTTAAGTTTTCTATTGACCTGACGAATTACGCAACTTTTTTGAAAAATAACAACTAGCATGGTAAATCATAAATCACTGTAGTCTTTCCAAGGGTGGTTTCGATCAAAGATAAAAATAAGTAATGACCTAAGAAATTCGCTATCAAGGACTTATAAAGAAATCTTGATAGTCTTTTGTTAATCACGGAATATTTTTACAACATTCAGTTTGACCGTGAACAGAGATCTATTTTTGAACCTACTTAGTTCAAGAAATTATAATAATTTGCCTTTTTTAGCCACAGACAGTCTTATCAGATTATAAATAATGGATCTCGTCGTGGTTTTCGACGGCTATAGCAATAATAGAAATACCGACAATAAATTCAGATTTAAGGGTTGAGTTTCTTCGCGATCATGATTTGCGAATTTTTTTGATTATTAATTTAGACAAGTCACTACCGTACTATTTAAATCTTTACGCCGGTTTTTCGACGGTCGAACCAGACTTGCCCCCCAGAGTTTATCTAAAGCTTTGACACTATTTCAGATATTTTTGTTAATTAAACATTGTTTTATTTTTATCAATCAATTATAAATGACTTAATTATAAAAATCCTTGGCAGTACCTGATTATATAGAATATTGCATATCACCAAATTTGTGTTATACGATCTCTTATTTTTGAGGAGAATTTTAAATTTAAAATCGCGACACCTTATCTATTTTTTATTGTCACGATATATTTATCTTCTGTATCCTTATTTATTTTTTACAACAAACTTAAAAAAAAAAACTTGTGGCAACTTGTTATTGGGTGCGTGTTAAATTAAAATTTGACATAGTACCTACCTGTTAGTTGCCCGAGAAGTAATATAAAAAAATTCTCTTTCGTTTTGAGTAAAAATCTACTTTGTAGGACTTTGAGTTACTTACAATAAACAATTTCAAAATTGTTTTATGAAAACTAATTTCACAAGAAAGCCTATTTAATAAATTCATATATACCTATAAAAAACTCACTGAATAGAAAAAACGTAAAAATAAATTGTTCTTTATTTCATAGGCGAATCATTTAGGATTCAGGGGAAAAGACTTTCATAATTAACTATTTGTCCTACCTACTATAGACTCTTAAAGTCGCTATTTTTAACATGAAAACATTCATAATATACTCGTGTTTCGTGTTTATACAAGAATTGCCGTAAATATTTTATTGCATCACTTTAAATAATATAAATTATCAACATTTGATAGTCACGCTCAAAAGTCATAAGTTCCTTTCTTTGGCTCGTATAGATCAATCATAACAACCTTCTGTTTAGTGGCAATTATATAATAAGATAGAATATCGGACTAACTGTGTGGTAACCTGGTAGGTATCTCTTGTCTGATAATAATTATCTCAACACGTTTCCACATCAACTCAATCTACACCTTTCTTCTAATTATTGATTCTGATACACGCTTGTTTTGTCGTGATTAGTTATTGTCAAAAAAAAATCAGAGCGAAAAATCTTAACTCATAACTCGAGTGAGATAAATGTTTGAAATACCGCTAAGCCAACATTTTGTATACAAACAAACGTTATTTGGTTTCCAGTTTATACTTTCAAACTGAAAATGAGGCAACTTGTTAATGGATTAGTATTTAATTAACCGAGGCAAATCATAGAATCAGAATGTATGTAGGTATTTATTTTTATTTTATTTTACATTACTTCTTGGGTAACTAACAGGTAGGTACTAGGTATGTCAAATATAAATTGAACACGTACCCAATAACAAGTTGCCACATTCTGGAGACTTACGACATTATCGTCTGACAGATCCAGACTGAAAGCACAATTAAAAACTGTGTCTCCACGGGGAATCGAACTCGGGACCTATGGATCAGCAGTCAGATACCTAACCAACTGAGCCACGATGAGCGACAAAGGTATATCTATTTATGAAACTTTTTTATTTACACCATTACAATTATGCAATCTCATGCAACCAAACACACAATGAGAGAATCTGTAAACATTGTAAAGTAATTTGTGAACATAATTTAATGGTTAAATATAATTAGTAGGTACTGCAATTTAGATGGGTGGTGGCAGAACGTTTAGCGCGCTGGGTAAGCAATCCAGTGGTCGCGAGTTCGAATCCTACCACGACCGATTTCGTACACCTACAGTACAAGCATTTATGCTTATTTTCTTGAATGTATGAAGTTGTAAAAAATAAAAAAAAGTAATTGTTAAATAATACACCCGAATAAATTCTTGACCATCGTTTCACTTAGCCAAAACTTTTCGTCATGTCCGACTCATCCATGTTGAATTATCAACTAATGTCACTTATTAAATATTACACCATTATAACTGACCTAGGATAGGTCACTTGAAAATATAATGTAATCTAATCAATGCCATCATAATATTGATTATTTCATTTGTACATAAACATTTTTATACGCTGTACAGACATTTTGTACATATAGGAATTTGTAAAATATTGGATCGGCGTTTTATTGAAATGAAAATTATTATGTTTATCGGCATCGAGCGACCAGCGATGATTTGTCACTTTTCTATAGGAAAGAACGTTTATAACGCGCGTTTTTTTAGTGACAATTCGCTCTTCAGTTTAGTTGGAAAAATAAATTCAGGGGAGGATTTTTTAAATCATAACCGATTTGGGTTACACAAATATTAATTTCGTTTAACGTGTGACAAAGGTCTAATCAGCCGAAAAAATCGTCGTGTGAAAGGGCATATATCTTTGTGCAATTGAAGTATGTAATTTTATTTATCAATATCGACATAATTAAAACATCAAACATATTAGCAATTAATTACTACCAAAATCAACTCGCAAACTCAAACTGCATTAGGTATTTGAATAAAGTATCAATGAATAAAAAATAATTATATTAGGTATTTTATGAAAACCGAGATAATCTTAAAATTCCAAAAAATGCTCAATTAATAGTTAGTCAATTAATAGTTAGTTAGTTAGTTAATAAATATTCTTTTACGTGCCATATATTTTAAGGGATAAGCAAACTTGATAATCTATTAAGTATTCGTTTTATTCAGAGTTAGTAAAACTAGTTGCATGTAACACATGAGATCCAACTGTCGATAGCGATAGTATGTATAGTTGAAGAATATGTACCAAACTATAAACCCATAGATACAAATTATTGAATATTTTCAGATATTTTGTTTTCTATACAACATATGTAGGTATGTATGTCAAGATAGGATAGTATGGAGGAAGATCCTTTTTCCTACCCAGAATATGCAAATAGCATGATGGTATGTATGTATGTTTGGAGATGAAGTATCAAACTATTAAGTCTTCTTACATATTGTGTATAGGCGACTGCCATACAAAATGTATGAAGCGATGTCGTCACTAAATTCAATTTTTAAAAAAATTGTTAAAAAAAAATTGAGATCTTCTACTACAATGTTAATATTTTTTATAGGAAATTAAATTATCTAGTTGGGGTGTTTCGGCTTTTTTCGATAATTGTAAAAGTTTTGGAAATATAGGCAGTTAAACTCATAAATTTATCATAAAAAAAATATTTTTCTTAATAAAAAATGTTTGAGAAACCATGGAATTTTTTTGAAAAAACTTATTTGAGATTTTGTATTTGTCTATGTTTGTACCAATTTTCAGCGTTCTAGCGTTTATGGTTTCCGAGATATATGGAAAAATAAAATAAAAATTCAAAAGTTGATAACCCCTGACTGAAACAAAAATTCAAAATTCCGAGTATAAAAGTTTTGTAGGCCTGTAATTTTTTATATATTCTGAAATTTTAGGCTCAGTAAATTGAGCGGATCAAAAGTTATAAGGGGGGGACGGACACACACACACACAGACACACAGACACACACACACACACACAGACACACGAAATGTTCTACTCCGAATTCTGAGTAAATCCGTGTATGGAACATATATGCTGCGAAGCCTCTAAGTTGGTGTTTTTTGACTTCAAAGTTGGAAAAGCCGTAAAAAAGTAGACCTCCATACAATTCTCGCGTATTCTGGCTTGATACATTGTCGATATGTTAAGAGAACAAAGTTCTCCTGAACAAATCGACAGTTGGATAATATATATTTTTATCAAATGCACCATTTAAAGAGACGAGTCAACTCCATTATATGTATGTAGAATATTTGTTTTAGTTAGAATCAATGTTAATATGACATCTGAGCTAGTAAAATGATGCATATTCTTGAAGATACACCATATAAAGGGATGAGACATCTCCATAATATATAAAGTAGGTATTCGTTTTAGTCAGAATCAATGTAAATATATGACATCTGAGCTAATAAAAATGATAACGACATATTTTCGTAGGTAGACCATATTACAAAGGGGTGAGCGAACTCCATAATTACATAAATAATTCGTTTCGAATCCTGAAATAGGTAGGTACACCAATTTTATTAAACAAAACAGGTAAGTACAATACAGAGGTATATTTCAATGGGAAAATAAATAGTTATTATTTTTTTTCGATCTCCATAACCTTTAGGCTAAGAATTAACAACACAACAATAAGAACTCCACATACGGTCATGACGTCATGTTAAATATAATGGCGTCATTAAATTGCATTGCTTTGGGCACCATCGGATGAGATAATAAGTAGTTAACACCATCAGATGATTTCTTATTACAATAAAAATATAACGAAATTTCTAACTACACACATACCTACATACATACAGTAATTTTTTTATTGAGTTTACGAGACATATTATGTTTATACAAAAAATTCACTTTTTTGACCCAGTATAAGTGGCGATTTTATTAGCAAACGGCAATTTCTTCCAACTGACCATTATTTCTAGTCCAAACAAGCAAGATTTGTAATCGATATATTCTTCTCTGCTGAGAATCTAACTCAGAACGCTCGTTGTAATATAGCTGTGTATGCAAATTATGGCGATACCCACTTGTTTTATTCTTTACAACTTTCCGGCTAGAGATCTCGTCTGTCTGTACAGTAATTTTGAAATCGATATTTAACTAACTTCAGAATTTGTGCATTCCCGATGAAAATGCATGTTAAAAATGATTCATGTGATATTTTCAAAGACCTTATATACTAAAGTATATAAGGTCTTTGGATATTTTGATAAAATTGAACAATTATGTATTTCATAAATGCTAATATAAATTGAATTTTATTCGTTTAGATGCAAATAAATTAAGCTACTAAAAAATCGATTACCTACAATTTTAATATGTGAAGAATAATTTGAAAAGATTGTTTACAATTTTTATTTGTTTTATTATTATTATTTTGGGATTTCAAATGTAGGTATCTCAAGATGATTTAAAAAGTATCTCAGGAAAATTTTAAATGTTCCTCAGGAAGATTTAAATGTACCTCAGGAAGATTTAAATGTACCTCAGGAAGATTTAAATGTACCTCAGGAAGATTTAAATGTACCTCAGGAAGATTTCAATGTACCTCAGGAAGATTTAAATGTACCTCAGGAAGATTTAAAATGCATCACGGGACGGTTTGAAATGCATTAATTTATTATGTATCAGTTTACATTAAAACCGCGATTATAGAAAGCCAGTAGGGTAAATATGCCTATGGTACACCTACCTACATAACATTTTTAAGACATGTGAATTTTTGCAGAACGTAGGATATAGTATTGTCAATCATACGATTTATTGTATCAAAGTACCTATGAAACACTTGCTATTTTTTTAGGATCAATGCCCTGACAGCATACATATTTTATAACAGACATAAAAGTGAAGAACTTCAATATGATATTAAAAACATTGAATTATATTCCTATAATAAATCGAAAGAGTTTGATGTATGAATCAATCTAATAATATCTATGTGTGCTTTACCCACTCAGAAATAACGATACATACACATAAATTACATTTTATTTTTGTGGATTAATTGAATAAATATGCTTATAAAAACATTGGTAATATTTATCAAAAAAATACTTGTAAAAACGAAAAACTATACAAAAAAAATATAATATTGTAAGTATTTTAAAAATATATCTCTTTCGCCATAGGTATGAATCTGCATAATACTTACTTTGACCGAAAACAAAAAAAAAACACTGAAAATATTGGTGCTAAATATAATAGAACCAATGAAATAATCCTTATTCCATTCTAAATTACTTCTCGGCCAACTATCAGGTACAATGTCAAATATTTATTAAACACGCTCCCAATAACAAGTTGCCACATTCTGGAGACTTGAGATATTAATCGTTTAATAGATCCAAACTGAACACATAGATAAAAACTGTGTCTCTACCGGGAATCGAACCCGGGACCTTTGCAGCAGCAGTCAGATACCTTACCAACTGAGTCACGAAGGCCGACTTATAAAACCATATGGAATTAATCGATACACATTGAAAACAATGAAACAAATAATAATAATTATGATATCAACTTACCTATTCGTGAATAGATTACTGCAAATTTTATTCATACAACGTGCACTTTTCATATTGTCATTATTTCAACACATTTTTGATTTTTTTTTAAACATAAACAAGTGTCATGCGTTCAAATCCAATCCAATATTAAACGATTTTAATACCTGAATTTTACATAAATATAATCGTTTATACGAATAAATAAAAAAAACCACTTATAGACGACTACTTACGAGATGAATTTTAAAATAAATATTTTACTAACCAAATTTTAAATTATTATTTAAATGAATTCCTTGTCAATAAATTATTTACTTTCAATAATGTAAATAAATGTTAAGCACTGATTTTGAAAACACTTGATAAATAAAACAATTTACTTGTTTAATTATTAAGGCAATGTTTATTTTTTGACAAAATATACCAGGCACAAGTTTACCACTTTTTCGACACTTCAGCGTGAGTACGTGTGATCACAATATACATAAAACGATTACATATAAAAAGTTCGATAACATTGGAGGGAAATAACAAAAATAGTATGATAGGCCTACACTACTTCACAACCCATATAAGGCACGTCGCTCGGCGGCGTCCTGTGAGTGACTGACTGAGGTAAATTCAATGTTTACGATTGGGGGCTCTAGTAGAGCTTTGCTACCCGCTGAGCGCTGCAAAGCCTCCATACATTCTACACTTCGGACAAGATGACCATGTGTATTGGACCCGTCCAAACTAACTGAAAAATGCGGAAGCCAATTCAACAGCACTACATCAAAATAAACAAACTATTATAATACACGCGAAAACAACTCCAATACAACAAATATAATATTTCTTGAATCGCTGGTGCGAAGATTTGTCTCAACAGACGTCTCATGGATATTAGCGATGGAGATTTTGAATGTTATTATAATGGAGACAATCAACATTTAACGAATGTTCTACAAACTTTCCTAAGCTAATCAATAATGAATTGATAATATTATTAGGTGTCATAATAAATTATAATAAATATATTTTAGCCTACAATTTTAGTGATAGTAAAAAATCTTCTCATTTATAGTACCTACCTATCAGTAACTGGCGTTACTCCAAAACCGTTTTAAGTACTAACAGTCTTACTAATAAACGTGTTGTAAAATTTACATGACCGTTGAACACCCGTGTAGGCAAAAACGTTACCAATAAACGTTGTGTAAAATATCAGTTGGTCAACGACTGTGCATCTCTCATACAAATTTTGCACCTCGCTTGCACAGCTGTCAGAGGTAGTCTAACAGTGTTTTAAGACTACTATCATCTACCACGAATCAAATTTGATTTTGATCTGCATGTTTATATTGTTTTTTCTTGGAATAATACGACGGTTAACATAAATAAACAGGTATGTTTAATATGTTTATTTATTTAAAAATCTTTATAAATCATTTTATTCTCGATAGTTGTGTATTTTAGTAGCGATAAATTGTCAAAAAAATAACTCTTTCATAATTCCTACAATGGTGTTCACATGGGTGTTCAAATGACTAAATTATTCGTTATATTTCAGGAAATGGATGATTTATTGTATGCAATGGAAGATTTGTTTTTTTTGCAGAGTTTGTATTGGTGTCTGTTTTTTTTATTTTCAACTATAGATATATATTGCTTCACAATTTCGCGAAGTAATTCCTGTAAAAAAATAAAAATGTACTGTAAACAATGTTGTGAACGAGTATATATTAAAATAAACAATACAACAAATGCATTTATAAAATAAGTAATTTATGATTTACCTTCTCTACTCGGTCCCAGTTAGATGCACGCGATTTCTTGCAATTTTCCATAATTATATTATTTGAAAATATGAAAATGTGCGTATTACAATATCAACAACAACAAACGTCAAAGTAAAAATGGCGCGAATGGCTGCTGAGTGCTGATGACGCCGGGACTGACGAACGCTGGCGGCTTTGCGCATGCGCGGGTGCGAAAATACAACGTTGTCGGATTCATTTATGTTGTAAGTGTGTTGTACCTGCACACTCGTTGCACAGCGTTTATTGGTAAGATTTTCAAATATTCGCTGCACGGGCTTTGCACGGTGTGTAACTAAAACACCGGTCAACGGGTGTGCAGTAGATTTTTATTAGTAAGACTGTTAGGTACCGTAATTTATAATTCTTAGATACAGAGTAAAATAAATATCAATAAATTAAAAAAAAACGTTTATTTAAAATATTTTAATAAATAAAGATTTTTTTAAACATATTCGGAAATCAATGGGGTTGATAGATAATATGGGAATCCCATTAAATCTTTAAATATGTGAAATATTTGGATGGGCAATTTATTTCCAGTTGAATCTAAAAAATTGTGTTTTTTTTCACTTGTTGACGAACACATGTAAAAAAAATAGTAGATGGGTGATGGCAGAGCGGTTAGCGCGCTGGGTTAGTAATCCAGTGGACACGATTTTGAATCCTACCACGGCCGATTTCGTTCACTTATAGCACGAGCATTTATGCCTAATTTAAGGAATGTATGAGGATGTATATGTACTTGTTACTACAAAATCGTTTACCATAGATTCATCTCAGACACGCATTTCTACTTTTGTGCGTCTTCTGCCGTCTCCATGTTTACTAGCAAAAGAATGTCTTTATGACAATGATTATAAATATAACTGATGTATTTTATAATTCATTTTCTTTGAAAATTCCAAGCAAATTACTGAAATAATTGAATTGAATTAATAGCCGGCGTGCAATAATTCTATCGATACATGGACTGCGGGCAAAAAAGATTGATCAATCAAAATTCCACAAATAGTCTGACCAAATACAAGCGGATCGGTACAAAAACTCGAACCCGTTCCTTGAAAAAGGAAACAAAGAATTATTATTGGCTATTTCATGGACAGGATAATCGACGATCCTAATTATATATCCTTTGGCACAACAACTAATATTAACCGAATTATCTCAACTCAAAAGAAAAGGATGTTTAATTGGTATACCTAAACCAATCGCACAATTAAATTTTATTGTGTCATTAATGTTAGAATTATCAAGCCATAAAATTAAAACAACAATAGATACTATATATTTATAGATAGTATCATTCTGCATTTATATTATAAATATGTAATTACGGCGAGATCCCAGTTTTTCTCGACTGGTTTTATAAACAATCACATTATTTAAGTAATTTTAATAAATATTTTTTTGTTTTTGTATGATATAAAGTAGCAAACTTCTAGAGCCATTTTGTCGTGTAGGTTGGAGTTGAATAGTTTTCCATAGACAATGATCAATTTCTTCCATGTGATATTTTCAGTCAAAACTTTTATAATAATCATAATATATCACTAGCAGAATAATGAAATAAATAAATGAATATTTAGGATATTCTTGATTTCAAATAACTAGTCCCATACGAAACGAACGATTTCTAATACAAATGTACCTCACGAGGAACCTGGTGTGATTATAATGATTTCTTTACATTTAATAATGATTTCTAAATAAAATAATTTCGACATGATTTTTAAAAGTTACCTATTTATTTTTTTTCAATGAATCAGTTAGATTAGTATAAAAAGTAAACGAAAGTAACTATCTGTGACTACTCATTGGAGTGGAGTCACTGATGTAACAGCTATCTAAAATATAATGCATTTCAAATATTTCGCCAATAGTCCGAAGGAAAAATAATGTTTTTAACTTCTTCGCTTGACGCAACATGGTCGAATTTACATATAAAAACGTTTCTTTTTACCGCCGACGTCGAGACAACAAAGCCAGATAGCACTTTTTTATTTTATTTTTATGGCACTTGTTTGGACGTGCTCGATATTTATTGTCCGATACGGTTCATAGATTTGGTGGACTTGTACAGTTTTGTATGTTTTTATTTCACATCGTGAAGATTGGTTCGATTTATCTCGCATCTGCATTAAGTTGAGAGAGATGCTTGGATGGTGGGATCTTGCGTCACACGTGCATCGCCTACAGTACTAACAAATTTCCGATATAATCGATGGATTTATTTTGTTCGGTCCAGTGATTCTCAATGTGGTGGAGTAGTATGGAGAAGGGTGAAGAAAATCACAACTGGATGAGAATAAAGTAAAAGATAGTTTGAAATGGGGGAGAAAATATGGAGAGTCAAACCCAAATTAAATATGGGAGAAGAATTAGAAAAAAAGAATGTCTCGTGATTCTAGAAAATACCCGACAAAGTATATACTGGGTTCAATTTCGAAAACGCACAAAAAATATTTGAACCAATGTCTAACTTATTAATCTTGTTTTTATTGCAATTCTGGGGGCAAGTCTGATCAACCGGCGGAATCAAAACCACCCATGTTTACCCATATCATGTATATAATTATCTTATGGAGCTTTATAATATTTTAAGACGTTATATGGGTAAACCTGGATGGTTTTGATTCCGTCTGTAGACCAGACTTGCTCCCCTGAAGAATGAATAAAATAATGGAAATTTAATAAGATAAAAATGACAAAAGAACATCATTATTGTATTATAAAATGAATATTATGTAGTTTAAAATGACAGCTCTGAAAAACCCATTTTTGTTTTAATGACATTCAAATTTTAATTCATTTTCGGAATTGAATCCAATATGTATGTTATTTATATCTTAAATGTACATTTTCCTGATTAACTTCTCAATGAACAATTCTTGATGAACTTCCATAACAAATTAAAAAAAAATATTTGTACATTTCAAGCTGATATTGCTTGAAAAATTTAATAAATTTAATCTGAATTTGTCTGTCTCAATACAGGAATTATTCCTAGACAGAGAAAGAAAACACATGTGGGAATACCTCATTTGTAATTTTATAGTTTATTTTGTAATTAAGTATTTTAATCTTTTGTGATCTTCATGTAATTTTTGTGTTCCTATGTGATGTTTTGTTATGAAGCAAATAAATTATTTTTATATTATTTCAATTTTTGCGATATTCATCTCCTAAATTTTCTTGACTTGGTATAATGATTATTGTAAATATCCATGATGTCTCTACCAAGTCCAATAGAAGAGTACCGAATGCCTAATCCAATTTTACAGAAAATAATCACAGTAACAAATTTCTCTGTCGCGTTCCAAGTCAGGGTCGCTTTTAAAGATTGAGAGACTATGCATGGACTTTCAAAGTAACTCGTAACCAATTAAAGAACAAATTTTAGTATTTATTCAAACGATACGTTTTACTGAGGCTGAACCACAAATTTTCTTCTGTAATTACTTGAGTAGGTATAATATATATATTTTTAAAAACCGTTGATTTAGATACTGCATCTGTTTCATAATATGTAAGTACATACCTATTAAGTTTATTACAATTATGTATTAGATATTTACAGTAATGATAAAAATAATAGCAATTTTGTCTTAATTTCATCCGTTAAACATTCAAAAATGTATTATAGTTTATTGTTGTTGTAAAAATAACCGAAACATTAAGAACGCTGTGATAAGCTATACAAATAAAATCTGAAAGAAGTGCGAACGTCACTCAAGTGATAAAAATGTAAAGCTATAGGTAGGTACTCCTCACTAACGATTGGGTCACTCCAAAAAGTATTCAATTGTTGTATAGAACATTTTCAGCGTTTTCATGAATTGAGTTTGTTAATGTATTATCGATAAAATATTTTATTATGAAAACTTAATAATTCTTCAATGCCATTTTATGAAAGTGATGTGCCAATGGAAATAAAAATATCTAATTTTAAGTTTCCTGAGATTGGGGTTACTTTGAAATAAAAAAAAAGAAGCACTGATTAGATATCCTTCCAAATATAATGGAGTCCAATTAGATATACAAATTTTGCAAAATTTGATAAGAAAGGAATAAGTAGGTACTTTAGTCTATGTATAATTGATAATGTAACATAAACACGCAGTACACACCACACACGCAGATGCATTGTAATGAAACTTTCAGAATACAATCTCAGCATGATACTAGTTGATAATCTGCATTAAAAAAATACCCACTATATCCCCACTATATCCCCTTGGGGTAGTGAGGAGTGAAAACGTAGTAGTTAGAGAGTTACCTACTTACAATTTACGCATCTATTTTCATTTAATTGTCGACATGAGTTTTGTAGGAAATAACGGTTATAAAAATAAATCTTGGTGCATGGATCTCAACTTTTTGAATGAATGTGGATAAAATACACTCATAAATTATGTATATATGGCAATAGTATTGTTCCTTATTTTCAGATGAATTGTTACACACTATTCAAATATATAGAACTTTTAAAAATTATACATTGATAAGGGATCTCATTAAGAAAGCATAATTGGTGAACGTTGCGCAAGCGCATAAAGTGATCACGTAAACCAACCGATGACAGGTCGTAAGCCCTGTTGGTGCCTAGAGTTCCTGGTTCTTCTACAATTTCCCAACTTCGTCTCTATTGAGATGTTAAAATAGTTTGTTAATAAAAATATCATTTGACTCCCGAAACGGAAAAAAATACAATGTTTGCGAATATGCAATTAAAAAAATATTCGATGTATATATATGAGATATTTCTTTCACAACCATCTTCCTAATAATGTCAGCATACGATCGAATAATAGAAGTCATCTTAATTTTTGAACAGAAGCATTTTGTTCTGATCCGAACAGGTTGGCGGAACTTCATCAAACGAAGTAATATGTCTTACAACAGCACTGAAAAATAAATAATTATATGTAATTAAAAGAGAACTATGTACAGATATTTACGGTAAGATTAAATCAAAATAGTGCTTTATTTGGTTAAATGATTTATCACTTTAATACTAGGTTGTTTGACTGATCCTCATTATTTCATAAACACTGTATGTAGGTAAAAAAAAAAAAAAAACATACTCCTTGATTGGTATTTTGTAAAGATGTTAACAAAATACTCCTTGATTGGTATTTTGTAAAATTCTTTACCACTTGAATATGGTATATTCCCATAGTACAAAATATTATATACATACAATATGCCATTAAATTTTATGTCATTAATTCAAAAATATAAAAATCCATCTTCATAATATTGATATTTTAAATTCAACGGAAAATATTTAATGAGGTTTTGATTAATGATGTATTGTTTGTATAAAAATAAATGCCAAATAAGAGGACTGCCTCTAAATCTATTCAAATAAAAAATTATACCGAATTTCATGGTAAATTTAGACAAAGATTCTTGTTAGAGTAAAATAAAAAAAAATATTCATGTGAATTTGATTAAAAATTGAGTGACTTGTCACAATATAGGCGAATTGTAATATGACTTGTCACAATTCACTCATACTTAAACCCCTAGTTTGAATAGAATCTGAAAATAATATTGTATGACTTCTTATCTTAATTATTCAGAGGGGGAAGTCTGGTTCAACCGGCGAAATCAAAACCCTCGTGATTACCCATATCATGGATATAATTATCATATGGAGTTCTATATCTAAAGATATTATAGAGTTCTATATAATAATTATAACCATGATATGGGTAATCGTGAAGGTTTTGATTTCGTCGGTTGAACCAGACTTGCCCCCCAGTTCAAAATTATTTTATGAATTCGTATAGCGTCGCTTAATAATTTGGGATCTTTCCAAAGGCAGAAATTTACTTACATACCATCACAGTATATCTCACAATATGGGATAACCAGCGGCAGGTGTGCGGATGTGCATTACCTTATGCAAGGAAGCACGACACATGCGTGCTTGTCCACACACTATTCTCGTCTCACCTAAAAAGGTAACATTCAGAATGTGTGGTGAACATCATTGCTGAACTTTGTGAGATGTTCCTTTGCCTGTTGTATTTTCGATTACCGATGATAATAACAAGATTGGAAGGACTATTCTAAGCCGGTGCTCACAACAATAGCATAGAAACTAATATTATTTAAACTATTTATATATTTTTTTAACGTAAAGATTTTACTTCTTCGTTAAATTATTTTCATAACTTTTTTTTAAATAAATGTCCTTGTTAAACAAGTACCTACATATACATCTTCCTATGTTCCCTAAAATAAGCATTAATGCTTGTGCAATAGGTGAAGGAAATCGGTCGAGGCAGGATTCGAACTCGCGACTACTGGATTACTAGCCCAGTGCGCTAACCGCTTTGCCATCTACCAATCTCAAAATGAAATTAAATTTATTCTCAATCGTATTCAATACTTTTAATTCTTTAAAAAAAATAGTTGATAGTATTTATCTCATCGTTTTTTTAGCTCAAGGCACGAAGTCACGATTGAATAGTTCTATAAAAGCCAAATCAAGTTCTCTTATATAAGTACCACGAGGTCCCTTAGTATATTCTATAATACGTGTGAAGAAAACAAAACTGATGAGTCTTCAATCGTTTGATTCCATCTAAATCACGTTTTTTATCGACCATTTGGGAATCATCACCCCGAGACATTTGAGTATATAGCAAGTAGGTAATCCTTTTCTTTTCCCATAATACTCCAGGTACACGATACAAGGATATAATTGAGGGCATATTTTGAAGAAATATGTCCGTTACTCAATCCTTTTCTTGATAAAGGTTTATAACATAGTATGTAATTGTGCGTAATATCGAAATAAACGTTTTGGATATCGCACGCTTACTAATGTCTGGTTATGGAAACCATATTACATATTATTATCTTATCACATTTGAAACATTATAACATTTCAAACTTTAAATTATATATTTTATATTTTTTATGTGTATATAATAAACCTAATACGTACCTACAAAGTCTAAAAAGGGTAGACAGATGTTTCCACTATAACAGAACTTAAAAATTCATTTTTGGTCTCAAGGACAAAAAGACAAATATGAAAGCAATTTTTTTTATCCTCAACATTTTTAAATCAACATGAATACATGTTTCTTACATCTAGAATACAGAAATTACTTAAAAACAGATGCAAACTTAAACAGCTTAAGTATGTTGAAAACCTGTTCTTATAAAATTATAATTTTTTATATTATGTGTATGTGGCGTGTGTCCGTCATTGTAAGTTAACGTAAATTAACTTATTGATTAAAAGTTTGACCATTTTTTAAATGCATAAATACTTAATTTTACAAGCTTTTTAATATTTATTTGATGATTCGTTCAGAGATCAATCAATATATTATTACATATTTTATTGGTTTTAAGTATTAAAGTATTCAGAAATCAAAACAATGTATGTATAATATACTCTTTGTACTAAAAATTTGTTGAGTAAAAATAAAATAATTGAATATACACTATTTACCTAGAGATATCACTAGTGTATTTTTTTTTAAATAAACGAAAATTGTTTTGCGCTAATGATTATTATAATTATTTAATAAAAATGGCTTCTGGGAAAGCCATGCTTCGTTGATCTGTCAATAATCTCATAGCAAAAATGATTTTTTTCTATATTATAAGATTTTAATTTGGATATACCTACTTCTTGCAGTCTTTTTATATGTTAAAATTGATTTATTTTAATTACATATAAGGTGATAAAATATATACCTATTAGTACTTAGGTACATGTTTCAGGATAAAAAGTTAAATTACGATTCGAGATTCATTGGGCTACTGTGAAATAGAATACACCAAGGCGCTGAATTCAATTAGGTTGAGGTGGATGTCTTTGTATTTCTTTAGTAATAAAATGTGTTTTACGACGTTATCTCTGACACGATCAATTCATCTCAACAGTGGCGTAGAAACTACTGTAGGTAAGTACTAAAAAATGAAGACCTAGGCTTTAATAGTTTATACTTAATGCATGGAAATGCCGATTAATATGCTTTTACTTATGCCTGTTACTTCATATATGTTTCTATAGTTATTTTATTTTCGGAACATTATAAGATTTTAAATCGAACTTTATAATTTTATATGCTACTTTTTCTACTGCTCATATTTTCAATTTTACTATAAATATTAATCACGTACATTTAACATTTATGTATAAGTAGGTATTTAAAAAATAACAAAATGTTCTTTGATGATTCTTTCAAAACATTAGTTAGAAAAATATAAAATAATAAATAAATATGATGTTTTCGAACGATTGAAGATTATATTTATTTTAATGTAATACTAGGATCAATCATTTTCTAGGATCAAAAATTTAAATAGACCAAGTATTTTTACTCCTCACTAAAACAAAGGGATATAGTGGGAAGTTATGATTTCGCAATTTTTAAGGGTATTTTTTTATTGCAAATTATCAACGAGTATCATGTTGAGATTGTATTCTGAAAGTTTCATCACAATGTATCTGTGTGTGTGCTATATGCTGCGTGCTGTGTGCTATGTACGGCGCGGCTTGTTTATTTTACATTATCGATTATAGACTAAAGTACTCGTTCGATTCTTTTCAAATTTTGCAAATGTTTATATCTGATACTCACTTAGACCGCATTAGATTTTGAAGGATATCTGAATAGTGCTTCTCAATTTTTTTAACTATCAAATATTTCAAAGTGACCCCGAGCCCAGGAAACTTTCAATTTAAATTTTTATTTAGAAATTGGTAAAAAGGCACATCGATTTCATAAAGTGGCATTGAAGAATTATCAAGTTTTCGTAATAAAATATTTAAATAAAAAAATAACATTACAAAATCATTTCATGAAAATGCTGAATATTTTCCATACAAAATTTTAATACTTTATAGAATAACTTGTTAGTGAGGAGTTTAGCGTTGGCCACAATCCACTCGTTTATTTTATATTTGTAAAATATTTACATACATATACATTAAGTATGAGATAGATGGTTCGCTAGAATAAATCTATAGTAAATTTTCTAAGAAACGGATTATTTTTATTTGTAAAAAAGTTTGTATAAAAAAAATCTGTTCTTTTTTGTTACGCCACTGTTCTATCGCCACTACTAATAGGGAACTGTAGAATATTTAATTAAACTGTGATATTTATGTATCCCTGACTTACTCTGGAGAGTCAAATAAATTTGACAATATCATAACTGATTTAGGTAAACTTCTATAGCCATAAAGTTAAATCTCCGGTTTAACAATTTAACAGTTAATTGTTAAAATCTATCTGCGCTGCGGTAAGACAGACTGGTGAGTTTAGAATACTGTCGTGTTGCCGACCGGTGATTTCAATAGATATAAGACGTGAAGACTTTTACAACAGTTATTTTGTCTCTTGTCACTTTTGTCGAATGCTTATTATTCAGATCAATGAATACCACAGTAGAACGACTTTGACGTAATTAGTTTTGTCTTCCAAGAAAAATAAAGTCATACACACCTAGACTTTTTGATTTAAAAAGAAGAATACTCTAGTTCGAATATCATGTCTTCAAATTTAAGTCTTTGTAATGTACTTTAAATATCCCTCTGCGTCGCTAACTTCGTTGCTGAGGGTCGTGACCATATACCCTCCTTGGCAGCCTTTTATTTATTTATTTTATTTATTAAGGAAACACACATTTGTATAAATACATTGTACTAGTACAAAAAAAATTAGGTAAACCAGAAAAGTTTCCATAAATGATTAGCAAAAAGTTACTTTATAACAAAACATTTGTTATGACAAAATGATCGTTATATTTATAAACAAGAGTGAAATCAAACAGAAAAAAAATCATGCTAATAAAATAATAACCAGATTATATGTTTTTGATTTGATCAGTTCATCTTATGGGGGAAGTAAATAAACTATTTTATTTTATGTACAAATATTCAATCTTTATTTTCTTATTTTTCTTATGTAATCTTATTTTTTTTATTATTTTTGTCATGTGACAATCTTGTTGCTTCATACTGTATAGTATATTTAACATTAACCCTGGTTGGTTGGATGAAATTGTCGTCTGGCAATAAGCCCGCCAGTGTACAAGTTATATGTACAAAAAGTTACAAGTAAATAAATAAATCTTCTTCTTCTTTATCTTTGGAGAGACGTGTTTAGTTTGTGAAACAGAAAATATGCTTCTTGAAATTATGAGGTCCTGATATCTCTCCGTCTCCTCAGTGGTCTTCCGGATAGATGGCGCACGTCCAGGAGGGATATAATACAAAAATATTTTTAACATGTTCTGAATTTGTAGAATAAACCAGAATAGAGACAAGTAAAATAAATGTTTAAGTAAAATAAAACAATAGGATTTAAGTACAACTGTGTTTAATGATATTGACAAGACTAGTATAGGATACCTACTAAAATAATTCATTATTAAAAGTATTAATCTAAGAATTGGTCCTCGCACAAGTGGAATGATAAAGATCCCAAAGAAAAATACATCTTTTGGCCAAAATCATTATTCATATTATGGGGTGAAGTGGTTTAATGATTTACCAGTGGATATGAGAATAGTGGCGCAAAATAATTTTGGTGGTTTCTTGGTATTGCTGAAAGACTTTTTGAAGTAACATTTTTCTTGTGTATTCATTGTGTGTTGTTTATTTTCAATTTGTGTATTTTTATTTATTCTACAGACCAATTTTGTATTTTTTTTTTCTCTCTTTATATATAATATTATGTATGTTTGTATCTAAATATGTATGTTATTGTAAATAGATTAGTGCCTAGATTAAGATGTATGTATATAAATAGATTAGATAGTTTGTAGATTTGTGAAATGTGACTCACTTCAAAGCACGAGAAAACTCTTTTTGAAGTTGAGTCATAAAAAAAAACAAAATTATAATGTATCTTTTTAAAAATTGTATATATTGTTGTATTGTGTATTTTTCTTTCTTATTTTTAATAATAAATAAATAAAATAAATAAATAAATTAATAACATTTGTAACAATCCCGTAATATCTTGTTAATTTAGTCGAAGGATAATTCGCGGTGAAACTCCATTATTCTAGGTATAAATGAAAACACTTATTTGTTTAAGTTTCACTATTTAATTTAAAATTGGCATTGTTAATTATTCATTTTCGTGCATTCTGACGATGGTCTTCATCAGGTCGATACCGGTCAGTGCCAGTTTTAAATTAAATAGTGAAACTTAAACAAATTAGTGCTATCATTTATAACTAGTATACCGTATTATGTTTGCGATGCTCTTCAACAATACCAACGTAATTTTTGAAATGACAATTCGTGTCGGAGGTCCGAGATTGGATTGATGACAGGTTTTATGGAGGACATCATAACCTGGTTGATCTGTTTGTATGAACAAACATACTATGATGTTTGATGAGGTGGTGTTCGCAAGTGACGAATAATGCCTATCACCTAATTCATAATTGTTTTTTGTCACTAAAAATCCTAAACTGCTAACACAGGATTTCCTAGTTGGGCAGCAGAAATCTACGTGTTGTTGTCATTGTAAAGATGTTGTGATAAAAAGCAATGACCATCTTCAAAGTGTTCAGAATTCCATCAAGAATTGTCCTTTGAGAACAGTTTCCTCTCCTATTCCTTAGAAATTTTTCATTTTATCCTTTCATTATATTCAATGATAACGAATATTACCTTTGTAGTCAAACAATCGAAATACAATAATTTAAAAAAAAAATTAAAACTTTTACAAACGATTTCGTGCTAAAAACATTTTTCAATTAGTTGAAACTACTACTTAAACTACTTGAAAATGTGTTTAGTATGAAACAGATTGTTTAAAATAAGTTTTGGAATAATTAAAAAAGTTTATTATTTTTATTAAATTAAAAAAAATATATTATTTTAGTTAGGTATATTTTTTAATGGATTTTTTTAGGTTATAAAATATGAGTTTTATTAAATTTATATTATTATTTACCCACATTTCATATACGCCGTAAAATTTCTAATATCTTTCCCCATAATTTCATCTGTCAATAAATCATTTTACAATCCATATCATGTGTTCTTATGAGTTAAATATTATTTAATAATGATTGTACAATAATTTATAAATATCCATCGGCCTCCTCTTGAGAAATTATCTAAAGCAGCAGTTTCCAAACATTCTACTCCTGTCTAAAAAAATCTTGATACAGTAAGAATTATTTCAACATTTTGATTATGTTTAATTCTAATAACAAATAATTTATATTACATATAATTTTATGCACATTATTTTTATAATTGGCACATATCTTAGTTTTTGACTTAAATTTCCTTAAAAAAATTAACGCATTAACTACAAATCATAAAAATTAAAACACGTAGAAGAGTTTACTATACCATGCTATATTACCAGGGCCGAATCCACCATAGGTTCAAACGGTACAGTTGTGCTTGGCGCAAATAAATCTGGGGCGCCAAATTGGGTAGATCCGGCCCTGTATATTACTATTACTTTACATAAGTACTATTATTACACACTATTTACTATAATTTACCTACTGATCATTTTTTATCCTAATTCTTTAAGGATGGATGATCTTTGGTATATGAATTGACAAAACTCTTTCTGGTCTCAATCAATCAAAATAATTACATATAATTAGTAGATAGTTTGGTTTACTTTACTTAGCTATGGAATCCGATTTAAATAAATATGAATAACCGTAGGTGCATTAATTACTAAGTAAGTATAAATTAGGTGCGTATATAGGTATATATAAACTGCGTTAGAATATATGTAAATAATGCCTCAGAAAAAATAAATTTACGATTTTTTATGTTATTTTTATATTGCGCTCTTATAATATATTTTTAAAGAATGAATATGTCCCTGTAACAAGTACATATACATCCTCATACATTCTCTAAATTAAGCATAAATGCTTGTGCTGTAGGTAAACGAAATCCGTCGTGGCAGGATTCGAACCCGACTTATAATTTAATAAAAGTCATTTAAAAAAAGCAACCCCAAAAACAGCTACAATGAAAACATAATTAGTAAAAAACAAACTTAATTTAATTTAATTAAAAAGAAGGTTAATTATATAATATGTTATACATCAAACACAACACATATGATTAAAAAACACATAGGTTGCAATGTTGCAAAATATTTATTGAAATCCAATCACTTCTTGAATTCGGCGTCAAATAAATATTTTATGAAACTCAATCAACGGATCGTGGGTATGTTTGTATTTAATGAAGTAAAAATTGAAGATTCAGAAGATTTTGTAGTGGATACCATGATTAGATCTTGACTAAATTAAAAATGGGACCAATCAGAAGACACTTTCTAATGAAAACTCTTTCTGGAGAATCGTCAAAATCGGACAACGTAGTAAAAAATTATCGCTGAACATACATAAATAAATTACGTAGAATTGGTAACCTCCAATTTTTATAAATCAGTAAAAATTGATGCTTATTTTTCAAGTTGAGAATCACTGAACAAGAATTTATAGCAACTGTAATAAATCACATTGCTTTCAACCTGTACATTTTTATCCCTTTACTAATTGTGCAGAATAGTATATAATTATTATTATATTTTGACGAATACCTACTTTTGGTAATCATTCATATTTTGTATCACAAGTATATGTGAAAACTAATAAATTTTCCATTTCTCCATAATTTTGTACCGCATTTGTTAATTCTTGTAATCTCGAATATGCGCTTTCCTAAATATCGAGTGTAAAAAAAACTAGAACCTATCTTAGAACCTGGTTTTAAATTGATCAAGCTTTATATTATTTTCATTTTGTTTTAAACCAGGAATTATCTCAAATTCATCTTTGCAAAGTTCTACTGTGCCCGTAAATAAAAAATATTGATGTAAAAACCAGAAAGCTAATATTGATATTTAAAACTATATTATTTTTATGTATTAGTTTTTTTTTCGGCGATTGCCGATTTATTAATGATATTTATAACAATTAAGTATTACAAATGATAAAACTCAATTATTATTATTACCATTATATACATCCTCAAAAGAATAATAGCATGTCAATGCGTAAATTATAAATTATTTCATAGATCAAAATAACAAATAATAAACAAACGCACCGATCGAGCTTACAATTGCACTGAAAAAATATTATGACAACCGAACTGACTACCTGCGTTTAACCAAACCTTTGTTTTCAGTAAAAAAAATCTATTTATTACCTACTGTACTGTTTGGCTATGTGCACAAAACATTTAGTTGCACAAAACCAAATGTTTTATAGTCACTATAGTTTGGTTAATTTTAACATGAAACTTTGTTACTATTAACAAAACCAAAAAATTCAGTGTGGGAATAATTAATCCATCAAAATACTTTACATAATATCAAAAGGATTAGGCTCTGAGGAAATCGCTATACTACCTATCAACCCTAATGATTCCTGATTGTTAAAGTTTGAAAAATATTTAACGATTCTACATGTAATTAGGATTCATTTAATTTTTGGATTTATTGTTATTGTTTTTTTTTTATTTTGTGAATTTATTATTTTTTGTCTTACCTTTGATCCATACTTCAGTTAAAAAACTGTGTAACTTCTGTACATATTGTACACATTTGCCACACATATGATGTAAAGAACTCAGGGATTGTATGGCGTTGGCGAAATGACGTGTTTTCATTTGTGGTTTTCTTTTTTTTCATACCATTATTGTTCTAAACTGTCTTTAAATATAATTTTTTTTGTTTAATATGTTCTGTTTTAATTATGAATAGGCATTCGTTGATTGTAAGTGCACTTTTTTATGTATTTATTTTTAATATTATTTCTCACATTGTTATTGTATGCTATTTATATTTGAATGCTAATTTTTGTGTATGTTTTGTTAGTTGGCATTCACTGTTAAAAGTATCATTATTTCAAAATGCTTTAGCCCCGGCACAGGTTTTTTACCTAGTGGGGCATTGCAGTTAAGAATATTATTTGTCAAGTATGTATGTATGAATAAATAAATAAATAAATAAAATAAAATTGTTTATTTTTGTAAATGACTTCTAGCCGATCAACAAGTAAATAATTATATATTTTTTTTTCCTTTTTTTTCCCTGTGGCAGTTAAAATAATTTTCGATTATTTGTCGAAAATGATTTTAACTTTTTTTGTACTTATACAATATAACACAGTTAAAAGATATTCCATAGATATCTTTGAAGAAATAATGTGATATATTTTACGAAAGATAATTACAATCGTTAATTTAAAATTTTCCACTTACAACTGCTTTTTTTCAACCTTCTGGAGTTTTTTTGTCGAGGATTTGAAAAGGATCTCAACGGATCGGTGCCTGAGTAATGGATTGGATGGATGGATAACAGATAAATAGAATATTAAATTTTAAAATGATTTTTGATGGATGATAGGTCCCACGTCTGGCATCATTAATGAATCAACTGGAATGATGTTATTATAAATACCTGATATCCTTTTTCATAATATTCATTCTAGTCTAGACTATAGACTATTTTAAAAAAGTTCACTTTATTTTATTGGTGAAAAATAAATAACTTCTATACAATAAAAATAATATATACGTATGGAAAGGCATGACAAAGAAACTACTAAATTATCATTATATAGCACAATAAAAGCATTTAAACAAAGCAATACATGAAAAAGAAAAATTGCGGTCATTTACTATAATATTATGCACTCTTTATGCTTCTTCTTATATTAGATCGTAGATCTGTTTTTCGAGAAAGCTATTCCATTGAAGCTGAGGTCCAGCTATCCCTCCACCTCTTCGGTGGTCTTCCGGGGAGGCGATGCCCTGGTGGGATTTCGTTTGCCGCTATGGATAGGATTCGAGATGCGTCCATCATGTTAACATAGTCCATCCAGAATCTTCTCCTAACTCTCTGATGTCCTCAGTCTCACAGGTCCGCCCAATGTCGTTATTGTAAATTCTGTCCCTAAGCGTTTTCTCTGTGATATAGCCCTTAAAACCTTAATTTCCGAATAAACTCTTTAAGCGAATATTTTTTTTTTGTTTCTGACGACATTTTTTTGGAGAATTAATTGTGCTGAGTTTTAAAATTGTGTGATGATCATTCATTAGATGAAATATAGAATATACTTATAGTATTTTTTAACAACGCAGAGGACTTGAATATGGTTAGTGACAATGCCGTTGCGGTTGCTGTATTCTGGAGTGGGATGGCCTAGTGGTGAAGTAATCGGACTCGTTAAGTAAGTAAGTCAGTATTTAGTATTTTTTCAGGACCATACAGTAAAACATAATTGAGAAATTTGATTAGGTTTATGTGCCCCCCTTTAATGACAATTTAGGATATGACATAGGTATGTATTATGATCACTAGATATAATCTAATACAAAAAAGACACAATTGTGACCACAAATATTTGTGACACACAGTGAGAACCATGATGTGATATTTCAATGAGAAAAAGAAAACCTTACTTATTATGGTATATCTTTGTCTTGTAACATATTGCAAATAATACTAATTACTTACATAATCAATGCATAATATTTCAAAGCATACACCACTCATGTACGTAGCAACGTGCGCTTTATGTACCTATATTATTTAATATTCCGTCTTTTTCAATATGAACTATCTCGGGGCTATTGGTATTGGTATTATTATTGGTACCACCAACCAGTATCATAGTGTGAGAGGTTTCATATGGTCACCCATAGAGGGCAGCGAAGAATGTAAACATTGTGCAACAGTCATAAAATGGTCGCATGCTATAAAACCGGTCATACCACATCTGCAGTCCAGTCAATCTGTTGACTTCATTTTTGTCCATACAGCGTTGTGGTTAGATGAAGAAAAATAATAATTATTGATACTATAAAACATTTTTTTTGTCAAGATTAAATAAAATTTGATAACTGCACATTGGACGAGAGTTATGACATAATTTTACTGTTTAAACGATGTGTGGTTTTATGAAATCAAAATAATTTTTATTTTATGAGCATATTATAAAGCGTTTTAAACTGTATTTCCGTAATAAATATGTAGTAAGGTATACAAATTACATGCTAAGAAGAAACGATATGACTTTTTTGAATCATTGACCCGTATCCAGAGGCAGAAAAATATGAGGATTTAGGAGGACTTAGGCATCAATTTTTTTTTTAATAATATATCATTGTCGGCCTTCGTGGCTCAGTTGGTTGGGTATCTGACTGCTGATCCAAAGGTCCCGGGTTCGATTCCTGGTGGAGACACAGTTTTTAATTGTATTTTCAGTCTGGATCTGTGAGACAATTAATATCGTAAGTCTCCAGAATGTGGCAACTTGTTATTGGGTGCGTGTAAAAAATATTTGACATAGTACTTCTGAAAAAAACTTGTAAATTTGTATCTTTTTGCTTAGTTGATATATGTGCAAACCGCACCCCTCCACGGGGAAAAGGCTCTACAAGTTTGATGGAATCTATAAATCATTTTAAATAAAGAGAAAAAATGAGACCTGAGGCATCCTCGATCCTCATATTTGTGTCTGAATATGAGTGTTATTTTCTAATAATAAAAGTGGAAATATAATTTATAATTTTTAAGATTTTTTTAATTGAATTCGTAACGGCTATCACATATAATAAATATTTTAATCCCCAATTATATATATATATATATATATATATATATATATATATATATATATATATATATATATATATATATATATATATATATATATATATATATATATATATATATATATATATATATATATATATATATATATATATATATATATATATATATATATATATATGTTATTATTAAGTATTTTGGGGATAACCCGCGTCAAATTATGATTCCCGAGAGAATCAGTCGTCTGCCGACGTTTCGTCTGAATCTCATCAGACATTTTCTAAAGGCGCCTTGTTAATAAATTTTCGTCTCGAGGGATAGTGCACGCACGTCCGTTCGAGTCGAAAGCTTACTACCAAGTGAAAGTTTGAAAGGAAGCCGCGTCAAGTGTTAGTGGAGGGGTGGGTTTCCCCAATGACGTCATTATTGCGTTTTGTTTGGCTTCTAGTGACTCTAGTACTTAACGGTATATTGTTTACAGGTGGATTATCAGTTTTCGGCTTACTAAGAATTTTACTAATGTTTTTAATGTGACTATTGTTTGAAATATCGGTAGTTTGATTACTATGGTTTTTAAAAATGTTGTTTTCAAGTACACTTGTCCATGCGGTCGGGATTCGAATGCTATCGTCCCTGTTATTCATTATACTGTTGCTTCTTTTATATATTTCGATTGCTTCCCTGTAAATTCTAAATGTTTCATTATTAATATTCGCGACTACTTTTGAATTTTCAAAGTCTATGGAGTGATTTTCGGTCAATGAGTGATTTACAAGAGATGAAGTTAGTTTCCGGTTTTTAACATCTACGCGATGTTCAGAGACGCGCGCCGAGATTCTGCGATTTGTCCTGCCTATGTAAGTTTTTGAGCAATCACCGCATGGGATTTCGTAAATACCGTGTGACTCTAATGGTATTTTATCTTTCGGACTTTTTAAAAAGGATGAAATTTTGTTGTCTGTTCTAAAAATGGTGCGAATATTATGTTTATAAAGTAGGTGACTGATTTTGTCTGTAGTGCCTTTTATGTAAGGCAAAAACGCAATGGAGAGTGGCTTTACTTTAGTTGACGTATCTTTTTTATTATAATTTTTATTAGTTTGATTTTTTACTGCATTATTTATCGTAAAATTAGAAAAACCGTTATTTCGTAGCGCGTTTTTAAGATACTCTAATTCGTTTTGAATGTTTTCGGAGTCGGCTATCCTTAATGATCGTGTTACCAAGGTGTTTGCTACAGAGGCGATTTGTGCTGGATGATGGTTCGACGATGCGTGGAGATATCTGTTGGTATGTGTTGATTTTCTGTACACAGTGTGGCCGAGAGTGCCATCGTCTTTTTTGATTACGAGAACATCAAGAAAAGGTATTTCACCGTTGTTTTCTATCTCCATTGTGAATTTGATGTTATTGTGGAGATCGTTCAGAAAATCAAGAAATTTGTTAAGTTCCTCCAAACCGTGAGGCCATATAACGAAGGTATCGTCCACGTATCTAATCCATAGCTTTGGTTTTAAGCGCGCTCTATCTATAGCTTCCTTTTCTAACTTGGTCATAAATATGTTAGCGACTGGCGGTGAAAGAGATAGACCCATTGGTGCTCCTTTTACTTGTTTGTACATGTCGTTATTATAAGTGAAAAATGTGTTATTGAGGCAATGTTCTATTAAAGTTATTATGTCATTCGGTGGGTCACTCATTTCTTTTATTGCTTGAAGAGCTTCGTCTGTGGGTATATTGGTGAACAAGGATACGACGTCAAAACTGACAAGGATGTCGCCCTTGTTTAATTTTTGATTTTTAATGATTTGTATAAAATGTTCCGAATTTTTGACAAAAGATTCCGCTGATTCTACATCTGGTTGTAAGTAGTTGGCAAGATACTTTGATAACATTTGAAGTGGAGAACCGACAGAACTGACTATGGGTCTAAGAGGAACATCCGTCTTATGAATTTTTGGCAAACCGTATAATTTCGGAAAACGTGACGATTTTTCTCTAGGTATTAACGACTTTTTTAATTCGGGACTTAATTTGGATGACATAATTTTAGTTTTAGTCGTTTTTTCTAAGTATGTTATAGGATTATTAGGATGCAGTTTATAAGCCGGATCGTTGAGCAAATTAGTAATTTTAATGTGATAATCTTCGCTTTTCATGATTACTTTTCATGATAAGGGAAACGCAACAGTAATCATGAAAAGCGAAGATTATCACATTAAAATTACTAATTTGCTCAACGATCCGGCTTATAAACTGCATCCTAATAATCCTATAACATACTTAGAAAAAACGACTAAAACTAAAATTATGTCATCCAAATTAAGTCCCGAATTAAAAAAGTCGTTAATACCTAGAGAAAAATCGTCACGTTTTCCGAAATTATACGGTTTGCCAAAAATTCATAAGACGGATGTTCCTCTTAGACCCATAGTCAGTTCTGTCGGTTCTCCACTTCAAATGTTATCAAAGTATCTTGCCAACTACTTACAACCAGATGTAGAATCAGCGGAATCTTTTGTCAAAAATTCGGAACATTTTATACAAATCATTAAAAATCAAAAATTAAACAAGGGCGACATCCTTGTCAGTTTTGACGTCGTATCCTTGTTCACCAATATACCCACAGACGAAGCTCTTCAAGCAATAAAAGAAATGAGTGACCCACCGAATGACATAATAACTTTAATAGAACATTGCCTCAATAACACATTTTTCACTTATAATAACGACATGTACAAACAAGTAAAAGGAGCACCAATGGGTCTATCTCTTTCACCGCCAGTCGCTAACATATTTATGACCAAGTTAGAAAAGGAAGCTATAGATAGAGCGCGCTTAAAACCAAAGCTATGGATTAGATACGTGGACGATACCTTCGTTATATGGCCTCACGGTTTGGAGGAACTTAACAAATTTCTTGATTTTCTGAACGATCTCCACAATAACATCAAATTCACAATGGAGATAGAAAACAACGGTGAAATACCTTTTCTTGATGTTCTCGTAATCAAAAAAGACGATGGCACTCTCGGCCACACTGTGTACAGAAAATCAACACATACCAACAGATATCTCCACGCATCGTCGAACCATCATCCAGCACAAATCGCCTCTGTAGCAAACACCTTGGTAACACGATCATTAAGGATAGCCGACTCCGAAAACATTCAATTAGAGTATCTTAAAAACGCGCTACGAAATAACGGTTTTTCTAATTTTACGATAAATAATGCAGTAAAAAATCAAACTAATAAAAATTATAATAAAAAAGATACGTCAACTAAAGTAAAGCCACTCTCCATTGCGTTTTTGCCTTACATAAAAGGCACTACAGACAAAATCAGTCACCTACTTTATAAACATAATATTCGCACCATTTTTAGAACAGACAACAAAATTTCATCCTTTTTTAAAAAGTCCGAAAGATAAAATACCATTAGAGTCACACGGTATTTACGAAATCCCATGCGGTGATTGCTCAAAAACTTACATAGGCAGGACAAATCGCAGAATCTCGGCGCGCGTCTCTGAACATCGCGTAGATGTTAAAAACCGGAAACTAACTTCATCTCTTGTAAATCACTCATTGACCGAAAATCACTCCATAGACTTTGAAAATTCAAAAGTAGTCGCGAATATTAATAATGAAACATTTAGAATTTACAGGGAAGCAATCGAAATATATAAAAGAAGCAACAGTATAATGAATAACAGGGACGATAGCATTCGAATCCCGACCGCATGGACAAGTGTACTTGAAAACAACATTTTTAAAAACCATAGTAATCAAACTACCGATATTTCAAACAATAGTCACATTAAAAACATTAGTAAAATTCTTAGTAAGCCGAAAACTGATAATCCACCTGTAAACAATATACCGTTAAGTACTAGAGTCACTAGAAGCCAAACAAAACGCAATAATGACGTCATTGGGGAAACCCACCCCTCCACTAACACTTGACGCGGCTTCCTTTCAAACTTTCACTTGGTAGTAAGCTTTCGACTCGAACGGACGTGCGTGCACTATCCCTCGAGACGAAAATTTATTAACAAGGCGCCTTTAGAAAATGTCTGATGAGATTCAGACGAAACGTCGGCAGACGACTGATTCTCTCGGGAATCATAATTTGACGCGGGTTATCCCCAAAATACTTAATAATAACATATTTTGTACTCGCGAAAACCTTAGATTTAACATATATATATATATATATATATATATATATATATATATATATATATATATATATATATATATATATATATATATATATATATATATATATATATATATATATATATATATATATATATATATATATATATATATATATATATATATATATATATATATATATATATATATATATATATATATATATATATATATATATATATATATATATATATATATATATATATATATATATATATATATATATATATATATATATATATATATATATATATATATATATATATATATATATATATATATATATATATATATATATATATATATATATATATATATATTTTTTTTTTTTTCATTTAATTCCGTGGCGGTTTCCATATTGATAGTTCATATTATGTGTTTCATGTTGATGGTTGTGTGAATGCTGTGCGACAGCAATATGAAAACAAAATAGAAATGAAAAAATAAAATCAAATGATGTACAATCAAATTGATCAAACTATTATTGAGCTAGAGCCAGCGATTTACAGACTTAAGTTATAATATTAAGGCTGATTTTTTTCTGTGTAAAGATATCACAACAGGTCATAAGGATTGGGTACTATAAACCCTCAGTACCTAATAATAATAAGAAGAAATTATAAAGTGCCGTATAGTGATAAAAGATCATTCGAAGGACGCTAAGCTTATTTGTTCGCTCTACGAAACAAGGCAGTCTTAAGTAGGTAGTTTACCGAAGCCATCGATTATCTGAGCTCCATGTCAAGGGGCAATTCATTCCACTCTAAAGACCCGTTCAAACTGAAACCACGTTCATAGTAATCTGCCTTATTGACTCTATCCAATTCTTTTAGGGTTGGTACTCTGTGATCCAGATGACCTCAATGTAAGCTATTTTCCTGATGGAACATTCTTTTGACACAGTTCTTGAATGTAATGTGGAGTCAAGTCATCCAGAGCCTTAAACAACATCAGGCATATCTTATAGTCTACTCGTTCTGGACACTTCAACCAGTGTAGTTCGTTAAGAAGAGGTGTTATGTGACATATTTTGTCATCTCCATATAGCTACGTTGAATACAATTTGTAATCTATCAAGCTGATACGTGGGAAAACCCGCATAAATAGCATTACAGTAATCTAGCTATGACACAACAATTGTCTCAGATGAAAGAAACATGAGTAAACATTTTTTGAGATTTGCAAGTCGCGTAGCAAGTCGACTTTCGGAGATAACAGCCTTTAAAGTATTGAATATGGTTGAGAAATGCTATTTTTACACGTCAGTTATAGTATGAAGCGTTATAGTGTAATGCGTGATTTTTTTATATTTACTACGGAAGATTATTAGAAACTAGCTTTTATGTCCCGCCGTTGGCCAAGAATGTAAAATTGTGAAGGAAAAAGCAATCGTTTTTATAATATTGTCACCCAATTATGACTATGAAAAGTGGTTTGAAATATGATTGAATTTGATTGTAAAATGTTCAAGTGATGGCCACAACCCATTATTTTTTATATATTGCTATAAAGTGTGAATGAAGTATAATATACAATTTCTTCACTATTCGAAATGGTTTTAAATATGACTGTTTATCAACATTGTAAAGAGATTGGTTTGGCCACAACCCCCATTTTTAAATATTATCATCGAAAACAAATTGTAATATGTACTTACCTATTGAATATTTAGTAATTTTGGATGTTGGGATGTGGTTAAAATTTGATTAAACAAATGTACTGAAAAGATCCAGTGTTGGTCACATCCCATTCGTTTTATATTTTTTCATCAAGTGTGCATTATATTTTTGCACAATTAGACTGATGAACTTAAAATTGACACAAAAGTCTACATTAACGAAGAAGAAGAAGACTTAAACTATGGTAAATAATTTGAATATAAACGTTGTGAAGAATTCAGTAATGGCCACAGCTCCCTTTCTTTAAATATTGTCAACGAAATCAAATATATTATGTAGGTGTTAAAAATTATTTAAAATAGGATGATATAAATGGTTTAAATTTGATTAAACAAAAGTATTGAAAAGATTCTAGTGCAGGTTACATCTTCACATCCCACATCCCATTCGTTTTTACATATGTATTTTCATCAAGTGTGCATATCGTTAATAATATTTCTGCACAATAGACTATTAGACTTAAAACGAACCCAAAAGTCTAAATAAAAAAGAGAAGAATAAGTATAAGACTATAAGAAATAGTTTGTTTAAAAAATCCCAATGGTCTACATAAAATAAGAAAAAATACATAAAATAGAAGAATTAGACTATTGGAAATAGATTGTATAAAAACTGAGCAAAAGGTCTTCATAAAAGAAGAAGAAGATTAATCTATAGGAAATAGTTTGTATTAAAACTGTCCTTAAAGGTCTACATAAAATTAAGAAGAAAAATAATTAGACTCCAGGAGCCGTCGCTTCAGACCCTTCAGTACCTCCCGTCCCATCAGGCCCTTCAGTACATCCCGTCCCTTCAATCCCTCATCACGTCACTTCCAATCAGGCCCTTCAGTACCTCCCGTCCCTTCAGGCCCTTTAATACCTCCCGTCCCTTCAGGCCCTTTAGTGCCTCCCTTCCCTTCAATTACATCCCGTCCCTTCATTCGGGTAAGAAAAGTTTAAATCCAGAAACCATCCTGGAAGAACCGCGAAGAGATGTAAGCACCGTCTTCTTTTCCCAGGATACTCCACCTTTATAGGTAAAATGACCAAATACACGATGAAGAAGAAGAAGAAAAAAGTTTAAATCCAGAAACCGTCCTGGAAGACCTGCGAAGAGATGGAGGGACAGTCGGACCTTCTTTTCCCAGGATATTCCGCTTTCATTGGTAAAATGACCAAATACACGAAGAAGAAGAAGAATAAGAAAAAAGTTTAAATCCAGAAACCACCTCGGGCACACGCTCGACAATTCGCCAAAGTTTCATTGTAATCGGACATACGGTTTAGGAGCACATCGCTTGCATACATTCATACATTCATAAATAAATAAATAAAATAATTTTCCGATAGGAAATCAGTATATTGTTGATTTGTAAGTAAATAATAATAGGTAGGTACCTACCTACAACAATGTTCTAAATAAATTCGATTCATAACAAATTTTATTTGAATATCAGAATCTTTCCGTTACCATAGTAACCATTCCAATACGTAAAAAATATCAAATGGTTTGAGACATTTTTTGAATATGTAGGTACCTACATACATTGGTTTGTTCGATGCCATAAAAATGAAAATTGTCAGAAAAATCAAATATTATTTACAAATTATGCAATTTTATTATGCCTATATCTTTACTAATAATAAACACATTTTTACAATATATGTCTTCAAACTTGCTGTAATGTCTTGTGTTTCATTTTATTATTTCATAATTACATTTAATTCAAAGGTTTATTATTTTCAAGAACATATTCATTCGGTAGGAAAATGAAATATTGTATGAAAAGATATTAAAATGGCGGCGTTCATGTACAAAACGCTTACATTAAAAATAAGTTAAACATTATAATTATACAAAATATTCACCATGTTTTTCACTCAAACGCTAAGTTATACTTGAAAATATATTTTTTTCGTGTAAATACGTACTTCTAATTTTTAAACTAACAGATATTTGCGTGCAAAATGTACACTTTTTTGACAGATACGACTTGGAAAATTTTGTATGAAAAAAATAATTATTGAAATATTTTTAAAATTCAGCATTTTTATCGCATTATTTTTAGCGTGACACTGCATCAGGTATACAGGTACACGTTCGCACATAAATTAGATTTTTGGATGCTCTTGGTTTTTCAGAAGGCGTGAGACAAACACACACACACACACATACACACACACAAACACTAACATTTTGATTGCTTTATTACTTTAGATAACGCCTTCTATTGACAGACAATTTGGTTGGTGGAAACTCCATGACACAGATTTACTTTCCTTTTGTGCAATAAGCTTTGCGTTCACAGGCGTGGTAAACAATACTGTCTCTCAAATTCGGTCAACTTTGAATTTCAGAGGTGTCTGTCAGGGGCCTTCCACCTACCAAAGTGTCTGTATATATTTGTCATTTTCATCGAATTTGATATTCGACGGCCGAATATTCGGCCATTCGGCCGAGGGGGAAGCCGAATATTCGTTATTGGGTTATTCGGCCAAATCATTATTCGTGGCAACTCTAGTCTGGATATTATTCTTTTATACAATTTCATTAATCAAAAATTCACAAATTCTTTCACTTTCAGGAAAATAAGTAATTACAATTATCAGATCTATAAATTGACTTTATTTATTTATTAAAAGAAACACCAACAGAACATAGGAATACACAACATATTTTAACATATAGACAGTTAGAATCACCATATTATTTCCAATGCTCCAACAACAATATAAGTAAATCATATAGTTTATAAGAGTCAATCATACATTTGGCTGCTATTCGATGAAATTTTTGAATCCCTGGGTGGGGTTTAGCTGAATTCAGATGTACCATCCATTCTTATCTTACCATTGATTTTGTTTTCCAGTTTCTTATTCTTCGCACTCCTACGCACACACCAGCTATTGAGAAATTGTATAAACGATAAAATTAATAATCTATAACTTTGCGAATTACTTCTACAACTACAAAGAAATCACCACTAGAACCGACAGATATATTATTTATTTTTTTGCTTTGTTTACTAATATAATTAACTAATGTTTTAGCTGTTAGATCCTGTTTTCCAAATAGGGAACAAAATAAATAATAATATCTATCTTAAGACATATCAAACTCGTTTTTGCAATAAATATACCTAAACAGATAAAACCTATAGCAACTTATAAGTAGTATCTAGAGCTAGATTATAATGTCCTTATTCAATAATAATGAATCATAGGCTGTTGAATGCAAGAAATATAACTACCAACTCTGACATTTTTAAATATTATTCATTCAATTAGTTCCCTAATGTTTTATTAAATTAATATTTATGCGTTCTTATTTTTTGACAGATTAATAATCTTGTCGCTCAATCACAACATCCTGTTGACATAATTTGACACATAGATTTAAATCATATTCTGTGTTTTTTTTTATTTTTTCATGAAAGCAATATTCAATAAATAAAATCAAAGAAATAATAAATCCCTTCTACACTTACTTATTTTACGAGTCTGAGTACTTCATCACTAGGCAATCCCACTCCAGAACAGCAGTCGCAACGGCATTGTCATTAAGCATCATCAGGTCTTCTGCAATGCACCTCACTGGCATATCTCGACAGATGAGGAGGTGTTCGTCAGTATGTATCTCGCCGCAATCGCAGGATGCATCCTCTTCCACCCTTATCCCTTATATTATAATATTTGAGATGTTTATAAATCCCAAATTCTGACATTCAAAGATTGCTGGATTATGAAATAATAAAATGGGTACAACAATTAAAAAACCATAAAAACGAATTCAGCATTATCTTCAAGTAAAAAAATAATATTATTTCAACCATAAACTCCATAATGTGACAAAATAGCTCTCACGCGAGTGGATGTGTGGGTATTTATTTATTTATTTAATATTGCTTCTCGGGCAACTAACAGGTAAGTACTATGTCGAATATTAATTTAACACGCACCCAATAACAAGTTGCCACATTCTGGAGACTTACGATATTAATCGTCTCACAGATGCAGACTGAAAACACAATTAAAAACTGTGTCTTCACCGGGAATCGAACCCGCGAAGATATACACGCGAGACAAAATGGTAAATTATAAAAATAAACTGCTAGCCCTAGAACAGGATTTCCTAGTTGGCCAGCAAAAACTTACTTGTTTGTGTCATTGTAAAATATGGTGTGATAAAAAATAATTAAATATAATAATAAATCCAAATATTGCAGGTATTATTAAATTATTGAGACTATTCTCCACTATGCGTCGCTAGCGGAGAATAGTCTCAAGGCGCCATATACTGCCTTCCACCTTCCAGTTTTCGACATTATGTTATGTATGTTTATTGTACCTACATTTTATAATACTTACTAATATAATGCAAAAATTACATTTTACGTTTTATTTGAACAGATTGAGATGACTTTATATGAATGTTCCTAAATGTATATAAAAATACCTAAATATTAACAATATTGATCAATTTCATGTAGATATTTTAAGTTTCAAATTAAAATAATTACATGTTGTTTCATGAAACATTAGCGTGCAAAAGCAAATGGAGAATTATCCGCCAAATATTTTACAAACTATAAATTTAGAATATTTCATGTCGATTAGAAATTATAACTACCCTCGTGATTTACCAAATTAAATTAAAATTTCTAAATTTGTTTTCTGAAATGTTCATAGACTATTTACATGTTTCAAATTATCTAGTACCTATGTACAAAGATATTATTTTTATGTGGATATTTGTGATCCTAATTTTCATCAATTTCTTTCTCATTTGTGTCCATCTTGTACCCCAATTTATTGTGCTCTTCTTGGTTCATTTTTCACACTACTCCACCACGAGGCGTTAGATCGACTTTACCTCTTCTGCCTTCCTGTATTCCCAATACAGTATGCACATGGCCATACCACAATTTCATCTTTTTTTTCATTCCGTTTATGTATTTAAAACTAACAAAGAAAAATGTTTCGAACGAACGAACAGTTGAAAATAAAGTATATATTTTGAATTCTTTCTCGGGAATAGGTCGACCTCAGAAAAGGTGGGCCGTCGCTGGAAGGAGAGCCCAAAAAAAGACGAATGAATATACTAAAAAGAGACCTATATCCAGCAGTGCAAAGATGCCTGAAGGAAGAAAAATAATTAAATAACGTGTCAGATATGTAATTTACTTAGCCACGATTTTTCTTTTTCTTCAATTGCCGTCTTCTCTGAGGAGGTTGGTGGTAAGCACAGCTATTTCCAACTCGTTTACTGCGACCTAAACAGCGATAAAATCCTTGCTTGAATTACTCCCTCAGAATATGCAGGAATGTAAGTTTGAATATTGAATATGGAGTTAGAGATAAATTTCAACAAACAATTATCGAATGACCATATCGAATGAATGAAATTTTCAAAGATTCGAAACCAGTTCCATAGAGCGTTTTCTGAAATTAAAAAAAAAACTGTCAGAATTGGAATGTATATGTAGATTTAATTACTTGGCACATAATGTTGAGGTATGTTGAGGTATATTGAGGAAATATTTAACACAACATAATCCTTTAAACATGATTAGATTTAATTATATATTAACAAAGATAAAAAAATCTCTTGAAATATATCCACGAAATTTTTTATTGCAAAGTTCAAGATCTCGATTTGCAAATAACCGTGTAAGTTCGTATGTTATTATAAAAACATCTTTACAATAAAATCAGACTATTTTTCTTTCTTCACATAATGATATATTATTATTTATCAAATTACTGTGTACTTATTCATTCATGCAAGAGTAAATGATTTCAAATTATACAAAACAAATCATGTTGGGTTTTTTATATCCCATTTAATGACTTCATACTTCAAATTTATTACCAAAATATTATTTGATACATATAGGTCACGGCTTTGAGCCCAAATTTTACGAAACAGTCGACATTGTATGAAATTGACTTGCCTCTACATAAAATACTGTTAATAGGGTAGTTAGTTTTAAAGGGTTTAACTCTTGTAAGGTTTTGAGCACAACATATGGGTTTTGATTAAAAATCTTATATAACAAAAAAGTACGTTAAAAAGTACAAGAAGGTATACACAATAGTAAAATTACTAATACCTATATTGACGAATGCAAGGGAGACTTGTATAGTCTATATTGCAAAATAAGGTCTGAAAGCAGAATTATATTCTTACTTCGTTTGTTTATATAATTTGTAATGTTTGGTAAATATAATTTGTAATGTTTGGTAAATATAATTTGTAATGTTTGGTAAATATAATTTGTAATGTTTGGTAAATATAATTTGTAATGTTTGGTAAATATAATTTGTAATGTTTGGTAAATATAATTTGTAATGTTTGGTAAATATAATTTGTAATGTTTGGTAAATATAATTTGTAATGTTTGGTAAATATAATTTGTAATGTTTGGTAAATATAATTTGTAATGTTTGGTAAATATAATTTGTAATGTTTGGTAAATATAATTTGTAATGTTTGGTAAATATAATATGTAATGTTTGGTAAATATAATTTGTAAATAAGGATATAGCGTAGGACAAAATGGATATTTTAAAAGAAATCAGAACAAACTAAAATGTACTTGAATGGTTCGACCGATTGTAAAGATTCGACGAAAAACAACTAAGTTGTATCAATTGAAACAATAAGAGGAAAGAGAATATTATTAGCTTTGCAAAGGAAAAATATAATTAAACAAGCCAGTGAAAGGATGTGGAAGAGAAGGAATACTGTTACAGAACATGGTCTTGCATTTACTCAATACCATTATTAAACCGAATTCTGTCAAATACATCATCATCATCAGCAATGGCGCTACAGCCCGGTGCGAGCCTTGGCCTCCTCAAGAAACTGCCTCCATCCCGCCCTGTCGACAGCAAGTCTCCTCCAATTTGTCCGATCGCCCTCGATGTCGTCCAGCCATCTCATTCTAGGTCTGTCAAATACATGTCATTAAAAATCTATATGAAAGTGAACCCGAGAATATAAAAACAGAAAATGAAAGTAAGAAGATAGACATGGTACAACATGTCATTCAACCTCATCTTTTTTCTCAACCTACTCCCGACCACTCCTAGACTAAGGCTCATTCCATTTGCATCCATTACATCATCATTGAAAACACATTAAATAAGCTATGAAATAAGCGGTAAACCAAAAGAACTTGATTGGTTAACAGGATGTATAATTATTTCTGCACTCTTGAAACCTAACTGAAAAAAATAACTATGCATTTTTAAACATACAACGATAAATATTTTAAATCATAATACAATGATATTAAATCAATGATAGATTCAACTATTGAAACTTTTCAACTAGAACCACAAGATATGTACATCAGCAATAGAAAAGTGTGTTTAGAAATAAAATGATTGATGGTTATTATGACAACAATGGGGAGTAAATTGTTAAAAATTAGGTGTGATTATTCAACTTCATCACTGACACGTACTGTACACACTTTAATAAATTCATATAATATCTATAATAATTCAATATTTTATTGATATCAATAAAATAGTGATATTAATATCAACTTACCATTTTGCAATACGAGAATGTGGATATCAATAAACCAATATTATAGATCTATAACTTATAACATATTCTTTATGATTATATATTTCACTTAGCAGATTGTGTAATTACCAGATTTGTTTACATGGAAATTAAAAATGAGTATGGACAAAACTTTTATTAAAAAAATAAATAGCAGACATATACTTAAATACTAGTGGGTTATGGCCATACTCCTCACTCCACTAAGCCTGTGTTTCTCGAACAAAGATTTAAGTATAAGCATACTTAAAATACTTTGATTCATAAAATTGTTCAATACTTTTAGTTGTTTCATTGAAATCTAATGCCGTTAAACGACGCAGTTTTGAACAATTTCATGTAATCAAAGTGTGTTAACTATACTATTACTGATACTTTTGTTGAAACAACTCAGCCTAAGTGTTCCAATTTTATATGAAAGTTTTTCAGCATTTTCATGAAAAGAGTTTATTAAATTTCTTCAAAGCATTTTATGAAAGTGATGTGCCTTTTTAGCAATTAAAAAAAAAATAACAAATGTAATGTTTCCTAAGGGTCACATTGAAATATTTGACAGTTTAAAATATTGAGAAGCACTGATCAGATATCCTTCAAAATCTAACGGGGTCTAAGCTAGTATTTGACATACAAATTCGCAAAGTTTTAAAAAAATCGAATGAGTAGGTACATTAGGCTATAATCGATAAAGTACATAGAATAAACACGCCGTACATAGCACATAGTACACAGCAAACGCACACAGATACATTGAGATTAAACTTTCAGAATACAATATCAGCATGATACTAGTTGATAATCTGCGAAAAAAGAGTAACATTAAAAATTGCGAATTCACAACTCCCCACTCTTTCCCGTTGGGGTAGTGGGGAGCATAAAATAATAACATTTCTTTAATGGGTGTCTCTATAACTTCGGTCGACGAAGGTTATATAAATAAACGAATTAATATTTTATAAAATCTACAAATCGTTGATATTTTTACAAATTAATTTAATTGAATCTTAATCGAAAAATACCTTTCGTCGATTCTAAGTCCTCAAATTATCACTTATTCTTCTTTTACACCTTCTCTGTTCTTTTTTGTAGGAAGACTGATTAGCATTAAAATATAAAATATTATGTTCTTATGATTATATTATTATGCAAATTAGACAAAACTAACGAATTGTTTAACCGCCATGGTTATTAAATTTGTGACAGCGGGTGGTGTGTTATCTGTTAAAGTCAACACTTTAAAAAATAAAAATGGCGCATGTATTTTAACAACAAGTTATGCTATTTATATGCAATTAATTATTAATCACACCTACAAATAAGCGAGATACACATTTCTTGTGTCGGTCGAACAATTTGCCGGTAGATACATAACAACATAACATTATGAAACGGTGTGACATCACACACAAAGAAACATGCTGAAACTATCAAATAAAATATAATAAAAGTATCAAAGTGTTTACATTAACGTAGGTACCTGGGCGGAATGATATAATTTCAAAACTGGGTACCGATTGTCCGTACGTTACGTACGAAATGAATTGCATTAAAACTAAGAGAGCATATAACCCTAATGGCCGTGTTCACCAAGGTACATCAAATGGATCATCAACTAACTACCTGCTCGGAGCTCAAATCCTTGAGTGCATCACTCAGTGAATTTGTATTTCACCAACCAAAAACCAACATTCTTAATTGAGCCCTAGGCTCAACTCTCCTTAAATTTCCGGTGTAAAGGAATACGAACTCAAGTTAAATTATATAGAAATATTTAAAAATCAAGAACACATAATTTATCTTGTTTCCTTTATTAAAATAACAATCAAATATTATGACAGTGTGTAGTTCACAATTTTTACATGTTTCTGAATTTGTTTGAAAAAAAGTATTACTTTGATCTCATCAGTAGGTATATTCGCATAAGTGTCGTAAATGGCCGCGAGCGCTGTATACCTGAAACCATGTTTACAAACATATCGCATACCTGCTATTCTACCCTTGCTAATACCTGTGTCTTTGTGCATACCGCCATTATTGTTTTCGTTGACATCAATTATGCTGTTTTAAATGAAATTTAATTTTATTTAACAAATACAAAAAGCAATGTTTTGACACCATGAATTTTTCACAAACCCAGTCAATCGTGATAATAATATAACTGGATAATATAGAAATCAAATATAATATAAAATATAACAACAAATGCTAAAATGTAATAATTTTAGTTACAAAATACGTTGATGAATGACTTGATCCACAAAAGACCGTCACTTAAGAATTGAGTCGCCGGCGTCACTTAACGGTAGTAAGATTGTTTGGTGAAACGTAATTTTACGCTTAGTGCATCAAAAAATTGATTTTAGCGCTTAGGAACCTTGGTGAAAGTGGGGGTAAATCTCAATCAACTACTCAAGTGACTGAAAACATGATATGTTAAAACCGAAAAATATCCACACTATTATAGTTTATGTCTTGGTGTGCTAAGAAAAAGAGTATATTATACCTGATTCAAATTATCGGATATCCAGTTTTAAATTTGTTGATTTTTGCATTTTCAAAACAAACCCGAGTTTATCCACTATTTAAGCACATAAAACAGTAATTCCTCTAAGACGTATAGTTATGGAATAATCTAACTGTCGGTCGATTCGTTCAAGACAATTTATTTCTCTCAATGAAATTGATTTGAAGTAAAATGCCCAAGATTCGTGAGATTTGTATGCCAGATCTATAGTTTTTATGGTTTTTTCAACTTTGATGTAAAAAACATAAACTTAAAGACTTCGCAGCATATATGTTCCATACATGGATTTACTCAGAATTCAGAGTAGAACATTCAGTATGTATGTGTGTGTGTGTGTGTGTGTCCATCCTTTATTTTTGATCTGCTCAGTAGAGAGAACCTAAAATTTCAAAAAATATATTTTATAGTCTTTTTATGAATGTACAAATGATAATATATGTTTATCTTCACTGTAAAATTGTAGTAAAATAAATAAATAAAAATATAACTTTTACTTCATCAGTTGAAAAGGGGCCCCCTTGAAAATGGAATAAAATTTCATAGAATATAGTGAATAGCCAAAGAGATCTGGGTATTACAGTGTCTAAAGATCTCAAATGGGACCAACATATTCTTGGTATAGTAAAGCGAGCTAATAGTATGACATATCTGCCCCCCTAGACAACATGTCATTAAAGCTAAGCGTTATATCGCTAAGCGATAGAAATGTATGAAATTGGTGGCTGTCACGTGATGTCATAGCCACCAATTCCATACATTTACCATACATCGCTTAGCTTAAATGGCATGTTGTCTAGGGGGGCTGATACGTAAAGCGTTTAATAATATTAGCCCAGAATTACTGGTGAAAATGTATAAGACTTATGTCCGTCCGCTATTATAATATGGTTTCCAAATTTGGTCACCATATTTTGAGAAAGACATTGCACTGCTGGAGAGAGTGCAGCGAAGGTTCACCAAACTGGGAGCGGGGCTTAAGGATTGGACATATGAGGAGCGGCTCCAAGCCTTGGGACTGACAACGCTTCAAGAAAGAAGAACGAGGGGTGACCTCATTGAGACATATAAAGTGTTAAACAATCAATATGACTGTCCTGAACTCCCGCATATACACACTCAGAATCAAAACGAGCACTTGCGTGGCCATAGCCTGAAGTTAAATAGAAGTGCGTTTGGTCAGAATCCGTATAAACACTTCCTGAGCAATAGAGTGGTGGATGCTTGGAACAGGCTGCCTCAGGATCTGGTTGTTGCTGAGAGTGTTAATTCGTTTAAGAACGGACTGGGTGGATTGCAGTGACACTGGACTCTTTCAAGCATATCAGCTTTTTGCTGCCTGCTTGTCATCTCGATAATAATAATAATAATATTAAATCTAGTGCTATGTGATACCAAGAAATTCTTTCCCGTGTTATTTCTCGGACAAATACTAGAAAAATCTTATTTATTAACGGCGCGACAAACCTTTAACATACATTTTTCCACAATGTTGCCAGAATCATTTTTGTTCTAAACACTAAATAAAAAAAATGCAAATTAGTCATAAAGTGATACCGCTAAAATAACAGATAATTTCAGCCGATAAATATTTTAAATGAATTTTAAAATTCATATAAGTATTTTAAAGAAACAGCGAAATAATTAAACAAAATAATTCATCAACACACGCCTTTTTGTGTGTCAGTTATGTATACTTTTATTCACATTTTTCTGTAAGATAATAAAAATACAAATGATTTTGAAGATTCCCTATACCTCTACGTTTTGTATTCACAAGTTCTATCGTGTTGTAGATATTTTACATTCATGAGATTCTTGGGAGAAAGCATAAATGTTCTCTGAGAGATTCTCTAGGAGAAGGTGACTAAAAAGAATATAAACTCCAAAAATAGACGTACCAATTCTCAATGATATTTAAGTCGATATAGTCTGGTATGTTTTTTTATGAATAATTATCCGTCTTCATAATTCTATTATCATGTTAAATATATTATGGTCATGTCTTAAGGTTAGGGTTTAAAACTGTAAGATATTTCAAAAGGATATACCTTCTATGAAATTATGTTTCCTTGTGTTAATAAAATAGTAACGTAAATATTACGTGTAATGTAAAATACTGAAACCCGTGAATGATGGAGACGTCTGGATAGTAATATATACCTAATTATGAAATATATAACATCTATATAATATATATATATATGGCTCCTAGGCGGTATGTTCATGTAAGACTGAGCAGGTTGATATGGGCTGGGCTTGTACAAAATATGCCGATATCATGGGTACCCAAGAGGATCCTTGGGGAACATCCAAAAGAGAGAGGAAGAACAAATTTCGGTAGACCCAGACTGCGATGGGACGATGAGGTCAAAAAGGATGCTGCCCAGTTATTGCAAGTGGTAGATTGGAGGTGAGTAGGAGACAGAAGGAGTTGGAGGCGAGAATTGATGGAGATTTATATGCAGATGAAAACATATCGATGTTCAAAATTTTCAACTTAATTCGTGATAATTGAATCGTTAATGTCGGGTTCAATACGCCATGGAGACACATGTGTTTACATTCTGATTTTAGGAAATAAATGACACATTACAAGTCTCTCCTTTGGACATAAAGTTTAATAAAAAATTAAAACAATATATCAAGCACTCTAGAAGACTTTATTACGAAGAAAACTAGCCACAGACTCAGAGCTTCTTGGATTTTGTTACATCATTGGTCCATATCGATCTGTCCTCTATCGATTGTATCTACATATATTATTTATAAAGCTCTTCTATCATCGTGTCATATTTTTTAGCCGGTAACCGATAATATATACTGTATAATTTTTATATTTATCCCTACCGTTCATGTCATTGATTTATGTAGTATCTTCATCATCTCATCATGCAGCATTCGTATTCAGAATATTGCTTCTAACTTTGCTTTGAACGATAAATTACTTAGAAGGCATGCTTTTTTTCTCGCTGACCATGAACAAAAAATTCCATAGGAAATATCACATTTGTTCACATTTATTTCGCGCACGTTCAATATTTCCGAGTACCTTATACTTATTATATCAACTGAGAAATCCGCGGGTTTGCGGATAAAAAAATGTTTACCAAGTGCGGTTCCGTACTCAGAGACAATAATTCCATGTGCTGTAACAATGACAAATACTAGTCTTACATGTTATGTTGAAGATGTATCAGGTATATCTTGAAAAATCATTTCTAATAGATATGGTTTTTAAAACTTGACATTTAAAATGTCAAATAAATAACGCTATTAAAATCTTGATAGAAATATAATAAAGATAGGAAATTATTTGGTTATTTTAGGAAATACACGATGATGTAGATATGTTTAAGAAAATATTATTCACACGAATAAATAGGTGTAAGCAATGAAATACGATGTTCAGTTGTAACTTTAACTAAAAATGAATGCCAAGACAGGCGAGTTCGATTCACTTTGCCTACACCAAATATTAATGTATATTATAATAGTGTGCCTATAGAATTATTCTATACAGCAAACATAAGGTGAATAGCATTTCTATTTATGTTCTTTGATAATGTTAATTTTATGAATGATTCTGAAATATGACATCATACCAATGAATTATTGCATGTGGGATGATACATATCAAATATACAGTGACCACATTTCCTTGATTCAACAAGACGTTTCGAAATTGAAAACTTCACATAAAGCAAAAACTTTTAATTTAAGAAAAACTGAAAGTTCATCAGAGGATATTGTCTTTATTTGACAGATTATTTGAATGACGCAGGTCTCGATTTTTGTTTAGTATAGTTATTTTTTTCAATTTAATCAGTCTAAATTTCAGTCTAAGAATCTGAAAATAAGAGGGTGTAATTTGTTTGTTTCAATTATGATTTTGAATTCAATTATGAATTTTAAACTACACGATTAGTTACTTTTATCAATTGTTTATGTGACGTCGAAAAGTTTTTATTTAATTTACATACATGATATCTACAAACAAAATATAGTTTTGTCCTATAATCTATTGACACTAAACGCTCTTTAATTACGAAACAGTTTCTGACTTGTCTTTTTTTTATCACAGTCTATGGTGAACCTATTTAAAGTAATTTTATTTTTATTACCACCACAACATCCTGGACCCCTGACCTGAAGGTCTTTTAATCAAAATGAGCAATTTGAACTCATTTATATTAATGGAGAAAAATATTATTAAAAATTAAACTCATCAATATATTATTGATTAATTATTTTTAATTAATTTCACAGATAACGCCTTTCAAATAATGTCTGCATAATATATAAAAAAATACTTACAAACAGCACAATACTTCATAATAAAAAAATCACATTGTCATTAGAATTAATTTGTAGGACATTTCTGCTAAGTACTACGAAACTATCATTAACATCACTAATACTAATACAAATTTGACCAAATCTCTTAAGGTGACGATATAGGCTCCAAGGTACCTACTTTTTGTTACTCTTAAATGTAACGTCTTTAAAAAAATATATATTATTCTCTCATTATTTGTCTACACTTTCGTCTTATATTTATTTTTTATTTTGTGTACTTTTTTTCGTAATATTTTTTTAACAATACCTGTTTTCTCCGATTTTTTAGCCATAACAAAAAACTTGTAAGGCTTAGAAACATGAATATTTTTTTAAATCATAGGTAGGTACTTTACACATCTAAACATTGGCTCTATACGTTTTCATACAATGTTCTCACTTTTTGTAAAATCAAATAAACCATAGTATTATGTATCGCTCGATTCAAATACACTAACTCGGGCGCATACGATTGTAATCTTTTAGGACGTACATTATCATAAAATATTTTCAAAGTTTGCATTTCCCGCCTGTCTGAAGAGTCTCCTATACAACTTTAAGATAAATTTACTGTTTACATATCTTTTAATTGTACATTTTTTAGAATTTTCGTTTCACAAACTTTTTGATATTATGAAGAATTCTCCTCAAAACAAATCAAATCAAGTCATCATCAAATCTAAAGATATTATAGAACTCCATATGAAAATTGTATCCTTGATATGTTTTGATTTCACCGTTTGACGAAACTTGCCCTCCTGAATGGATCACAATGACATTGATCTTGTATGATGTTCTTTAAAGTTGATCTAATATGATGTTCTTTGATGCAGTGTAGCACTTTCGTGTTTAAAGGATTAGTCCCAAGCTGTTTATAAGATGTTAGATGAGAATTATTCCAGGGCGTAGCGATCAAGAGACAATTTATCTAAAGGCATAATTTTTGTCGCCATGTCTGCACGATATGATTTATATGCCTTGTATTGCACAAATAACTGATATTTTTACACAATAACATTTTTTTTTGCTATTTCTTTTTGTTTAATGTGGATTTATAATTTGATAGAAGAGATGAGACCCGACTTAGAATCTTATATCTACCTACTGATGTTTTTCACCGATGCACTATCATTTCCATATTTTGGGTTATTTGTCATTTTAAACGAGCAATGCTTCTTACAATGGACATTGATTTCAGAAATATTCGTCTTATTTACCTCGGTAGTTCAGAGTTTGACTATAATAATTTTATTAAAAAAAAACTAAAGGTATTGAGAATATATGTCACGGATTAAAAATTGTTTTTTAGTAATAAAATAAAATATCATATATTCAATTTTATATGCATTAAGACTTCAGCATTGGAGGGTATAAAAACCCTTTAACTTGGTAAGGAATAACTCTATTGGACCTTGCTTTTACAACAATTTTGGATATTAAATCACCCGCATTCATATAATTATGTGCCCATTTCCAATACTATGTTTCTATTAAACCATTAACGATCTTGTAGTTTTGTTAATGTTGGTCAAACGCAAAGTCTAACCAAGTCGTTCAAGGTTAAAAAGCTGTTCAAAAATATATTGGCACATTTGATTCGTACCAAACTGAGTTGTACACTTAAAATTTCCTAAATGCTTGTAGCCAAGGTCTTTGTGATTATTATGTCGGTACTTGGCCGCTGTAATTGCGACATGTTTCTACAAAGCCAAGTATTATTTCTATATCCGTGGCTGAATGTTGGACTCTCTCTCTGTGTATAATGTATATCTTGGACTTTTCCCATAAAAGCGAACATTGCGTGAGCTAACGATGACCAATAAATAAAATGGATAGCTTTGCATATCGAACGTGCAATAGCTTTCATGGAATTAATGAGCTTTTCTAATACTCAGTCTTCAATCGTATGCTGAGAGAGCACAGTTAATATTGATTAGTTAAATACAAAACATTTATGTACTCATTTTCATAGAATCACGATGAATTCATAAAATATGATATTAACAGTAATTAATATCAATTGATATTTAGCTATGATTTTGAAAACAGATTTTCAATGCGTACTATATGATAAAAAATAATTAATTGCACATATTTTAATATCTATTCTAGATATTAAAATATGTAGTATTTTTGTAGAGAGGTGAAATGTAGTGTTATTTTTCAGTGAAATGATGAAATTTTTAAGAAATTGATGTTATTTTCTACAAAGAAATGTATATTTTCAAGAGAAATAATCACATGATTTCGATTTTCAAGTTCTTTTTTTAACTATAAATGATAATAAGCTTAAATAACAAATTTAAACGGCATTTTCTATTCAAATCACATTTATTTCTATTTTTATGTATAAAAACAATAAAATTTAAGGGTCCGTTTCTTCTGTCTGCCAAAACAGTATTATAGAAAGATAGAAAACCCATGTATTATGAATCGACGATAGCGTATAGCATCCATATGATGTACTAGGCATGCCTTTAAGTTCTAAATAATGTCTGAGTTTATTTGTTTATGTTAAATTGTTAATTTGTCGATTTTTTGGCACAAATTATCCAATAGGATGCAATGCCTTGAAAATAAAAAATAAAAAAAAAGTTCTGTCGTTTACATATTTACCGGCAGCTTTGAATTTGGAACTGTTTGATATTCAAATTCGTTTGAATTTAGAATCTCAAAATAATTGAAAGTATTAGGATTAATTCTATTGTTTAGTCATTGTGTCGTTTTGAATCTGTCAGGTCACGTACGAAAATGAATCTTACTAAGGAAAATGTCCGTGCAATAATTTTCTACAACTTTAAAAGAGGCCTAACACGGCTTCAGTGTTTTTAAGAGATAACATCTGTGTTCCAAGATGAAGCTCCATCTCTGCGAACTGTCGAATGCTGGTACTTAGAATTTCAGCGTGGACATACCAGTCTTAGTGACAAATCTCGTGAAGGACGTCCAAAATCCGCCTTCACTGAAGAAAACATCATTGCTGTGAGACAACTAATTCTCGAAGATCCTCATGTGACATATCGAGAGATAGAGGCGTTATTAGGCATCTCAGGGACAACCATTCAGAAGATATTGCATATGGCACTTGGTGTGAGAAAGCTAGTTTTCCGTTGGATCCCGCATTTGCTTTTCGACGATAATAAGGAGGCCCGCATCAGATGGTGTAAGAAAACTCTTCAAAGGTTCAACCGAGGAGAGTCAAATCACGTCTACGACATAATCAGTGGTTACGAATCTTGGATCTATGCCTACGATCCTGATTTCAAACAACAATCTACAGCTGGGTCTTCCAAGATGAGCCAAAGCCGACTAAAGTTGTTCGCTTTCGAAGCACTCCAAAGAAGATGGTGGCCACGTTCACTGTGAAAACCGGTCATGTTGCGACAATTGCACTTGAAGATCATAGAACGTTTAATGCTGAGTGGTATACGACAGTTTGTTTACCACAAGTCATCGTCGAACTTAGGAAATCTAACCCGACGAAGCGACGCATCATCATATACCATGATAACGCAAGCTCACACAGCGCTCGTCAAACTATTCAGTATTTGAAGCAGGAAAACGTAGAAATTCTTGACCATCCTCCATACAGTCCTGACCTAAGCCCTAACGATTTCTTTACATTTCCTAGAATTAAGAAAAATCTTCGCGGTCAAAGGTTCCAGTCCAGTGAAGAAGCAGTCGACGCCTTCAAGACAGCCATATTGAACACCCATACTTTATGTAGAGTGGAATAAATGTTTTAAAAACTGGTTCGAGCGAATGGAAAAGTGTATTAAACTACGTGGTGAATACTTTGAAAAACAATAAAAGATACTATAAGATTAAAGTAGTGTTATTTTCTTCAAACGACAAAACTTAAAAGGCATGCCTCGTAGCTTTATTTATATATTTGTCAAAAAATTCTTATATAGATTTTGTCTTATTTTAAAATAACACTATTTAATGCATTGAAATACCTTTTCCGACGCATAATTGCTGTGTTTTTTTTTAAGAAAATTTTCCTAAAAGAGCCAAATTTCGAAGTTAATTGTCATAACCTTTTTACAATTCGCGTTATTCGTGAAAAAAAGTGCTAAAATCACGAATAAAATCAAGTTCATCGCAAAGTCGAATAATTCAGGTCTCCACTTATAGGTTTTTGAATTTAATTTTGTCCATTTATTATCCAAAAAGATCTTAATTATAAAATGATTTCCTGTCCGTGTACATGAAATAATTCACGTTAGAATACAATGCTATATTTTGCACAATTGTGTTACGTGAACATTTAATAATTTATATGATTATGTTCTTTGTTTGAGGACGTTTTTGATTATAAATAATTAATAGAGGTATTAACAATATATTATGAATCAATCAGCTCTATCTTCAGCTTCGTATACCTACCTACCTAACTACATAATATATGCAAAGTCTCTAATGTGTGTCAAACATAATCAATAAAGCCTTAGACCTGATTTAGAAACCCAATAAAGAATATAGCCGGTCAATTTCGCTATAAATATTATGATTTTAATATAAATATCTTGTTATGACCTAATACATACATATTGTGAATAACCATCTCTTTCATTTTAACAATAATGTCATTGAAAGAAAGGTTGACAAAACTGCGATGGATGGACTCCTTCGTGGCTCAGTTGGTTAGATGTTTGACTGCTTAGTCAATAGTCCCAGATTCGATTCCCGGTGGAGACACAATTATAAATTGTGTTTTCAGTCTGGATCTGTGAGACGATTTGGTTATTGGTTAGTTTCCCGAGAAAAAATAATAGAATAAAATCAGAAACTGGAAAATCATGGCTTCCGAAAGACAAGAATGGAAGAAATTGCTGGATTCAGTCAAGGCCCACCCAGGGCTGTCGAGCTAACGTTAACATTAAAAAATGCGTCTAGATTCTGCAGAGAGAGAGAGAGAGAGAAAGAGAGAGAGAGAGAGAGAGAGAGAGAGAGAGAGAGAGAGAGAGAGAGAGAGAATCTGCCAACCCCGTAAGGGACATGGCGTGATGGTATGTATGCTATGCGTTGCTGACACGATAGAAGAAGAAGAATTATTGCTAAGTGGTTTCAAGTTATAGATTTCATAAAACGCTGGAGATTATTCAAATTCTGTTCCAATAAATATATCAATATTTCTTCGTGGTGAGAATAATATAATTTGAAGGTCGCCCGTGTAACCTTTAATTTGACTCTAATGTATTTTATTACTCGAACACAAACTTTGAATATTTCCATTTATTTCACCTTATTTAAGTATTCAGGCGGATGACTAAATTACTCGGAAATTCACAAATGAAACATGGCTGTCGTCAAAATGTGTTTTGTCGAACTGTTTTAAAATTAAATAGCAAATTTAACCAATTTGAGTGTTATATCATAATTACCAAAACGTTATGTCAAAAAATATGATTGGAATTTACATTAAACCTCTCTTAATAACGAAAAATACAGGGGGGCTACTCATGACACGTTCTCAATACGTTCTTAGCTTGCCTTAATCTTAAAAATGTATTAATCAGTACCTACTCGATTATAATCCAACCTTAATCTTTTTTTTACATTTAATCATCAAAATTTGTTAATATTATCAACGTTTAGTATGAAATTTCTATTAAATTTTGTATAAATAAATATTATTATTTAATTAATTTAACCTCAAAGATTGCTTAAATCTGAAGCTGATCTTAATTTTACTGTTATCAACTTCACGAGTAGCCCTGCAGAACTCAATTTTCTTTAACATATCTTTTAATATAGAAATCTCTGAATTCAGTTTATCAAGAATGTTTATAGGTACTATGCAAATTTTGCGAAAAGTATAAATATTACTCGATGTCTCCGATAAGCTGATGGAAAGAATGCTGAGGTGGTTCGGAAATACCTATTCGAAGAAAACCGCTAGAAAAAATACGTATCCAAAAAAAAAGACCAAATCTGTAAAGGACCAAAAGGTTATCCTTAATGACTATGGAAGAGCTCGGTAGCGGAGGATATGCGCCATGCGGGTATGTAATGTCTCAGGATAGGACGAAGTGGAGGACAGCTGACCCGACCACCATGTGGGATAAAAGCTAAAGAGGAAAGAAATTTATACTGTGCACATTTTCCGAACAAAATGATTATTATTATTATTATTAGCTAACAGGCAAGCAGCTATTGCTGATGGGCCTGTATCATGCGCTTATTTTTGTAATGTGCATCCAATCTGTTTTTAATTGATTCAGTGTTCCAGCACTCACAACCTTATCCGGTAAACTATTACAGGCATCCACCACTCTGTTGGTCAGGAAGTGTTTCCTTGGATTCAGGGAAAAGGATGTTTTATTCAGCTTTAAGTGATGGCCCCTCAGTTGTGGATTGTGATTCAACGTAAAAAAGTTATCCATAACACTACAGTGATAATAGCCATGTAAAATTTTGTATGTCTCAATCATATCCCCACGGTTCCGGCGTTCCTGCAGAGTTGGGATTTTTAAAATTTGCAGCCTTTCTGAGTATTCCAGACCACCCATTCCAATTGGCAGTTTGGTTGCTCGTCTTTGCACTTTCTCAAGCAGTGTAATGTTCTTGATAAAGTAAGGATTCCATATTTGAAACCCATACTCTAGGATCGGCCTCACAAAAGTTTTATATATTTCTTGGAAAACTTGTACACTTAGGTGGTGAAATGATTTATTGATAAGATAAAGAGTAGAATTGGTTATAAGTAGAATTTATAATGATGAATACGTTGTGTTGAGTAAAAGCTATTAAGTTTTCCATAGACGAAATCTTAATAGTAGAAAATAAAAATTAAATACGCAAAGCTTGTCAAACTCGTCTCTCTTTGTTTTATATAGAATACAAAAATATAAATACTCAAACAATTAAACTAGGTAATGATGTTTTATAAATTCGTCCAATTTCGCGTAAGACATTGCATTTTCGTGAAATAAGTTGTTACTGGTGATGAACGAAAGCTCTAAAACGTTCTATCAATAATGTTTTACAATGATTTTCATAATAATTGTAAAATAAATATTTTCCCCTACGTTGGATTGTAAATAGGCATTTGAGACTAACTTTGAACTGTTTTCGAATAAACAGTAGCGAAATTGCTTATAGAAGCCGAAAATCTTGGCTTGCCTATGAATATTATGTTAAGAAATTCAAGACCTAATAATTTTTTGACTGATTTATTTAAACCATACTACTAATAATTGAACCGTGTGTAGATACGATGCTTGACAAGGCCATAAATGTAAATATTATTTTGGTATGTGATATTAAAATATTTTGATGGACACTCAAATGAACAGCGATGCTAAAAAAACATTAAATTTTCGACATTTCCCAATTTTCGTTCAGGATTTGCCTAGTCCGAAGGTTCTAGGTACGCCCCTGCTAAAAAGGTAACATCGAAATATGCATTTGCAAGCAAAATTGCAGTAACTTTATCAGTACAGAGATTTGCTTAATTCGGCGCTAGGTATTCTCTGCCTACAACATAATAGATTATTCGCATCGTACAATAGAAAGAAAATTTTCTAAACTCGGCGAAAGCGGTGGGCCGCCAAGTTGCCAGGCAACCAGAAAATACACAAGGCGGTTGGTTGATGGACGCTCACAAAGCTTGGCTCTTGACCGGTGTGACGTCACAAGGAAATCCTCCCCCACACCCCTCCCCGTAGCCGCCGCTTCCGATAGCCGTCTGGGGTACGCCCCTTACCTTCCGGGTCATGCCCCCTACATTACGCTACAAACAGATTTACATACAGAATATATTCACTTATGTAGGTAGATACCTATAATAGATACATTTTTATTTGGAGTGATAAAAAGATCAATTCCAATAGGTACTCATATTAGTACTTACTTACTGATATTCTTCTTCTTCTTCTTCGTTTAGTAGACCTAGTTCGTCTGTTCTTCAGAAACTATGCCTCCTGGGATGACGAAGTCCAGCTATCCTTTCATCTCTTGGGGGGTCTTCCGCGTAGGCGGCGGTCAGATGGGATTTCATTCGCCGCTATATATGCAAGTCTATCACTGTCCATCCTGGCTACGTGGTACCTCCAATGCCTTCTTCTGGATCTACTCCGCCGAACGATGTCCTCTATTCCACATGTTTTCCTTCATACATATTTTTTTTATTTTGGATGAAAATTAAGTAATGTATTGAGAACTCATGTTAGAGATAGGAGCATCGCAAGACCATATTCTGTTAACACATAAATCATGATTTTGATGTTATAAAGCCTAATTGTGAATTATTTCATCTATACTGTATTTCTGGAAGTTGTACCCATAACCGAGAAAAAATTAATAAATGATGAAATATTCATTAATATCATCATGTATCACCAATTTTTACACGAATAACTAATAGTACATACTTGTTATGACATCATAGTAACAAGATGATTACCCACACTATAAATTATAACTCAAATCTCAACGAACCTGACTACGAAAAGTATCTTATACACCTTAAGATTATTATCGATTAAGTAAGTATATTGTTAGAAATCTTTTTAACATGGCTTTTTTAGTTAAATGCGTTTGTGAAACATCTTCTTGTTAAGTGACAAGTTGTGAGTTGTGTTAATCAGACGTATTAAATTTCAAACTTTTTGAATGTCATCTCAATTTGTAGAGCTATATCTGTAGATAGGCATACAATAAAAACATTTATTTATTTTACTTATTCATTCATATACATAATTGACAAATAATATTCTTAACTGCAATGTCCCACTAGGTAAAAAACCTGTGTCGGGGCTAAAGCATTTTGAAATAATGATATTTTTAACAGTGAATGCCAACTGACAAAACATACACAAAAATAGCATTCCAAATATAAATAGCATACAATAAAAAAATTAGAAATGACATTCAAAATAAATACATAAAAAAAGTGCATTACAAATTAGAAAAAAAAACAATAATCAACGAATGCCTATTCAAAAGTAGAAACAGAAGATATTAAAACAAAAATCAAACTTGAGGACAGTTTTGAACAATAAGGGTATGAAAAAAAAACCCGCAAAAGAAAACACGTTAGTCCGCCAACGCCATACAATCCATGAGTTCTTTACATCATAATATATGTATGTGGCAAATATTCGTAAAAAATATTTTCTATAATTATTATATTTATTGAATAATTCTAGAACGACATTCTTTTCTTTGTCCTTTAATTCCATCATTCCTTTCCTGATTTTTGTAATAAGACTGTTTATTGTGTCACAGTTGTTATGAATAAGACCATAATATTATACTATTGTAGACGAATTTTCTTGAGGATTCTAGGAACTTGAAAGAGATCGCCTTCACCTAGGACCTATTTTTTTTACGGATTTCATATACTCCCATCACATTTCTCAAATTAATTATATATTTGTATGAATTTTTTCCACATTTTTACATCGTATATCTGTTTATCATCTCCAACAAATAATGCGACTGTCATTATTCCATTTTGAATTAAAATAATTGGCCGTTGATTCCAAATATGTTTCAAAATTCGTTACAGAATCATTTCGCTTAGTATTAACTACCATCTTTGTTTTTTTTTATTATTATATTATATTATTGTTTAATATGATTTTGGTCATCTTCGCCAAAGTAAAATGTACTATTCTGACCAAGATCTCATTATGGTCCATCAACAGTTGAACTTCAAACATCGTGACTGAAGTTTCCGGAAATATTAACGATCATTTCATCTGGTATTTTTTGGATTTAACGCGGGTGTTGCGTGATGAGATAGATTAAAGAAAAACGATTTGATAATGTTGTAGAGGTAGGTACCTACTGTAAAACATTTTATATAACAAAGTATATTTACTTAATTTGTAATTGATTACTGCCCATTTGAACCAAGTTTGATAAATATCTATTTTGTTTTAATGCGTAGATTATAAACAACTACTTGTTGATATATAAAAATACATAATATATTGCTTATGTGTAAAATTTTATGATTATTGTATGGTAACATAGAAAGCCGAAATCAAAAATGTGCATATCATGAAGTGTATAATATCATGGACGAAGGAAAAACAATACATCTACGTCATGATAGAAACGTGTGGTGTTCTCTCTGTCTTTCAACATTTAAATCAATGTTTAGTGTAAAAAACAAATCGATAATTTACTTAAGTCGAAGTCCATTGATATATCAAATAGGTTATGATATTTTATATTTATTTAAAAAAAGGACAACATACAATAATAAGATTTTGGACTTCAACTTAATAAGCCAACCTTTGATAACATGTATACATTGGAATAAATTAATGATAGAGTCCTATCTAAAGTAACTCCAAGGTATTTTGGTGTATTGAAATGCTCTGTCCCATCCACTCCACATTCAGTTCTCTGGTGGCTTCTCTATTTCTAAGATGGAAAGCAGTAAGTTGTGTTTTCCCTGGGTTTGGTCTGAGATTGTTTTCTTTATAGTATTTACCAAGTACTCTCAAATATTCAGACAAGCTCCCCTAAACCATTTCAAATTATTGTATGTGGTAAGGCATCGGTATAATGGTAAATTATTGTACCTATTTTGTATTGTACTTTTGTACCCATTTTTTTATATTTGAAACACTCAACAATATGTTCCAATGAAAACTTTTAAAAGTCATGAAATTATATCATATTTTTGTTAAAGATATCAGCAAATAACTTGAGAAATCTCGTGGGCTGAGCAACGCGCAAAATTGTGTTTTTTTGCTTGATTGGTATATGTGCAAACCGCCCCACTCCGCGACGAAAATTTTCAATTTATTTGCCGGATACTCGTTTCAGATATGGAAAGCAATTTATGAGTTGTTAGTTAAATGGTTTAATTGTGCTTTAATTGCTTGGAATAAATAAACTTTTTGCACTTTTTGGTGCATAAATTATATATTTTTTTATTTTATAACATACTTAAATATACAGTTTTAATAGTGTTTTCAGTCTAGATCTGTGAGACGATTAATACCGCATGTCTTCAGAATGTGGCAACTTGTTATTGGGTGCGTGTTGAATTAATATTTAACATAGTAGGTACCTGATAGTTGCCCAAGATGTAATATTTATTTATTTATTTATAATAAATCAGTAAAATGAAAATAAAATAATAGCGGAATTAATGTTGACCTTACCTTCCACGTGTTTACTCCTCACTACTCCGAGGGTATAAAGTGGGAAGTTATGAATTCGCGATTTTCAAGGTTATTTTGTATTGCAAATTATCAATCGGTATCATGCTGAGGTTGTATTCTGAAATTTTCATCACAATGTATCTGTGTTTGTGCTTTGTTCCATGTACGGCGCGTATATTCTCCTTTATCGATAATAGACTAAAGTAGGTACTCATTCGATTCTTTTCAAATTTTGCATTTTAATATTTAATATTTAATAAACTCGCTTAGCTTAGATCCCATTGGATTTTGAAGGATATCTGATCAACATTTTTAACTGTCAAATATTTTAAAGTGACCGTAAGCTCCGGAAACTTAAAATTACATATTATTTTTTTACGTCTAAAAAGGCACATAACACTCATTAAAATGGCATTGAAGAATTATCAAGTTTTCAATTCATGAAAATGTTGTAAATTTTCCATAATTTGATACCAGTTAATTGCCCATCACGTCTCACCAGGAATTCACTACCATTTAAGTTACCAATATGTAAAACAAACTATTTATAGAATATTAGTACTTGTAGCATTTTCAATGTGTTCTTTAAGAATTTAGACCTCTGTAATATGTCTATTATTATATTCAAATCATCAGTAATAAAGACCTTGAATGCTTCTGTGGCATCCGGTGAGTAAAATCTTTGCAAGCTCTCCTCTTTCTCTTTCCATCCAATTCCTAATATCATTTCCATTCCCTTCCCTATAAAACTGATATTACAATTTACACAAAATTGATTATTTCTGTAAACTTAATTGGTCTTCGAATATTTTTATTATTGCATATGCGCAAACATTGGATTTTTTTTCCCTGTCGGGAGTCAAAGATATTTTTTACCTGTGTATACCTCAGATATAAGAATTGTAGCTTTCATTATTTACAAAAAAAACCAATTCTCTCAATAGATAGCGTTCCAACAAAAATAAATAAAAATAATAAGATTGTTGTTCATAATTTCACCCATAGATGGCTGTAGTAAAAATTCCTTATTTTCAAGCGAAAAGAATTTCAGTATTACAATATATAGAACTTTCAAAATTGGAATTGATAGGGATCTCATTAAAAGGCATAATTGGTGAACGTTGCGCAAGCGCATAAAGTGATCACGTAAACCAGCCGATGACAGGTCGTAAGCCCTGTAGGTGCCTTGATTTCCCGGTTCTCCTACAATAAATATTCCAACTTCGTCTCTATTGAGATAATTAAAAATCTGTTAAAAAATATTAATTGGTCTTCTAATGAAGTGTTATATTATTCATGTATAACTTGTTATTAAGACTGTATGTTTACAAAATAAAATAAAATATACACAAATTTTTATTCAAAAAGACCAATTCATTAGTAAAAAATACATTCAAATATTTGATTCAATCGAATGTAAAACCATCTTAAAAATAAAAAAATATATAATTAAATATAATAATAATACTTTACAAGTTTATTGATGCATATATATATATATATACATATATATATATATATATATATATATATATATATATATATATATATATATATATATATATATATATATATATATATATATATATATATATATATATATATATATATATATATATATATATATATATATATATATATATATATATATATATATATATATATATATATATATATATATATATATATATATATATATATATATATATATATATATATATATATATATATATATATATATATATATATATATATATATATATATATATATATATATATATATATATATATATATATATATATATATATATATATATATATATATATATATATATATATATATATATTTATATGTATATATATATATATATATATATATATATATATATATATATATATATATATATATATATATATATATATATATATATATATATATTTTAGTGTTTACCGTAGCAACTGAACTGAATTGACCATCGCCATTCATGTTGACACGAGTCTAATCACTAATATATCCAGCCATAAATATATCGTTTTCAAGTTCTGAATATAATTCTATTGTTTCTAATCAGACATCGTCGACGCACTTATTCACGTGTCGTTTTTAACTCATACAAATTAGCGAGGATTTGTTGTAAGAAATGAGATGGTCTTAGATGCATGAGTCAATTTCGTGACTTCTTATCGATCTCGTCCATTATTTTTCTAAATTTTCATATTTAAAAATTTCATTGCTTCTTTCAATTTATCAATCGATTCTTTGTTTGTTTTTCTGTTCTTATCGAACTAATATTTTATATATATATATATATATATATATATATATATATATATATATATATATATATATATATATATATATATATATATATATATATATATATATATATATATATATATATATATATATATATATATATATATATATATATATATATATATATATATATATATATATATATATATATATATATATATATATATATATATATATATATATATATATATATATATATATATATATTATAATATTTTTATCTCGGTTTTTCCGTGTCAGTAGGTCTTGACTAAGACCATTTGTCTTCCGACGTTTCGCCTGAATATCACCAGGCATTTTCAAGGACTTAACGAAAAGCACGCGCGCGACACACGTCTACTCACACTGAAAGCTCACCGTCAAGTAAGTGAGTAGACGTGTGTCGCGCGCGTGCTTTTCGTTAAGTCCTTGAAAATGCCTGGTGATATTCAGGCGAAACGTCGGAAGACAAATGGTCTTAGTCAAGACCTACTGACACGGGAAAACCGAGATAAAAATATTATAACATATTTCACCCGTGAAAACATCAAATATAACATATATATATATATATATATATATATATATATATATATATATATATATATATATATATATATATATATATATATATATATATATATATATATATATATATGTACATTTTATTCAATAAATTAGGTATAATATATTGAAATAGTTAAGATTTATTGCCTGAAGGATTAGTTGCGATTAGATTTTGTATAGGTACCTATTTCATAATATCGGAATTTAAAAAATCAATACATTTTAAATAAAACATCCAAACACGGACATTAAATACAAAGAAAATTATTTAAATTATAGTTCATGCTAATAGTAACATGATTATCAAAAGATCATGACGAATCTATAATGTTTAGACAATTTTCTATACTGCATATTACGAATTACTTAAGTCAACGCTCAATTTATACATTTTCCTATGACCAACTATGTATGTACCTGATATGTATAATGTATAATGTATTTGTATTATGTATTTATTTATTAATTTATTCATATTTTTTTATTTGGATACAACACAAAGCTTAGTCAAACGGGAAAATCTGTAAATGTTATTTTTAATAGTTCGACGATAAAGTTAGTTGAAAAGCGATACATATTAAACATAATTAAATTAAAACGAAACTTAACAGTTGTTTGTGGCCAACGCTATACCTACTCCTCACTACCGAGTCACTCCACAAAGTATTCAAATTTTGTATGGAAAATTTTTAGCATTTACATGAAATTTATCAAATTATTTTTGTTTTAAATATTTTATTATGAAAACTTTATAAGTCTTCAATGCCATTTTATGAAAGTGATGTTCCTTTTTAGAAATTTGAAAATAAAAATATCATATTTTAAGTTCCCAAAGCTTGGGGTCACTTTGAAATATATGACAGTTAAAAAAATTGAGATTCAGTATTCAGATATCGTTCAAAATCTAATGGGGTGAGTATTAGATATACAAATTTGGAAAATTTGAAAATAATCGAATGAGTAATTTAGTCTTTAATCGATAAAATAAATACGCCGTATATAGCACATAGCTCATAGTACACAGCACACATACAGGTACATTGTGATGAAACTTTCAGAATTAAATCTCAGCATGATACTTGTTGATGATTTCCGATAAAAAAAATGCGAATTCATAGCCCCTCTCACTAACCTATGGGGATATTCCTTGGGTTAGTGAGGAGTAAAAAATCAACATCGACTTACATTACTTCCTGAATACTACATACCTTCTTAATGTTTTTTTTCATATTCGAGGAAACCGTATTGGTATTGACGTATACTTCGTATTTTTTTTTATTTAGTTTTTTTTTTTTTTGCTGAAAAAAGTAGAAGAAAATACGTGTATTTTATACCCACAAACTCGTTTTATTAAGGCCTCTTTAAGAGGTTGATTTCATTTAAAAAAAACACCAAAAAACATTATTTTTTCATATATTTATGTCGTGTATTCACTGACAACACGAAATGTATAAGAAATATTAATACGGTTTTATCGACCTTGAACCACTTAGGTTTTATTTGATACTTCAGATTTCGTGTTCAATATTTCAGGGTGACAAATTATTTGCCGAAATTATGTATATTGTGTTAAGACGTTATTAGTAGCAAGAGTATTATTGCCATTTCAGATATTATCGAACTACTTACACATTCTCTATCGTGTAAATTGTCTCGGCTCTAGTATTACATAAGAGCACACCATAATATAATAATATAAAACATTCCGTGACAAATAATGATTACTTCTCAATATATACGTACATTTTAAACAGGATGAAATTTATTCAGATTTGCACGAGATAGCGGGTTTGATGGAATACCTAGCGCAGCGGAATGGAACTAAAATACACCAATGGCTATAATTTCATATGAATTTATTATTTTCACGATCATATCAACAATTGTAGGTACCTACCTGAATCCTACTTATCTATTCACTTCACTGCTGGAAAATAGTTCAACATATTTATTAGTCGAATACTTTGTTGGTTTGTGAGGAACTAACTTGTTTGTAAAATGGTATACAAACTTTGAACACTACACTTCTTAGATCAATATAACAATTGAGTTGATTAAACGTTCAATTTGGGCTGTAATTTGACTGTAAGATCTTCTACGCATCAACTGGCAGAGGGGGTCTTCGCTGGGGCTATTTAAAATAGGTGTGCGATGACATGAAGAGTTGAAGAGAGTCGCTGAAGATATGCATAACTTTACTGCAATTGAAACCGTATAAAAAAGAAGACACATTTTTCTATAAAGATTTATCACTGAATGCATTTTAACGGAGTTTATTTCAATTATATGCATTTTTCAAATTAATAGAAATTTTCTTTGTAAACAATTATTGTACCTATAGGTATCGTATATATTTAAGTACAAAAGTCAAATCATAAGATATAAAAGAATTCATGATATGGGTAATCAAAAGGGTTTTGATTTCACTGCTTGACCGGTCTTGCCTCCATGTTTTATTTTTCAGCTTTCTGTGACGCTCGATGAAACGGAAACGACGATAGCAGAGGAAGGTGCTGGTTAGTAATAATAAATTATATTACTTTTACAATTTTGTTTATGTGCATGCATGGCCGCCCACTTCATCGGTATACGCACAAATAAAATAATTTATTGAGTATAAGATAACATTAAAAAAACTAAATTTCAGCACAAGAAAACAAAATAAAAGGTACAGTGTGTACTTATTATGCCACTTTAGTTTAACCTATTGTGGTGGCACGCATGTTATTTCGTGGCATAATACATTTTTCACTGTCTGAAGTTTCTCTCTTAGTTTAATATTTCTCTTTGTTTCTTAAAATTTATAATTAACATTACGAAATAAAAAAACGTTTACAACTTATTCCACTGTTTATTTAGACTAAAACCTACAACCAGTTTCGTGTGCTTGAAAATGTACTTAGCACGAAACCGACTGTAGGTTGTAGTCTAAATAAACTGTGGAATTAAGTTATAAAAGTTTTTTTATTTTTAATGTTTTTTAAAAATTTTAAGAAATTTTAACGGAATTCCATCAAGAACTTTCGATCAATAAATTTCTCTTTGTATATATGTTTGTGAGCTTCTGATTAGTTTAGATTATTTAATTTTTTATGTACAAGAAAGTGAGGGTATTATGCCTCAACGCAATTTTTTCCAACCATCATAACTTTAGTTATATGTCAACGCTAGTATTTGCCGAATCAGATTTAAATAATATAAATTTTGCATAACTATTGCGAAAAACATAAAATATTTTGTGAACAACAACTGAAGATCGCCCATAAAGTAAAATTTGGTAACAAGTTAATTTATTGACTATTGAAAACAAATTTATTGTAAACAATGTATTCCGTTAGACAAAAGCTACACAAAATGTCAAAACACAGTCAACTTTATTGATGTTGTCAACTAACTCATCAACTATAATATTATTAGGTCAAATATTAATCAATATATTTCGTCCGAAAATGTCAATTGTACATTGACAACATATTATGGTTATGCCAAGACATTAATATAAATACATATCGTTATCCATAATTATTTATTTGTTTTGCTGAGAGGCACCGGTTTAGAATAGTGCTTCCATTCATTTCTAGCATTATTGTTTCGGGTATTATTTTAAATCACACGATTTTGCCCATACAGTTTTTTTCTGACCAAAGAAAATGTTTCAAAAAACAAAAATATTTTAATTTATGTTGCGTGAAAGAAAACTTACGAATACTACAAAACTTAACACTTATTTGGTAAAGCACAATAACATGTTGTTTTTCTCCAAGTATTAGCTTTCTTTGTTTAAAAATGAAGGATTTTTTTAGTAAGGTAGCCAATCCTTATACAGTAATATTTTTGCCAAAGACGTTGATCAATGTGTATATTATGTATATGCAGTCAACAGCGCTCTAAACTGTGTGCAACCCAACGTGTCGACTGCGGTATTTTTCATCTGTGAGAACAATAGTACAACTCTAGTGAGTGTGAAAAATAATTTAATATTTTGGAGGATTGCACTATAAATATATTTTTCTGTATGAAATTGTGTAGCAGTTTATAAATTTCCTTTGATCCTAACGATAGAATATAATGTATCGATGATGGAAATTTATTTTTTTTTCCTTCATCGAACATCCGACATCATCCAATGCTAGATAAATGTCAAATGCGTCTCTTATTGGACAGGAAAAGAAAACATGGTTCTTAGACTCCTCATCCAGGCCGCAGTAAGGTGAGGGGGAAAGTCCAATCTTGAAAAGATGTCTGTCCAATCTGCAATGGCCAAATCGGAGACGAGATATAATGGATATTAGGTCTCTTGGGAGATTCTTTGAATAATACCAGGGATGGGAAGTTATCGTAATTTGAATGCCAAAGTAGTATGATCCCTTGAAAATCGAATTGAGTTTCCACTGGGCTTGCCATTAAGTACTAATATAGGAAGAGATCGAGTTGAGGAGATCAGTCTCTGGATAAATAAATATTTCAGGAAGTTTACTAGATATTGTAGAGCGAGATCGTAGCTATTTAATTTCCATCTGTGATGCCACAATGGGAAGGTATCCATGCTATCACTATATCAATGTTTTCAAGATGAAGGTCATACAGAATGGATTTTATATCGGCAATGATTTGATTACCGCTACTAGAAAATGAAGCGGTTGCAAGGCAAGTTATTAGAGAAAGGGAATCTGAAAGAATTAAAGCTTTTTCTTTTTAAACACAAAGCCACAAGATTGACGAAACGTTGGTAGACCCAAGATCCGATGGTTGGATGGCCTGCTACGGGATGTGGAGGCTGTTAAAAGCACGTTAATTTTACATCTAACACAACACATACAATAAAAACACATAAGTAATATTTATTTACATTATGTTTTTGCAAAATATTTGTTTAGAAATATATGTTTTGGCGTACCTACATTTTCTTTTGTTTTGTTTTCGCTGTTTTCTATTCCAAATAAATCACTTTAAGAAGTCGGCGCCAAAAACAAATGTACATAGGTATATACAGAATCTCTCGTCCTAGTCGTCCTATCTCTATTCTAAAATCTTATGAAAATCGATATCAGTGTGAAAAATATTTCCCGTATTCATATTTTCATTCAGAAAATTTACGCGCATACCAAGCATTCCCAGCAGTGACGTTAAGTTGTTTGAAATGTATCTACCAGGAGGGCATGAACAGCGAAGAGGTTCGGCATATTTTCATTTCACTCGCCGTCGGAGGAGTGTGTTCGCGGTCGCTTTTGGCGTCCCTCCTCTATTAGGAGTGTATGTAAAAAAGTAGATGATTCGTTTAAGAAAATCATTTTCTTTAGCGTTTGCATGTACGTTAAAGTAACTCGGGTTAATAAGTTTTTACAAGTAACGTTACCTACAACATTAATTTATTGTACATAATATAATATTAATTTACTTGAAATTAATATGTAAGAAACGAATGAAAAATTCAAAATTTAGAAATTTTTTTTGGTCCAAGTTCACACAAATGAACAGAAAGTTTTATTAATTCAGGTTACTTAGAACTATTAAGATTATTGTTAACAGTTGTTTTTCATATTTGAACATATTTTGTACACACATTGTGTACGAAAAGTAGGTAAATTATGTGATTGGCTTGTACGGCACACACTGTGTTGTGGAATGTTCGATTTTGTAAACGCGATCATTGCGCTTTGCACCATATGGTCAGGTTCACGGGTCTGAGTTGGCGCGGATTGCAGAATGACATAGGAGGTATCTCAGTTCAATTCCACGAACAGTTTCCGGCAGCCGGTTTTAATTGATGTGTTCTTGTTTATAGTATCGCACAATGTATCAGGCGCAATGGACAATAGGTGTTCGAATATTGATAGAACTCGATTCTAAGCAGGTAGGTAGGTATGTACAGTAAAATATTCTACTAGTTGCTTGAAATTTATTATCCTTGTAGTCGGAAGTAATCGAGGCATTAAAGGTCTTGAACTTGGATAGGAGTGCAATGAACGCAGTCTATACGACATAGTCCATACCGAGATCTGTGAAAAATCACGTAACAATAAATTATTACTTATTCAGATATACGAGCACTCAGCTCAGACAAGAAAATGTATATCTTTAAAAGAATCTGGCAAGAGCACACTATACACCATGTTGGTAGTTGATACATATGTACTTACCTACTGTACCTAAAAATATTGACTAAATAAAAATATTTCAAATTGGTTTTCGTTGAATTAATAAATGTCAAGTATCTGGACAAACGACAAATATCGTAAAAAATATATTTACGTTTAAATAAATTTAAATTCTTCTTCAATTCAATTCTTACGTCTGTCTTCAGTTAGTTCAATGATTATAAGCCATTTATAGATTTTATTAAGCTTCCTCCAAAATTCTGGGATAAGAAATATTATACCCTACTTAGTTGTATTTGGAACTCACGTATCTCTGAAAAATATAGCTAGCTACTAAATAATTATACAACAGGTACCTACATAGCTAAATTTACCTAAACCCAGTTTATTTTGCACGTCATGTTCAAGGATCGATTTTTTTCAAAATAAGTAAATATTGTGCAATTCATTGATCCAACTACTAGAATAATCTTAAGGCCCTTGTATACCCTGGGGATGCGGATGTACGCAAAAATGCACTATAAATTACCTTCTAATGTATGAAACACGAAAAAATTTTGTGTATCGCCTTATATGTGATAAACCTTCAACATTTTACCGTGCAAAAAAGTAAAATTTAGAGTTTTTTTTAAATAGCTATTAAAATATTGTAATAATAAAAAACTCAGCCAGTAGATTTTCATATTTTCTTTCGATTGAAGTAAAAATCTACTTCATATGTAGGTCTTGTAGTTTTTTAGTAGCTTACAATAAAAAAATAAAAATGGGTTTTACTTGAAAATTCAAAATTCAAAAAACTCATGCAATAGAATAAAGATGTACATACAAACTGTTCCTTAATTCAAAGACGTATCTTTTGAGGGTATTAGGGAAATTATTTTCAAAATATACTATATAGCATAGGTGGCCAACCGGTCGATCGCGATCGACCGGTCGATCGCGACTATTAGTCCAGTCGATCGTGGCAAGGGAAAAAATATATATAAACATGCATAAATACGCAGAACAGACTGCGCAACGTAATCACAAACTGCTGCACGCATCACGTTACGTTCACGTTATCACGTTACTTTATGATTCTAGATTTCTGGGCATTGGTTTCCAACGAGAAATATCCATGTTTGAAGAAATGTGTTGAACAATTGCATTCGTGTTTTGGTTCAACATATTTATGTGAGTCAGCATTTTCCTACTTAAAACTAAAAAAAATAAACACCGTTCCCGCTTGACAGACGTTCATACACTGTATTCTTTAAGGTTGGCAATATCCAACTACAAACCTGATTTTGCTAATCTAGCGGAAGATGCTCAGACGCAGTGATCGCACTAATATACATAGGTAGTTACTAAGAATAATTTTCAGTTTTATGTTTTCCCTCTTAATAAAATAAAAAGTACTACTTAATTGTGTACTGAACTATGCTGTTTCATTTAAAATTTCAAGAAGTATGTAATTGGTAGATCGCACAGGGATTCCTCAGTAAACAGTAGATCTTGGATCTAATCAAGTTGGCCACCCCTGATATATAGTCTACTATAGCCTCTTAATCATCCAGTGGTCACGTTTGTAATCCAGTGGTCGCGAGTTCGAATCCTGCCACGACCGATTTCGTTCACCTGTAACACAAGCATTTATGCTTAATTTAAGGAATGTATGTGTATATATATATAGGTATGTACCTATTTGTTACAACATTCATTATTTTAAAGAAATGGAGATTTAAATACTTTACAATATGCTTCACACTCATTTTTCAATTTATTCGTACCAACGTCAGCGATAGGTGAGCGGATGTGCATTACCGTTTAAAAGAAAGCACGACACATACGTGTATAAAAAGGCACAAAATTCATAATAGGTGGTGAATCTTATTGCTAAAATGTAAGATGTTATTAATTTTTCAGTTCATTTTCATATTCACTACTGCTAACATTTAAAAATAGGATATTAGGCCCAAGACCAGGAATTGCGGCAGGTTCCTGGAGACCACGAAGCAACGAGGAAATTCATGCATTGACAGGACAACCTTTAATCACCAGCGAAATCAGGTCTAGAAGATTAGCTTGGATTGGACATGTTGTCAGATATGGGGAAGAAAGAGCCACAAAACGTATCCTGCAAAATAACCCTGTGGGCAAGAGACCCCTGGGAAGACCAAGGCAGAGATTGATGGACAATGTTACCCGAGACCTGAACGGGCTGAATGCTTGTGATGACTGGGAGTCCACTGCAGCTGACAAAAAGGCTTGGAAAGCTATTGTTCAGGAGGCTAAAGCTCTACCGGAATTGTATGGTCATCGGAAGTAAGTATATAAGTTTCATATTCAAAATGTTTCCTTATACTAGAATCTTCATACTCTTTTAACGTCTATCAATTATTACCTTGCTATTCTCACTGAAGTTTATAATTATAATAAAACTTTGTAATTGCATTTTTATTTTTGTAAAATCTACAAATGTAGGTGTGCTAGCGAAGGAACAAAGTTGTTTGTCTTCTTTCTCCTTAGCGCTTTTGTCCCGTTTCTATCGGGGTACGCTTTGACCATGATCCTGGAATTGGCGAGTCTGGTTATTACATTGAAGCGACTGCCATCTGACCTTCGTAACCCTTAGAAAGGGGAACCAGACAAATTGGATCATGGCTACACATAGCTAGTGATATAAATCCGCACATAGATTTTTTGTTTTTTTGAAAATTCAGAGGTGCGTGCCCCGCCCGGATTCGAACCGTCGCGTCGACCTCACGCATGGGAGGCGTCGACCTTTGTATCTAAAATAAATTAAAAGTAAAACGGAAAGACTCGTGTCACGTGGATAGATTATTATCTATTTTATTCCTTCCCATCCGCATTACAACTTCGTTATTTTTTATTATGATTCTACTTTAGCATACTAGTAAGTTAGTCTTTCATTGTTAAAAGGGTAAACATTTGAAAATAACAATGCATTGCACCGCTAACAACATACACACATAAGCAGGACCTTTTACGGGTAAATAATATCCTTATATCTGTTCATTAGTAACATAATGAATTCACACATCGCACAGTTTAGTGTCTTTTAGTCATTGTTACCATAGATAAACCACTATTGTTGAATACCAAATTAAAAGTATTTCGTAATCCACAGAACAATACCGGTATTATGACGGCGTGGTTTTGAAACGGCGAGTCTAGTGGACCTACTGATTTTCTTAGAATTATAAAACCATAGCCTACCGAGTAAAGATTCAAACATTCTAAGAAGTTATTCCATATTTGAAGTATTTGAATCTTTCTTATTTTCTGTCGTCGCTAAGAAGCAGGAAGTATTAGGAAGGTATAATCTATTGTTACAAGACGAGTATAATATTATTTTCATTGATCTTTTTCTTGTTTCAGAGAATTTGTTATGATTTGTATTTATGTTATAATATTTTTATCCACACAAGCACCAAGTTCTTGAATCTTTAAACATTACTCTAAACATCTAATAAGTATTTCATTACCATAAAAAATTGACAAATATCGCCACAAGGAGTTAAATAATTCATAAATGAAAGTGATACTAATGCGAATATGTGTTTTTATTTATGCATTGCTTCAGGGATAAATAAAAGGTACTATGTCAAATTTTAATTTAACATGCACCCAATAACAAGATGTCACATTCTGGAGACTTGTGATTTTTTTTGTCACAGATTCAGACTGAAAATATATTTACAAACTGTGTATTTTACCGGGAACCCGGCACCTTAAGGAGTCAGATATCTAAGCAACTAAGACACGAAGGCCGACAACATGTACCTACATCTGAATCGAGTAAAGATTTTAACATTAAAAGCCAAGAATGAGTGTATTCATATACAAGTGTTTCACATTCGTTTGAATTATTTTTTTAAATTTTATTTTACAATAAAATAAACGGCATTAGCCATTTATATACCACAATACGAAAAAGAAGATTACATAATTTTAAAGTAAACAACGTTGTTCAAACAGATCAAAATAAATGTAGAATACAAATTCGATACAGTGCGAACAGTAAAAAACAATTGGAAATCAAATATAGATAAATGAATAACCGTACAAAATATAGATAAATGAATTACCGTACAAAATATAGAAAAATGAATTACCGTACAAAATATAGATAAATGAATTACCGTACAAAATATAGATAAAAGAATTACCGTACAAAATATAGATAAATGAATTACCATACAAAATATAGATAAATGAATCATCGTAAAAACAGTATAGAATAGTTAACACAACAAAAAGTATCAATAGAAGCATTAATAGTCAAAAATAATAAAGTTTTGTTGTTTGCACCAAATTACACTACCATTTTTTTTATATCACAGCATATTTAACATAGCGTCATCAATGACAAAAGCATTTTTTTATACTTAGTTTATTACTAAGATTAGTAGGAGTATGACTTGTTTATTAATAAAAATAAAAAAATGATACAGAAGATAAATACTTCATGACAAATGATAATAGACATAGACAAGTTATCGCAATTTGAAATTCTCCTCGAAATAAGGAAATCTTATGTGTCGTGGAGGAATTATTTCAAGTTAATGTAAAAAAAAACAATTTAGTTTGAAAGAAAATATGTAAATGGTTCTTTTAATTTATTTCCATGTATATAGTTGCCATTTGGTAATAAAATATCATCTTAAAAAGGGTGTAAAGATGTGTTTATTTTTCTACAGCTGATTAAATCTCTTTTGAACTGCTGAGAAAATAAATTTTATGATACTTAAATATAATTTCCTTGTTTGGATTCGTTTTACCCACAGCCTGAAATTTTTAACTTTTTTTTCTTAGATAAAGAGGTCCATCTGTCTTGTGTAATATTGATCTTGAATTCCACAGGTTGAAAAAATCCATTAATAAACATATATATCATTCAAGAAACGACGGGTCTTTTCGACGGCGTTGCATCTATAATATGTAATATTAATATTTTTGTAAAATTATTATGCATATTATGGTCCCGACGTAGATGAATTCCTCGTTTAGTAATTAATCGCTTGGAAAAAACAAAAGAAATTGATTGTATTGATGAATGGAGTCTAGGAGAGGATCGGGACCTTTTTTGAAGAGCCGCAATATTTAGACAAGTTGAAACCTTCAACGTATTTGTACCCCGCTGAGGTACAAAACATAACAATACCCCCGGCAGAGGTCTACCTAACTATGGTATCTCCATCAGCTGTGCACAAACATTGGTAACGGATATATCAATTTATTTAGTATGAATTCTTATGAATTTTGACATTGACTCATTAAAAATATTTTGTAGAAATTTGGTATGTAATAGTTGAAAAACAAGCAGCCTGCGAATTGAAACAGGGATGGATCGTTTTTGAGTAATCGATGCTTTGCACTCACAATTAAATCTAATTTGTTTACATTGATTTTTTCATTTACACGCATACTGTTAGATACCACACATTTTTCAAATAAAATTTAAATAACATCAAATTGGTATTTATTATTTTTTCGACGACAATTCAATATAATCTGACTGATGTTTATTGAAAATGCGCCAACGCCTGCTCAAGACGGACTTTTATAAAAGTCAAAAAATGGTTTGAAATAAAAGTTTTACTAACTCTGCGCCGGCCAAGGTGCTTTCGTAGTAACAAAACTACAAAACAGATAAAATAATAGGTACCCTTGTTCAATCCTTTGGCTCCAATAAGTTACATGTAACCGGTTCCCAACATTTGCCTGCCTGGACTGTACTGGACATCTATCAGGATTTCGATCCTGGACTTACTGCGTGCACGCATATTCCACCGGATTAATGCCGCCCTTTGTATTTAGTGCAAGGAAATATTTATCGCATACCTCTCCTTTTGATTTAATGCGCAACCTCTAGATCCTACATACAATGTACCTACTTACAACAGATTTAAAACTAGACAGACGTCGGCGCCGCGATAGCATATATCCACATATTCATCTGGACTAGTGATGAGTTGGACCAGACCCCTTTCGCCAAACTTACAAGATCATGAATCTCGCATTAGTCTTTTAGTTCTATTTCATTTCTTTTCCTACTTCTTCCTGGCACTGTCCCAACTTACTGCCTACTGCATATATTGCATGGTTAATTGGGGTCAGATCTCTACCTTTCTGAGCATTGCTTCAATGAATTCCGCAATTGTTTATCATGGTGTACTTTGATCTTCCTCTGGATGATCTCTTCTCCAAGGGCGACATTTAGTCATAAGAATCTACACGATAAATCTTCTTAAAGGAATCCTTTGTACTGTAGTACTTTTCCCTATATCATCAACTTCAACTACAAAATCTTTGCCTGCAACATATGTCACAAATCATCATATCCTACTATCCATAGCGTACCTTTTCCAGTCCTTAACTCAGAGTCGGACTACTAATAAAATAATAAGTTAGTTTGGATTCTCATTCTTTGTCCAATAAACAAGTAGTAGTCTGTCATACATAAAAGATAAATAAAACGATCAGTTTCAAAAATTGACAGCGTTGTCTTCTGTAAACCTGTGCGATGCATAATGAAATCCTAGTATTGCCGAACCAATAAAAAAAGCGTTACGTTGATTGGGCCACGTTCAACAGAACTAACAGAATTAGAAAGGCATATTTCTTATATACCGACACCATCGAGAATACAAAATTTGTTGGAAGCCATTAATGTAATTTAATGAATACTGTAACAGACATATTCTTAATATACCATTTTTGGATAACCAATACACATACATACTAATTTTAATGCTAATAATATCATGGTGATAGGTGATGTGCGGTGTAGCAGCTACCAAGAGATGAAGAGGGTGGCGGACAACAGAGATATGCATAGAGATGGGGTACTTGGTGCAAACCAGGCATAGGATGCAACCTAGAAGGAAACATTCATAGACTGGAAATTATAAGACTATTGCAGTTAAGATTTAAACTACCTTATGAGACTTAGGCCAAAGCTTAACAAGATCTTGAGTTTATTCATCGCAAATATAAACTTGTTTCATCACAATAAAACATCACATTGAATAGCATTAATCAATGATGTATGTAAAATACTATAATCGGATTTTCCATATGTATAGATATAGATTAATCAGATTTCAAGCTGAACCTAGATCACATTAATGCTTACAAGACGTTTGACAAATTAATACTCACTCGAACAAGTTTCAAGAAAGATGCATTTGCTTGGATGAAATCTGAGTTAGGTTTCAAAGCACGATATCATGCTAAATTATATGTATTTAATGAAATAAGGTAGTTGTATAATTGCTACTTAATAAAACTACATTATGTACTAGTGTTAAAACATTTCGTATTAAGATATAATAATAATAGATCAGGTCTTACTGAGTACTATGTTTTCCTGGAGTACTATGTTTTCATTATTACCGAATACGTGTAATCAATCTTCTAGTTTCTTTCTTTTATTCTGTACCTATATAAATAAAACATATACCTACATATTCTGCCATTCTCAAATGACTTGGCTAAGTAGATCTTCTTCTTCTTCTTCGTTTAGTAGACCTAGTTGGTCTGTTCTTCAGAAACTATGCCTCCTGGGATGACGAAGTCCAGCTATCCTTCCATCTCTTGGGTGGTCTACCGGGCAGGCGGCGGCCGGAAGGAATTTCATTTGCTGCTATATTTGCAAGCCGATCACTGTCCATCCTGGCTACGTGGTCCCTCCAATGCCTTCTTCTGGATCTACTCCATCGAACGATGTCCTGTATTCCACATGTTTACCTTATTTGAACATTGCGAACACGATCTCGGAGAGTTTTACCAGTGATTGACCTTAGGACCTTCATCTCCGTTGTCCTTAGGAGCCCCTTGGTTCGTACAGTATCTGCTCGCGTTTCCACAGCATACGTCATGATCGGTCGCACACATGTTTTATATATTCTGACCTTACTGTCAATACGCATGTGTTTATTTTTCCAGATCATATTTTTCAGACATCCAGATACGACAGATGCTTTATTGACTTGTTCGCGGACTTCAGTGTATAAGTCGTTATGGCTGCAGATCTCTACTCCTAAATATTTGAAACTCATTACTTGTTCCACGGGCTTATCATCAACAGTTAGCTTACACCTTGAAGGTTGTTTGGATATAGTAATACTTTTTGTTTTACTGACTGATATAGCCATGTTTAGCCTCTGTGATACCACATGGAATTTGTTCAACATTATTTGCAAGTCATTCTCAGTTTCAGCTATTATCACCGCATCATCTGCATAACAGATAACATTAACAATTTTGCCACCCATTTTATACCCTAGTCCCAAGCCAGCCACCTCTTCTATGATTTCGTCCATTATGATATTGAACAGAAACGGGCTTAGACTGTCTCCCTGCTAAGTAGATGAATACAAAAATATAGGACAGGATTTATAACATCCATCTTAACAAAACTAAAAAACTATGTTAAGAATACCCTATATATAGAAAATAAAAATGAAAAATGCACATTGACAGTAAACTAATTAAAGAAGCTACTTTAGTGGAGCTACAATAAGAAGAGGAACAAAAAAAATAGAACTAACAGAGGAGTAAAACTGTCAATATCGAGCTATTGATTTGAGTGAATTATATTATTTTGTATCTTTAAAAGCATTGTATAGAGACCACAAGTAAAGTCCATGTTGCATGGTAATATTTTTACTGCAGCTTTGAGAAACTTTGTTGTATAATGGTATATGAGTTATAACCTGACACGTAGAATACATTAGTGGCCATGTACTCCTCAAGACAACACTATATTGTTGAGTAATCATCAACATGACTTCAACAATTTTGAGTATATTTCCTTATGTTAATTTTCACTCTTCTTAATTTATCCTTATTCGAGGTGTGTGGAGCGCGCTGTACCCTGGACAGCTTTATAAATTACTTTTTAACACGTATCAATGCTACAAAAACAAACATTTATTCATTTTTTAATCGCCTGAGATGTCACTGCATAGTTAATTCAAAATAAAATATTCAAAACTATATCTCAAATGGTATGAGCTTCTAGATTCTGCATAGCAAATTTGTTTTTTTGTCGTTTTATCACGCCGATAATTTATTTAAGTCTTAAACCGAAGAAACAAAAAACAATATAAGACAATATTATAAACTAAAAGTATAATATATTTGACTGTCATAAATATCTACGTGTTTTGCGTCCAAATATGCTAATTTTTATCATAATCCAGTTTTTTATGGTTTATTTTTTATTTAATTCTATTATGCAAAAAAAATAGTTTATTGTATTTGATAAACGCTACAAGAATACATCGCATATCAAATAACTTCTAATACTTGTCAAATATTACATCAATTTAACACGAGACCAATTATGAGTTGCCATATTTTTAAAAATTATGATGTCGATCGTCTATACTCTATAGAATCAATTCTGGAACAATAAAACAAAAAATCTGGAACAATAGAACAAAACTGTGATTCCACCGATTATAAAACATGACATTTTATGCTCCAAAAGTCTTTTCCCACAACCTCTTAGGTCAAAAGTAATTCGTATATTACTGTTTTTTGAAACACCATCTCTAGGGCGCATTATTAGTTAACAAGGAAAAGACTTGAAATAAAATTTATTTAACAAAAATGGATACAAAATACACAATATTTACAGATTATACAATGATTACATATTTATGTATGACTCAACTTCAAAAAGAGAATTTCTCGTGTTTTGAAGTGAGACACATTTCACAAAACATGCAAACTAACTATTAGTATAAAAATCTTAACCAATGCATCATATTAAGGAACATACCTATATAACATTTACATTGATATAAACAAAAAAAGTAAGAAAAACTTGACAATTCAAGCAAAATATGTATATAAAATCATATAAAAATAAAAAAATAATATACACAAATATAAAAATAATCACAAATATTAACAATTAAAATAAAAATCATATATAACAAAAATTCAAATGTTACTTAAGATTTCTTTTAATTTTACCAATAATTTATAAATATTGTGTTCTGCTAATTTTTTAAACTGAACTGGTAAATCATTGTACCTACGGCCACTTTACCCCATAGTATGAATAATGATTTTTGCCGAAAGAAGTATTTTTTTTTTATTTTTATCATTCCACTTGTGCGAGGTCCTGTACTAATATTATCTATGGGGTAGATTTTATTAATAAAATATTCTTTATATAATAAATTTGCTTAATTGAATTTCTTCTGTATAAAATATGTAATTTTGTGACTTTTTAAATTCCAAGAACAATAATTGTTCAGTAGGAAAGTCTCTTGGCTTTTGTAAAATAATCTTAATGAACAAATCAAATTGTTATATTTTTTTAATAAAAAATAGTGACAATTACATTTTCCCGCCAAACTGCAAAGCAGTTTTTTGGCAGGGCAGATTCTCTCTTTAACTAATAATATCAACACAAAAAATTAAAGAACAGAAACTAAAAGAAAAAAAGTACCGAAAGAAAAATTGGTTAAATACACCTTATAAATATACATAGTATAATCAAATCACCATCACTCAATAATAATAATTAAGAAACTAATGAATGGTTGATTTCAAATTCAGATATTTTATAGTTACTATTTTCGTTTCGTCAGACTTTAAAATATTCTTTATTCTAATATGAAGGACATACATAGTTTTTTGATCCCAATAAAACAATCAATACTGAAATAAACATTAGAAAACATTCAGTCGAAGTATTTTTTTTTGTCTGTAAATAAAATTATAAAATATTAAAAAGTGTTAATTTAAAATACTCATTTTCGTCAGTCATATGAAAAATAAAATAGCTTTCAATTAAACTTAAGGTTAACATTAAAATAAATTACATTCACTACCAACAGTAAAACATAAATGAAAACTTTATTTTTAGATACCTACTAATAGACAAAAAACACATACCTATCATAATCAATTTTGATTAAAGGTACGATTATTTGATTTTTATTTGACCGGTTGTAAAACTTTTAAATACTTTTAGAAGCCTTTTATGAAAACATAAAATTTACGATATGGATAACATAAATCAATATTTACCTGCATGATATTAGCTTTTTATACTAAGTACCATGGTAATAAATAAATTATCTGTCAATAAAAATTAACAAGAGCAATACACTTTCTATTTATAAACTACTAATAATTTATATCGAGAGTATAGGTGTACTCATATTATCTTCTACATACGTGTACATATATACCGGCAAGATAATATTGATAATAGGTATGCCCGTCATTGTGCGCTTAATATGTAATGTGTGCAAAATGATTAAAATAAAAAATCATAATAAAGTTTTTACATACATATCAACCAAACAATAACACACAAATTTTTACATATATCAACCAAGCAAAAAGACACAAATTTGCAATCTGCGTGATGACGAGTTCAAGTTGTTTTACGATAACTTTAATACCTTATTCTCTTTGGTTACAATACAAGGAATGGTTTGCACCAAGTACCTACTCCATCTCTTCATATATCTCTGTTGTCCGCCAGCCTTTTCATCTCTTGGTAGCTGCCACAGCGCACCTCACTGATCACCTGATCCATATAACTGTAAATTTCTGCCCTCCATCATTCCTTTGGCGATAGTATAAAGTAGACTCGGAAGCTTGGCCATTGGATGGATGGATGGCCTATCCATTTGGATCGTTGTTGGGCAACCCTCTTTAGGAGTCGTCTCGTCTTCCCGCTCGTCTTCTTCCACCTGGGTGTCCGTTCAGTATTCTTTCGGGGACGCGTGATTCTGGCATTCTTTGTACGTGTCCAGCCCATCTCAACCTAAGCAGTTTTAAATGCGTTGAGATGCTTGGGGCCTGATATATTTCGTACAGCTCGTCATTTGTGCGAATACGACATTGGTCTCCCTCTTTTACCGATCCACAGATTCATCGGAGCATCTTTCTTTCAAAAATATCCAGCATCTCGGCCATCCTTACTGTCAGTGTAAGCGCCTCACAACCATGCCAGTACAGTACGTATTACGATTTTGTAGATGGTAATTTTGGTTTTCCTGTGGACGCTACGTGACTAACACTGGCAGTAAGGAAAAATATGTTTTTTTTTCTTATACAAATAAATATTTTTTTACGCTGTATTGGCACCGGCTTTTAATAGTGCCCCCACTCTTTTCAATAATCATAATTTTTGGGTGTGCAGTAAAAGAAAAATAATATTTCACATGTTGCCCTTTTTGGTTGCCGTGTGGGGATGGACGCGTGCTTCCTTTTATAATGTAATGCACACTCGCACACATGTCGCTGGTCAATTCACATTGCGGGATATGCCGTGATGGTATGAATGAATAAATATTATTAGGTACATACATATAACCTACAGAAAATTATGCGGATTCCACCTTCGTGATACGCAGTGATAACCGAATGTCTTAAATTCCACTATTGACATTCAACTCTCGCCTCATTTACATTTATGCATCGTCGCATACACGTTATTTTATTTTATTTTATTTCTTGTATTTCCATGTTTCAGATATTCATTAATGTGGTCTACCCAACATTTCTGTGGTCGACCTTTAGTTCCATACCAACCAATATGACTTCTATCTAGGTATCATACAGGCAGTGTCTGACGGAAGGTCAGTTTTTGACCGGAGCTGTAACTGTAATCTTCTTAGAATTGAAATAAAATATGAATTACTGTTATTCGAGTACCTATGTACATTATAATATCTTTCAACATAAATATTAATTAAATAAATAATAACCACCTTAATTAATCGCAAAAATATTTCGCATTGTATGAAATGAATTGAAACTGTGAAGCGAAACTGCTATACGATTAGTGATGAGCAAAAGTTTTGGTCAATATTAAAAAAAGCCAAGACTTCATGTAACATAGCAAGATTAAGACCAATTAAGGAAGTGTATGTGTGACTTCATGTGTACATAATTTGTATTAATATTTTTTTGTTGTCACTTATGTTAAAAAAATCCTGATTATTTTATAAATTTTATGCTGTCTTGATTTGATCTGAGACTCGACTGAATAAAGATATGACTGGCGGATCACATCTATGCACTGTCAGTTCAGTATTCCCAAGAGATACTATTTCAGATTATTTGTGCAACTAAGAAATAAAAATGAAAAGATACCTACATACACAATAATATATGTATATTCATATCATGATGATTCCAATTTTCTTTTTTAATATGTGTACATTAGTTGAGTTTATTTATTTATTTATTAATTTATACATCTTCTTGTACATAATATAAACAAATATAATGTACACTGGCGGGCTTATTGCCATTAGGCAATTTCTTCCAACCAACCAGATTACAGAGTATGACAACATTATGTATGTACAACAGCAAATAAAAAAGAGTAAAAGAAATCAAAGAAAATACGTATAACACTTAAATACTATTAAAACAAAAAAAAATATAATTCATAGCAAGAAAAGGGATATGGTAAGGACAGGAGAGGAAATCGGGATCAGGTGTTCAAGGATCAATATTCCTTCTTTAGTTTTTTCTTGAAAATACTAAGTGAATTAGACGACGCAATATCCGGACTAAGGCTATTCCATAATCTTGCTGATTGTACTTCGAACGAAGAGCTGAGAAATTCTGTATTATGGATAGGTATGGATAGTGTTGTACGTTCAGCAGATCGGAGTGGAAGTCCATGATTGGATAAATAAGTGAATTTGCTTTTTAGGTACTGTGGCAGGTTTGGGTTCGAGAGAATATTGTACAATAGTGACAAAATGTGTATATTGCGCCGCTGGCGTATCCTGTATATTTATATTGTTTAGATACTTTTTAAAAATGCAAATAGGTACAATCTATATGTCTCATGTGAAATATTATAATAATATGTACATTGCTAGTCCTAGAACAGGTATACCTAGTTGGGCAGCGTTTATCTATTTTTAATGAAGCATATTCAAATGGTGTGATAAAAAATAAAAAATTGCATGAGTCTTGCGGAATATTTTCTATTCAATGTTATATTTTTTTCATATACCATTGAATCATTGTAATAACTGCAACCGATGTTACACAAATTACTCACAAAACAATAACATTTCGATATAATACATACATATATCACAAGTAGATTTTAAAATATAAATATTATAACAATTTGATAAATAGTACATACCACAGTCACCTTCATCCATATTCTATCCATAGCATACATACATACAATACACTTAGGTACATAATATATGGTAGGTACACAATAGTATCGTCGTACCGACTCTAATGATGTATGCTAGTGAGACATGCACATGTCAGAACGGTAAAACGGTGTATTACTAGTTGCATGTAACACATGAGATCCAACTGTCGATAGCGATAGTATGTATAGTTGAAGAATAAGAATCAAACTATAAACCCATAAATACAAATTATTGAAAATTTTAACACATGTTGGTATGTATGTCAAGATAGGACAGGATGGAGGTATTTTCCTACCCGGAATATGAAAACAGCATGATGGTTCTGTATGTATGTTTGGAGATTAAGTACCTATCAAACTATTAAGTCTTCTTACATATTGTGTATAGGCGACTGCCCTACAAATTGTATGAAGCAATGTCGTCACTACATTCAATTTTTATAAAAATTGTTAAAAAAAGTTTGAGATGTGTTAATACCATGTAAATATTTTTTATAGAAAATTAAATTATCTAGTTGGGGTGTTTCGGTTTTTTTCGATATTAAAAAAAAAATGAAAATATAGGCAGTTTAACTCATAAATTTATCATAAAAAAATATTTTTCTTAATAAAAAATGTTTGAGAAACTTTGGAATTTTTTTGAATAAACTGATTTGAGATTTTGTATTTTTCTATGTTTATACCAATTTTCAGCGTTTTAGCTTTTATGGTTTCTGAGATATATGGAAAAATAAATTAAAAATTCAAAAGTTGATAACCCCTGACTGAAACAAAAATTCAAAATTCTGAGTATAAAAGTTTTGTAGGCCTATAACTGTTTATATATTCTGAAATTTTGGGCTTTGTAAATTGAGCGGATCAAAAGTTATAAGGGGGGGGGACACACACACACACACAGACACACACACACACACACACACACACACACACACACACACACACACACACACAGACACACACACACAGACACACACAGACACACACAGACACACGAAATGTTCTACTCCAAATTCTGAGTAAATCCGTGTATGGAACATATATGCTGCGAAGCCTCTAAGTTGGTGTTTTTTGACTTCAAAGTTGGAAAAGCCGTGAAAAAAGTAGACCTCTGCATACAGTTCTCGCGTATCCTGGCTTGAAACATTGTCGATATGTTAAGAGAACAAAGTTCTCCTGAACAAATCGACAGATCGATAAGAAATGAGGATATTAGACGAGAATGTATGATTGAAAGAGTAATCGTAAATAAGATGAAAAAAGCCCTAAAGTGGTTTGGCCACATTGAAAAAATGAGTGATGACCGTCTGACAAAAAAGTATACAAGACTGATAAAAGAGGAACGAAATGTAAAGGTCGGCCAAGGAAAAGCTCGCATGATCACTAAATGGAATTTTGAAAGATGGAGACGTTATAAGGAATAATAACAGAAGAGCGTGTATGAGACGATGTATGGACGTGAATGAAGCGAGAAATGTATGTGCAGATAGAGGGGAGTCTGACGTTCGGTTCTCTCTCCTTACTCCAAATAGGGATATAGCGTGATGGTATGGTATGTAGTTACATATAGGTAGGTACCACCATTACTACTTTACCCAAAGTGGTTATGTATCATATTTGTCATTATTACTCATTTTTATGTGAAATTTATATTTTTACTCTTATGTGAAAACATTATTTGGATGCAATGAACTAATCATACTTATTATCATATTATATTCTTTACTTATAACATTTTATCCTGTTTGTTTTCCAAATTAATAAATAAAATAGAAAATCTAAAATATTTTGTTATAAGTTGCATAACCAAGACCAAGGCAAAAATCAAGACTCGATCGAATGCGCACGATCACGACCACAACCTCACTTGTGTATGCAAAATCATGACCAAAGCCGGGTATATATGACCAAGACCACCCCAGTCTTGGTCTTGCATTGGCTCATCACCATCAATAACTGCGATATTATTGTTATAACATTCAAGCATGAATCTATATTAAAAATACTCGGTAAGAAGATATTAAAATGAATTATTATATAAGAACACAATAGGCTAGAAATGGAGTCCGTATTAGCCACGGTTGTGGCTATGAATTAAGTATTAAGATTTCTGTATAGATCAATCTGAGAACTTCCAACAAACAAATCTATCATCAATCAAAGCTCTACGATACTTGGTTGGTACCTCAGCAACTTGAAATATGTGCCTCGAAGGTTTAATGGTTTCCTCGAAGGTGTGGGAAACATCATATTTCATAATGTTTTGAATTAATTAGTAAGAAGTAAACTCAAGATAGAGATGTGGAGCTGTAAATATATGTCCTGGCTACATGACATCAAATAATGAATCGAGATAAGGCGAGTGAAGTAACGGATCCGGGCAGAAAAAGACAGGTAAATCTTTATTAATACTACTTTTTACGTCTTTTTATCATATATGTAAATGATCACATCATATCTAGTCTTAATTTAGCTAAAACAAACCTATTTCTCATTGCGAGATAGAGTTTGTGGGAAGGAGTGTCAATTTTGAGTTATCAGACAGGTACCTATAAGTATTAGACAGACATTAAATAAAGTTAATAAATAAATTTAAAAAAATAATAATCAATAAATAAATAGATAATAAAAAAATATACCGCTTTAGGTAACGAGATTAAAAGACTTTGGCATTCTCGTAAAATAATAATATTACCGTTCATTATTTCAGCCACTGGCATTATTCCAAAATCGTTAATCCGTAATTTAGAAATTATAGATTTATCGAAAAATTTAATAATAAAAATGCAAAAAACGGTAATAATGAATACATGTAGAATCGTTAAAGATTTTTTAAACGTTAATATTCGGGAATCAGTAGGGTTGTTAGGTAGTATAGAGACCTCCTCAGAGCCTAATCCTTTGATATGTTAAGTATCTGGATGGGTGAACTATTCCCAATTGAAAGCTTGATGATGCGTTTGTTGCATTTTATTTTGCTCTTTTAAATAATTTACAATTTACGCATTGATCTGCTAATTCTTTTGAGGAAGTGTATAATGGTAATAATAATAATTGAGTGTTATTATTTGTAGTGCTTAATTGTTATTAATATCATTAGTAAATCGGCCAGCGCCGTTTATAACAAATAAACTTAATAACTTAAACTGAGTAGGAGAACCTACTAGGAGAACATAGGCATCTCTTGTAAAAAAAACTTTGTATTAACATGACAAACACAAAAATCATAAAAAATAATAACTACATAAAGTGACAACATAACGAAAATATATTGCCATATCATACCAATATATTCAATTAAACATTTTTCACTTGTCAAGTTTTCAATGATCTTGAGATGATCAACAATGACGTCGTTACTTTTTACGAGATACCGCAGCATCCCGCAGTTTTGTCACATACCGGAATCGGTAATATTTTTTTGACTTGAATGTGAATTTTTACTACTTATATTCTACAATGTAATAAATAGTAGAGAGTTATCATTTCGCAATTTTTAAACCATTTTTATTAAATGAATTCTCAACAGGTTACGAGTGTACCTATAGATAGATATAAATAAAATTCTATGATTGTATTGAAATGAATCCAATAGCAATAGCTGTAATTGTTTGCCAAATCAATTGTTATCCAAAAGTACACATTTTGGTTATTCTGAACATGTTTTTGTATTGTCAATGGTCAAAAGCAATTGTAACTATTTTCAGATTATTCTGTTATAACTCAACACCCGTTTGCAATATAATATTACAATACAATTTATACACGTTAAAAGTACCTACCTGAAGAATATGAAAATCGCCTTAGCAAAGAAGTTACTCGTTTAGCTTCTGTGCGGGCGTCCTGCGTTCAATTCATAATAGAGGAGAAAATGCTAATATTATTAAAATACTATATAGGTATATTACTCTTAAAAAACTTTTTATATTGGGTACATAAAATCATCAATGACAAAGGATCTCTGCTGTCTTTCCTGTTTTCAAAATAGGTATATGTACTTGTATTGTCGCTTCCCACATTCGTTATCTGGTAACCGCAAGACCAATTTTCAAAAATGACCGCAGACATCGATTTTTGAAGTTTAAGACATGGTTACTTAAATCGTGTTTTTGAATCGATTATATCTAAGTATTAGTCTCGTAATGTTATTTCGGGTGGAGATGAGTTTAATTTTTCTCAAATCATTGTAGGTACCTACATGCCCCAACTCTTACGTTTCAAACGCTCTTCTTGCAAGGGTATAAATGTAGATAAATAGCTTTCTAAGACAGCTATGTTACCGTGTTTTATTTTCAAATGTATACATACATACATAATAATAATAATAATATATTTATTTAACATAAGAAAAGAAAACTTACAGAAACAATACACCACAGAGTCACTCAGTATTTATATAAAAACAAACAAAAAAATATATAAAACAAAAAACATGATAAACAAAATAATAATAATAATAATAATAAAAAACCATGGGTGCTCCCTGATTGGCATCATTCCATCACTTTACCCTTGTCTATCTAACTAGGAATAATTCCTGTTTTAAGACAATTTCAATGTATTTTCACTACGCTTTTACATCATGCGATAGAAACTTCAATCGATTGAATTAAAAAAGGACATAAACATCAATACAAGAAACAATAGGAAAAACATTTTTTCATTAACAAAATGTAAAATAATATTATGAAATGTAATATTAGAAATGTAATATTAGAAATATTAGAAATATTAGAAATGTAATATTAGAAATGTAATATTAGAAATATTAGAAATGTAATATTAGAAATATTAGCTAATATTAGAAATATTAGAAATATTAGAAATGTAATATTAGAAATATTAGAAATGTAATAAATGTAATATTAGCTCACGACATGTAATATTAGAAATCGCTAAATTCATCTCCACCACCGGTATAAAGATATAGCTGATTGTAGGAATTTAAGCCTTTCACTCGACCATGTTTTATTGTAAATTCTTTAATTGCTTGTACATATGCTTACCTTTTGCAATCATTTAATGTAAACCCCTATTTCTCTGAGATCTAATGGAATTCTGTTTTTACTCTTCTTTTCAACAGTAAATATATTATGATCTAAATTGTACAGCACAAATCCGCCTCTATTGGTGGCTGTGCCTTATTAAAAAAAAAAAAAAAAATGTAAAATAAAGCATAAAAGCCTTAACAAAATATGAATACAAGAGCAATAACAAAATATAAAATAAAGCATTATGGAAAAGAATGACAGCAGGCAAGACAGCAGAACTAAAACATTACCTAAATAAGTAGGTATGTTAACTTATATTCCGATTGTGATCGACCTATACTCAGTAACCACCTATTTACAAACTTTTTCAGAAAATTCACACTCATTGTGTGGCAAACGGTAACTACATAAAAATCTAACTAAATAATATAAATCTAACTACATCGAACTACATAATTATAATCATTACTAACTTCACGTTTATGTCCCGTTATTCACGTCATTTAGATAGGTTTGGCAGAGCGGTTAGCGTGCTGGGTTAGTAATCTAGTAGTCGCGAGTTCGAATCCTACCACGAAAGATTTCGTTTACAGATAGCACAAGCATTTATGCTTAATTTAGGGAACGAATGAGGATGTATATGTACTTATTACAAGGACTCATTCTTGAAAAAAAAATGTCCGGAGTATGTAACTTAATTCACAGTATATTATTGTCAGTCGAATGCAGAATATATGCAGTCAAAAAGAGATCGCCAAGAAGAATTTATAATAGAACGATATATGACAGAGTACGAAATGAGGACACACAGAAAAAAGAAAAACGAAGAATTATGTAATTTGTAATTTATATATGGAATGAAAATTTACACGTTGAGATGATTTGGGTTTTTGGGTATAAAGAATGAAGAACGCCTGACGAAGAAAATATACAAAGCTGACAGGAACGGAATAAGAAGTCGGGGGCACCTAAGAAAAGAATGGCTTCACCATGTGAATGCTATTCTGAAAAACGATTGATTTTTGAAGTATAAGAAGCGTAAGCAACGGACGAACATGTATGAGACGTTTGATGAATGTTGACGAGGCGATGAATGTGTGTCAAGCTAGAAAAAAATGGCTTTCGGTTCTCTCTGCCTACCCCGTGATGGACATGGCGTGATGGTATGTATGTTTACCTATGCACGTAAATTAGTGTGTGACAAGGGTGCATATAATATTTTTCATATATGTAGGCCTTCGTGGCTCAGTTGGTTAGGTATCTAAATACTGATCCAAGGGTTCCGAGTTCGAATCACGGGAAGACAATATAACGAATGAGCTTGAAAGCATTTCTACAGAATAAATAAAAAATTAAAGGATGATTGTGGTTAAAAGGAAGATGTCTTGGCCTTGAGATAATAACCATTTAATGAGGGATATGACACTCAAAAACAATAATATAAATATGTCTGCCTTCGTGGCTCAGTTGGTTGGGTATCTGACTGCTGATCCAAAGGTCTCGGGTTCGATTCCCGGTGGAGACACATTTTTTAATTGTGTTTTCTGCCTGGATCTGTGAGACGATTGCTACTCCCAGCACCACCAGCTCCGCATATGGTGACTGTCAACGGCCCCTTAGCAGAACGCTAGAATGAACGTCAAAAAAAACAATGCATGGCACGAAGTGTAGCTCATGGAGACCTCTAGATTAGCAATCTCGGCACCATGGTGCAAAAAGAACAATCAACAAGTGCGAATTGAGATTCACACTTGCGGACTGTCGGCGACTTCAGATCCATGTATATAGGGCATCAGAGAAGTGACCAAGATCTCTGGAAACAGACAAGTCAGTGAGAATCTTCGGATAATAAGGCACCGTATCTATGGCAAAATCGTTTGAAGGCTGTGAGATGATTAATATCGTAAGTCTCCAGAATGTGGAAACTTGTTATTGGGTGCGTGTTAAATATTTATTTGATATAGTACCTACCTGTTAGTTGCTACCTGCGAGAAGTCACGTAAAATAAATAAAATAATATATATTTCAATTGCAACAATAAATAAATAAATAAACTTAATAATTAATCGAGTGTAGAAGACATAACAGATGATGCTTTTGGAGAGACCACGTAGAACGCATGGGCGTCAATAGAATTGTCAATATCGTTGACAGAAATACCCAGCAACACAAGTCTAATCGGAAGACATGCAAAGAGATGGAAAGACAGTTGGACCTGCTCCTCCTAGGATAGTCCACCCTCACAAACAGGTCAAATGACGATCAAGAAGAATAATTATTAATCATTTTCAGTATACGATGCCGGTATATAATTTCATAAACTTACTCATATATTTTTTTTTAATAAAAACCATCTTAAAATCGATTCACATGCTGTTTTCAACCCCTATTATAAACGTTCGAAATACTGATCCTGCATATTTCTTGAAAACTTGACAATACCTACATTTGATTCACAAAACCTACATATACAAACCTACAAAAGTCACGACTGCTTTAGATATCAATAATAAATCTCTTTGTGAAAAGAATCGAGGAATTTTATTCGGCACTCAATTACTGGTATAAGTAAATGTCAAAGGGCCAATAATTATTTATGATATCCAATCGATTTAAATGTCATGTCTCCTAGAATGGGGTCCAACCATTAAATTTGACGGGAATTCAAAAGATATACAAATATATTCAAACGTCCTTAAATATATTCCTAATCCTAAATATTGATCTAAAATAGCCTGTAGCGTCATTCATTACAGATATTGCAGGCCCAAACTAGACACATATATTAAAGACAATAAAATTTCATCAATTTATAATATACTTATTTTTCAGATGAAAAGTATTACACATACATAACAATATTTATTCAAAATACAACACAAATCAAATATATTTCAAGTTTTAGATACTTGGATATATTGCCTCACTGGGCAAGTCTGTACCAAGATAAAAACTTACTACAGCACTGCAAAAATTAAGTATCGCCTAACGAAAAACAACAACAAAAAATGGCTCTTGCACATAATAATGAAATATATTTATTTGTCTACCCTCTATTTTTCCTTCTACAATAAGATAGGTACAGAAGGTTAATAAAAAATGTGAATTGAAACAATTTTTCTTAGTGATGAATATATTGCGCGTCCTGCTGCGATATATGTGGCCATAGTTTTGGTCTTGCAAGTCTCGCAAGACCAAGACCATATGTGTCGCTGCAAGACCAAGACCAAGGGGTCCATGAGCTAGACCAAGACCGGGCTTGCAAGAACAAGACCAGGGGGTCCATGAGCTAGACCAAGACCGGGCTTGCAATAACAAGACCAGGGGGTCCATGAGCTAGACCAAGACCGGGCTAGCTAGAATAAGACCAGGGGGTCCATGAGCAAGACCAAGACCGGGCTTGCAAGAACAAGACCAAGGTGTGCACGAGTAAGACCAAGACCGGACTTACAAGAACAAGACCAAGGAGTGTTTGAGCAAGACCAATACCGAACTTGCAAGAACAAGAGTCTTGGACGACACATATGCAAGAATCTTGCGGTCTCGCGAAATTTAATGAACTTGTTTGTTTAAAATAACATACATACATACATTCATACCATCACGCCATGTCCCTCACGGGGTAGGCAGAGAGAACCGAACGCCACATTTTTCTATCTTGACACACATTCATCGCCTCATCAACATTCATACATCGTCTTATACATGTTCGTCTGTTGTTAATGCTTCTTACATTTCCATCTTTCAAAATATCGTTTACATGGTCGTGCCATCCTTTTCTTGGGCGCCCGCGACCGCCCTTTTGTTTAAAAAAAAAAACAATTAAATACGATGGTACTCGATATTGTACTGTAAATTTGTGTTTTATGACTTATTTTATTGACATTATACTATAAAATAAATAAAAAAATATTATTAAATATTAATATAAAAAAACCTTGCAAGACTAGCAAGACCACGATCATACCTATGAATACAAGATGCTATGACCACCCCTCTCGGTAAGTATTGCATTTGCTCTTCACTTATTTTCGTTATTTTTTTCAAAAAGAGTTCTTAAAATTGACAAATTCTTAGTTAAAGCTAAATGAATTGTATTTACTAATTAAAATTGACTGATTCCGGTTCTGTTATATCCCACAGAGGAAAGTAAACCAACAGGTGTCCTGATCCTAGAATAGGCAACAATAATATTTTTTGTTGATAGTTATGGGAACACGTTCCAACCACCTTCATCCGTGGCTTATAATTTGATTTGTTGATAGTGTAAAATGTGCTTAACTTCGTAATATACAATACCCATATACATACATACATACCTCAGTCCTCCTACATCAAAAACCATTTTGTAATCCAATGGGGTTATTTAGAGTTGAAAGATACAATAACGAACAAGATGATCCTTGTATAATAAGTTGTTTTGAGGCACATATTACAGCGCCCATTTGAAACCATATTATTTTATTATTGAATATAGATATGTAGATACTACTTACCCAATAATATTAAAAGAAAAACGATGTTCTTAGAATGTTAAGCATTCAGAGTATAATGAATTTCCCTTTTTTATAATGAATTCTTTCTTCTTGTTATTTATTATTTATTTATGGTATGAATGACATAGTGAATTTACAATAGGTACATTAAAATCAAATTAATAAATACACAATTAAATATAAAACAAAATATACATTCAGGTCGAGGGCCCCGAGCCAGTCCACTAATTCAGGCTTGTAATGAGAGCATATATACAATATACATCCTCATACATTACATAAATTTAGCAAAAATGCTTGTAAACGAAATCGGTCGAGACGAGACTCAAAACTCAAAATAACCCGCTCATTATTAGCAGAATTTTATTTATATTAATTTGTACAATCATTTATACACTGGCGGGTTTATTGCCAAACGGCAATTTCTCCCAACCAACCAGAGTTAATGTAAATATACAATACAGTGTGGACCATCGCAATAAGCTAATGACATGACAAAAATAAAAAATAAAATAAAGATAACAAAAGAAAAGTAAAAAAACAAAATGACAAAAAAGATTGAATACAACAGTTAAAAGCAAAGAAAGGAAAACTAAAGGATAAGGAGAGGAAGAAGAAATCAGGTATTATCAGATAAATATTTTTGCCTTTGCCTTAAAAGGGATGGCAGAGAAGGGATAAGAATGAGCTTAAAAGGATTTCCACAGAATGATCAAAAATTTAAAGAATGATTGCGGTTAAAAGGAAGATGTCTTAGCCTTGAGATAAATGAAGGATATGGAACTCAAAAACAATAATATAAATATGTCTGAAATATGTAAATAAATTCATAATTCGTAATATTTTCAACTTAAATTATCGGTACAGTCCTTTTATTGTATAATATATGACTTAGATACATTGGGATCTGAATATATTTACCATTAATGTCACATAATTGATTTTTAGATAAAAAGCGAAAATATATGAATTCGCACACTGTTAATACATGAGCATGCATATTTGGAAGATAATATTTTTTCAAACCAGGTAGGTAAATTGCTGAAAATACACGCCCAGAACAGGTTTTACTTAAATGTCATTGAAGATCGTTAAATTGACAAGGAAACTCGATCTTTTTTAATAGCTTAATTTAAATTATGTATCAATGGACCCCTATAGTAAAACTACATACCTGTTTATTGTACTTAATGGTAAATATAAAAACACTAACTAATTAAAACCACACTTATACTTGCCAACACAGGTTTTTAGGTCAATTTTAAAAAATATGTTTGTTTTATTATGAAACAGGAAATAATAAAAAAATTGGTTTAACGTATATACCAAAAACTTTATTACGGAATGATTGCCAATTTATATGAATCATTCTTCTTCATGATTACAATCCTAGGATTGGTTTGCACCGAGTACTGCATCTCTTCACATATCTCTGTTATCCGCAAGGCTCTTCATCTCTTGGTAGCTGCCACAGCGCACATCATTGATCACCTGGTCCATATAAATGTCTCTAGAGCGACTTCTATAGTTTCTGGTCTCCGTTATACCTTCGGCGATAGGAACATGCAGACTCGGATGTCTGATTTTAAGGCCTATCTATTTAGATCGTTGTTGGGTAACACGCTTTGAGATTTGTTTGAAATCGTTTCTTTGACTCTAAAAACTAGTAAAGTTCTCAACAAAACCAGTAAAATTCCTTAATGGCAATTTAGCCCGCCAGTGTACCTACTAATTATATGTACAGAAAGATTCAAATAAATAAATAAATAAAGTTTCCTAATGCTTTTATACAATCCAATGAGTAGCTACACTTACAACCTACAAAACTCTATTGAACAGGAAGAGATAGAGAATAGGAAAAACCTCGAAAATTTTTCATTTTACGCCTGAACAACAACCTCACCCGAGACCTAAATTTACCGATGTCATCATGAAAAATGTCCAGTGTTTGAGAATTATTTAATTTGTTGTATTTAGTTGCTGAGCAATTCACGAATGCAATGTTTATGAAATTGATTCGTGGGCATTTTACAAAAAACATATCGTTTGATCGGGGCAATTCATTGGAGTTATTGGTGCAATTAAGTATGAAGAATCAGTTATGTTGTTTACAATTTTGTGTCTGATGGTATGATTCAAATTCACTGTTATTATTAAATGGAATATTATTTCAAAAACTTAACTATTTTGAAAATTTGTGCTGAATGCTAATTTATTTTATTATTATTCATAAAAAATGTATACCTCTCTGTGTGATATTTTTAGTAAAAATATTTGAGACAAAAACAAACTACGATATGAAATTATTTCCTGTCTAGTGTAGCTTAGCAAAAATAATATAAATTAATTGAAATAGTACCTACTAAATCAAAATTTTCTCATGAAGCATTTTAACGACTTTGACTGTTGTAAACCCGTGTATTGTGTTGATAGGAATTGATTTTAAATTAGTTATATTTTTTACCGTCGTAAACATTGCGTATAGATAACATGACAATATATATTTTAAATACTTTTTAGCACCAACGGAACAAATGTATTGTAATTTAAATATACCGTTTTTTGTCACTAGAAGATTCTTCTAAGAATGCCATGCAAGTGCTATATTCAATTAAATTCTATCACTTCTATACTTACATACATACTTTATACACTTCACGATGTATCTCTTTAATAGGTATTCTCACCTCGTGTACGGTGAGATTACAAATATTGGATATTTAAGAAATAAATCGAATTGCAGTTACTAGTTAAAATTTATGTGAATTGAAGTAAAATCTTTATTATCTTATCAATTTCTTGCCTTTCCCTCACCAATTGCACTTGTGCATGAATCGTTTTCATCGCCGATGGTTGATATACCTAATTATTAAAATACAAAAATATAAGGACAAGATAGGCAAAGAGGATCCAGCGCAATACTTTCATTTCTAGATTAACAGTTTTGTAACACACTAATTTATGGGAAGTCCGATGCTATTAAAGTACTCGCTGGTGCCGTGCGAGTACTACTTACTAAACGTGTCCTGTTGTTTTCCGGTAATGAAAGGATTGGCCGACTTTTGGTCGTTTCCAAGGGGTGCCAGATTGCTTTGTTAATTTTACTTTACCTTTTTCTTTGTTCACTTTAGCCAGATGTTTTTATTTTTTCTTTTCGATATTTTGCAATCTTTCGTGGAGCCTGGAGCCTCCTTTCTTGCTCCCTGGCACACCCGCTTTATTCTCGAACAATTGTAAAGGACAAATTAAAAACAATTCAAAACATTCCCGTTGCTGAGAATTTGATTATTGTAGAAAAATGAGCATATTTTTGTGTAGACAGCTAATTAGATCGATAATTAATAAGAATTTTTAAAATGAATTGATGTTTTTATTTATTTTAGAATATGTGAGTACTGAGTACCTACCTACACGTTGGTAGTTGGTACTACCAATAAAAAACAATGATATTTAAGAACTCGACTTAACTTTGAATATCATCATGTAAATTAAAACCTTACATGATAAAAAAAATGGGGTTGATAGCAAGAAACGAGGAAAAAGATAAAATTTGATATTTGGGAATTACTGTAATATAAAGAACATGTACCTATATCTGTTTGAAAGTTTTGTAGTATTCGTTAAGCTTCGAATTATTGACACTATCTACATATTCTTTGCATTAATAAATATTGTGTTTCGCTCTCATGTTTTTAATGAATGCGTTTAACATTTCTCATCAAACGATACAATGAAGTATGTATGTTAGATAAGTGGTGTTCGATCTTTCCTGTCCGTTACTGCCAACTGCCAGTTACCGCAGAGACAAGACGAGATCAGAAGACCGAGATAGGACAAGGAGAGAGGAAGAGCACACGCGGTCAGAAGAAGGTGGTTCAGTTAAGTATGTACGTGATGGTTTACTCCATTGAACCGATTGTTATCGAACTGAGAGATAGAGGGATCTAATCACATTCAATTAGTTGACCGTGTAAACCATTCTCTACACTACACGATGCATACATCACAGCCTATAGATTCCTACAGGAAGACAGACCTTCGCACGGCCTCTAACAATAATTGGCATATTCGATAGGGAGGTGAAATGTATGAGAACTGTTTTGAGAAAATATATTTTAATCACATTTCAATGAAAACAGATTTCTCAAAACAATAGTAGCAAACTAATTTAAATAAAAGATTATATACTTCTTGACATGTCATTTGGCAACAAACCCGCCAGTTTACAAATTATATGTACAAGAAGTTTATTTATAACATTACCATGTACTGTGTATTAACAGTAGCTTCAGAATGTTGACACTGCAAAACAAGGAATTCGATGAAGTACGAATACCAAGTCTTTCAAGATTATTGAAATTTATCTTGAAACAAATAAAAAAATAATCATTTTATTAGACGTTCATTTTCTATATAGTTCTATTGCTCTACGATCATTTCTATATAGTTCTATTGCTCTACAATCTTTTTTTTTTTACTTGATTACTCTATGTAGTTTTTGTAAAGTAAGAAAATTGTTTTACCATACCATACTATCACGCCATTACCCTATTTAGGGTAGGCAGAGAGTACCGTACGCCAGACTTCTCTCTCTTGACATACATTACTCGCTTCATTCACGTCCATGCATCGTCTCATACACGTTCTTCTGTTATTCTTACTTCTAACGTCTCCATCTTTAAAAATTACATTTATGTGATCGTGCCAACATTTCCATGGCCGACTTCTACTTTTCGTTCTTCTTTTATCAGCCTTATATATTTTTTTTGTCAGACGGGCATGATTCGTTCTTTCTATGTGGCCAAACCACATGAGGACATTTATTTTCATCTTGCTTACGATATCTCTTACAATCATTCATTCTCGTCTAATATCCTCATTCCTTATTCTATCATACGTCGTTTTACCACACATTCGCCTCATTTCAACCGCGTTAATTCTACTTTTACGTATCTTCTGCCATGTCCATGTCTCACTAGCATACATTAGTTTGTAATTTATAGGTGGGTATAGCTCATTTTGAGTAACGCATACTCGAAATAAAATTTTTGTTAAATACAATGTTTTGCCAAGAAAATTCCTGCATTATTTGCAAATGCTATCTTACGCTACGTCCTACGTAGGCGATTCAAAGCGATCGCGATTGCGAAGCGATGCGGTGCGGATACAAGCGAATTCAATGCGATGCGGTGCGACGCGGAGGCTCTGTCCTACGTGTGCGCGAATCGTTCCCTCTGCCGCCAGCTACTGTCATGGATGTATGTATATAAAATACTCAAGAAGTATGTTCGGCAGAGAAGTGAAACTAATATTGTGTACTTAGATAGGCATATTTATGGGGGATATCACAATTTGTATGAAGAATTACGTGATCTTGAATTAATAAATGAGACTGAATTATACATCTTTCCCGGAAACATATCAAAATTTGACATTCGTGCAAGCGAGAGAAAACTTTGTGTGTTTTGAACAACATCCTATTGTAAAATAGCAATAATAAATAAATGTGTTTAGTTGTAGTCCCATTTATTTTTGCCAAATCCTAAAATTCGCGGTTCGATAATAATAATTCTTTTGTCCCATAATACGTGACGTTCATGGAAAGATTAAAATTTATGTTTCTGACATGTCAAAAAACAATGGCACCGCTATCAATTCGCGTGAAAATATCAAACCAACTGATCGCGTTCGCTTCGCATCGCGCCGCGCCGCATCGAGACCAACTCTCGGTCGGTAACGTAGGACACTTCCATAGTTACCGGCTGTTTGTTATTTTCGCGCCGCGCCGCGCCGCGCCGCTTCGCATTCGCTTTGAATCGCCTACGTTAGACTCATGCCCATCACTAGTACACTTTATCGTGTATACAATCAACATAAAATTGTGTATAGGTGTATGAAACTACCGTTTTTGTGCAGACCAAAGTGTTGTTACGTGGATATTAAAGATTCAGGGAATTCATCTACCATACATAAATATGTAAAGATCTCGGAGTGACGTAAGTTCCACTTACTGTGTAACATCTCATCGAACTATGAGAGTTCAAAATGTTCAGTAAATTTGTTGTACATACACAAGATTTTCAACATAAAATTTTAATCATTTTACCTTGTTAGTATAATACCAACAAGGTATATTAATTGAATATGTCATGTTGGAGTTCCCTCAAATAAACCGCATTATGTTTTCAATAAATATATTTTATACATATAACACTGTCTTTTTCAACAGAATTGAATATTGCAGGTATATTAAATTATTTCGTTCAGGCAAAATATGAATTTAATATATTTTGACAACAATTATACAGTAAGGAGACGCTGAATTTGTAGAGTAAAAATACTACAAAAATTTATTCCTGTATAAAGGAGTATCTTTTCGGCTTGTGAGAAATGAAAAATAAGAGTAGGTACCTACTTATTAATAAATAATAAATATATCAATATCGGCAAGAATAGCAGCTACAAAGTACCTAATATTCTCTATTTATTTTTAATTATCTTAAAAATAATGAATATGTCCTTGAAACTAAGCATTTAAGCTTGTACTATAGGTGATAAAAATGGAAATAGGCAAAAATATATTTATGATAAATTTTTGTATTTGTTGGAATCTATACCAACATTATGCATGTATATTCGCATGAATACCAATCTTACATTGCATAGTATGTTATATACCTCCACCTGTTTCTTCTATATTTTCTGTGGTTCAGTCCATAGAAAAGAGATTTTATTGTTCAGTCATTAAAGAAAGTTTGTACCAAATACACGCGCCTTTTTAGTTTTTATTCCACTCCATCAGCACCTATGGAAAATATAATTTAATTAAGGATCAAAATCTAACAGTATATAACTGTGTTTTTGACAATGTTGAAAAACCATCCAATAAGTCTACTACCTACTGCATACGATTCTCTCACGCGGAACTAAGATTAATAGTGTCGATATATCAGGTAAGAGAAATAAAAAAGTTATACTTGAAAATAATTTTTTATTTTGCAAAAAAAGGCTTATAAATTTGTTCGATTTTTACCGATGTTGTATCACGAAGTTGTACAATGTATTATTATTATTTCAATTAAGACAGTACGACCATTCAAGGACGATTTGTGCCATTTGACGACATGGTAATTTTATTTAACAAAACAAAAAAACAGTTTAAAACGAGTGGGTTGTGACCAAAGCTAAACATTCCTCACTAACAAGTCACTCCACAAAATATTCAAATTTTGTATGGAAAATATTCAGCATTTTCATGAAATGAGTTTGTAAAAGTATTTTTGATTAAGATATTTTATTATGAAAACTTGATATTTCTTTATCTTTATGCGTCGTAGCTTTATATTTCTTTAATGTCATTTTATAAAAGCGATGTTGAAAATAAAAATAACAAATTTCGAGTTTCCTGAGCTTTGGGTCGCTTTGAAATACTTGACAGTTAAAAAAATTAGCACTGATCAGATATTCTTCAAAATCTAAGTGGGTCTAAACGAGTATTAGATATACTAATAAGAGAAGAATCGAATGAGTACTTTAGTCTATAATCTATAAACTAGAATAAACACGCCGTACACAGCACATACACAGATACATACATTGTGATGAAACTTTCAGAAATTCAGAATACAATCTCAGCATGATACTAGCTCTCAGCATGAATCTGCAATACCCCTAGGGTTAGTGAGGAGTAAAAAAGCAAACAACGCCTACATAACTACCATTTTTTTTCTTCACGAATTTAAAAAAATCGGGAGGCAATGATGTCGAATCTATATTGGAAACTGCACTTCGTCAATCTTACAACAAAGAGATTGGCATAAATCGAACTCCAATAGAGCATCTAAAACGTTGTCTAATTGTCTTTATTTTTTACAAAAAATAATGACAGAAAAACTGTATGCGTCCACAACAAAAACAACATAATTAAAATATCACGTACCAGGAGAGCAGAGACCGCAAGAAGCACACAATATCGTATCATCATCACACGATTAATTAAGATAGCGGTGCTCCTCGGTTTTGTTGTTGTGTTGTATTGAATCCTATTATATTATTACAGCATCGATCTACCACGTAACTAACTCTCGCATGACCCAACAACACAGATCACAATCGTCATGTTCGATAATAATGTTCACATGAGACCAAATTAACACGATACTTACCAAAGAATACCTTTTATCTATACGTATCTTTCTTAAGAGAATTTGAACGATTATAAAAAGAAAATAATTTGTTTAGTAAAATATAATTTGACAGATTCAGTTTAAACAACGTTCAATGAGGTTCAAGTGGCAAGTATAGGATCCTTCAAATAGTCATCAAGAGAAAGATCAAGGTCTGTAGAGGGGTCAGAAGAAGTCAGCTTTATTTGCTCCGAAACATGCTTCGGAGCATTAAAAGCTGTTTTGCATTGCCCAAGACGGAAAATCTTTGTGATCGTCAGTTTCAGAGGGACCTGAAGAAAAAGAAGTTAAAACAATTATTTAGTAAATCGAATATTTTTTAATGTCGTAAGCCCTGTAGGTGCCTTGAGTTCCGGGTTATGTAAATGGCAAATTGTGTATAAATTTCTAGACATAGGTATTAAAAGATTGCGGGTCCATAAAGTTGAAAAGTACAAAGATAAAGAAGATTTAGTGTACAGATAGATTTGGCGTCGAGTGATTGTTTGTTTGTTACTTATTGTTATGTCATTGTGTTATCCCATAAAGGGATATCAAAGGCTGTGTCATTCTTGGGAGAACAGGGTGTACAAAACAGAGAATCGTATATACCTTTGGCTGTTCACAATGGGTATAATTATTATCAAGAATAAGATGATGTGATCATTCATGGGATCTTATTTGTGACCGCTATTTATGTTTTTTGAATTCTCAACCAAATTTTCTGCGTGCTATTTTAAATACCCTTTTTATTACAATTAATTCTATATCAAATTCAAAGCCTTGAGTAATAAATTCACTGATATTTTTTGCAAATTAAACCAATATTCTACTTTAATTGGAATATTCAATTCCTTATTACAAGGAAAACTTGATTGATAGAACAATGCTGAATGATTTTACTAAATGATTTCACTAAATGTGCTTTTTATACGTAAAATATATTCATGTTATCAATGAATACATATATCCTATAGGTTATTAGAAGATTTACACATAATGAGACATTTATTATTTGACCTATTAAATTAAAAAGGCATTCCTTTCTATGCAACAGATCAAAAGGTTCTTTTTTGATCTGATTGAATAGCTGGAAGAACAAATTTACAAATCTATTGCACTTGCCATCCATATTTCAAGTTGGTAAATTAGTTGAACTAAGACTATGGAAAAGCATAAATGATGGTGTTACATCGCCACAGTATATTTCATGAAAAAAATATATTTATCAAATACTTAATTATTAAAAGACATCTCTTCTTACCATATAATTAAAAAATTGATACACCTAAAACTTCCTCACAAACAAAAACCACAATAACACTATAAAATAACATTATAAATAAAAAATATTATTAAATACAACATTACTAATTAATTTAAAATAATGAACTCTAATATTGATGATATAATTAATAAATGATAACTTAATACTAAATAAAAAATATTCTAAGGGTTTATTGCGTAGGCTGGAAAAACGCCTTAATGCACTTTCATGTACAAATATTAAATAAATATTATTATATACATACATACATACCATCACGCCATATCCCTTACATGGTAAGCAGAGAGAACCGAGCGCCATACTCCTCTATTTTTGAACACATTTCTAGCTTCCTTTACATCCATGCATCGTCTCATACATGCTCGTCGCTTTTTCAAGCTTCTTATATTTCCTTCTTTCAAAATATCATTCACATGGTCATGCTATTCCTATATTATATGTAAAATAGAAGTGAATGCCTTGAGGTGGTTTGGACATATTGAAAGATTAAACGATGAACGACTGACCAAAAAATATACAAGGGTGTAAGAGATGGTGTGAATAGCAGGGGCCGCCCCAGAAAGGGAAATATTATAACAGGTACAGCAAATGAAGTAAAAACATTTTTAGTGAATCCGTGGCTCACATGGAAAAAAACCTAGTACCTATTTGAGAAAAAATGATGATAAAACATTACAAGTTTTGTGCCAAAATTAATAGTGGTGCTGAGATTGAATTGTGTTGTATCTCTGAAGATCGCCGTTAGATGCAGTTTTGGGAGACATGAATCGACGACAATGGTAATTATAATTATTCCGTTCGTGTTGTTATAAAAAAGATAAAATGACGGACACAACAATGGGCATAGTATCGTGGCAGGAGAACAGAACATGGCGAAGGTCAAGCCAGAGAGCAAATACCAAACAATATCTTGGGGTGCCCAGGGGGTCAGGCCATCATACGAACGGGCACAGATGATGAGGTGTATTTTATACGTAATGGCTGGCTGTAATCAACTGAGTGCCCGCGTACGGCAGGTTTACATACAGACAAAATATACCGATGTTTTCAAGCTTTTCCACCCCACAACTTACTCTGCTTTTGGTAACGAGAAAAATATGCATAAATAATCTGTGAGGGATTCAAAAAGCTAACAGAAACAGTACACGGCGAAAAACGTAAAAAAAATTATCAATGAATATCAGGAATTTCTATATAAAACTAACTTAACTTGATATACTCATATATGAGATACTCTCATTTATGAGATTTAGAGTGGTATTGCATGAGGAAATGTCAAGCACTCATCATATTCGATTCAAAAAACAATTTTACTATAACAAACACGCATATCAAACAGAATTATAAAAGTCTAATCATTGTTTCAAGACCGGTAGGGCGACCACAAAAAAGATGGGTGGACGATATCATTCCGGTTGCGGGCAGAGGTTGGGTGGGGAAAGCACAGGACCGAGAGAGATGAAGTTCATTGGAGGAGGCCTACATCCAGCAGTGGAGAGATGGCTGACGAAGAAGAAGAAGAATCATTGTTTCACTTTTTTTATATAAAAAAAATTCCCGATGACCGTAGTATTGTTATCTACTATTACCATTTGGTTAGTGGAAAAGTCAAGTGATAGGAACGGATAGGGTAAGAAAGATACGAAAATTTAAATTTCGTATTACGCCATAAGTGTACAGAATGATTGAACAACATTACCAATTATACCTTTGATGGATGAAATAGGCATGATGACTAATTTTGAGAAACTATCTCACGATGTTTTTACGCATCCACTGTTTTCAAATATATATACATTTCTACATAAAATAAAGGTTTAGTAGCAAAAATTGCCATTTCAAAATCCAATTTGACATTTACGTCAAAAAACGCTTGCAGTGTAATGGCGTCCGTCGGAGCTGACGGTGACGTCACGGTTTCGTAAACCGCATATCACTACTATATGTACTATATGTATTCTAAGACGATTTGTGCATTTAAAATAAATTCAAAAGTGCATACGTGTTGTGCGGTCCCAAAATGTACAAACACATAGAAAAAATTACTTACTGAGGTAGTTGTTTTCGTCCCACGCGAATATAAACGAGAAATAAGTGGTTTAATTTGGCACGGCGAGACCCAGAAAGTGTATTTTATTAAGTATGCGTTTACAATGAAATACAGTATTTGTTCCCCCACTTTTAGCTCTCAATACTATAATTCATTTACAAAATATTTACCATTAATAAGGCAATAAGCATAAAAAGAACTTCATGAATGTCCAAACGTCAAAATACGCCATCTTAAGTTTCCCGCGTATTAGGCATTAGGCCTGAGTAACACCACTGCGTTACGCCGCTCAATTGCATCGACCCAGTTCACTGCGCCGGATGTGTTAAGTCACTCCTTCGAAATGTATTGACTCACGGCGCAGTGAGTCGTGAGTGCTAGACCGGGAGAATGCGAACAGTGTTAGAGTATTGAGTTGCTTGCTTTTTAACCGACATACCTACATACTTACTAAATAAACTACGTAATAGACAATAACATAAAACTAGCTTACCTTTGCACAGGCCATGCCTAGTGAAGGGGCTAGTAACAAAGATACAAACAAAAAGAAATTGCTTAAACTATGTATGTAAGCACCAGTGAAATAATAAAATGATATTTATTAAAATGAAATAACTTATATTTACTTTGTATGTTTACTACTAATAATAATAGTTACTTTTATTTAGAAGTAAAAAATACAAAATTAAAACATCTAGTATAAACAAAAATATATAATTTTTTTGATACATTCTAATCCCGAAAAGTGCCGAATTAAAGCGTTTCCCGATTAAGTGCCGAAGCAAGTCTGAATTTCCCGAAATCGGTAACACTGGACGTGGACCTAGAATATCGTGACGTCATGCGCTCTGATTCGTTCTGATTGGCATTTCTCATAAAATGGCGGTCTATAATATTTTGTATTTTTATTTTAATAATATTAATATTATTCACTCTTTTAAAATGAAAATAAATACATTTTTTTAAATCTTTATAACCTATTTTATTTTTTAAAATCATAATGTCAATGATTTTTTCTTACTCTCATCACGCCTATTCACTGCGCCGGGTCATTAAGCTAGTTAAAAAATAATAATAAAAGTATAATATGCAGGTATTGTATTTTATATAAGCAAAGATTATTATTGTATTCATTATATTTCATGTACCTACATGTTTAAAAATATCACAACCTTCCCGATTCTACTTTTAAAAGTAGAATCGGGAAAGTAATAGTATGTCGGTTAAAAAGCAGGCAACTCAATACCCTAACACTGTTCGCATCAAGGTTCGCATTCTCCCTGTCTAGCACTCACGACTCACTGCGCCGTGAGCCAATACTTTTCGAAGGAGTGAGTTAACACACCCGTCGCAGTGAACAGAATCGACGCAATTGAGCGGTGCAACGCAGCTTTACACATGTCATGTCTACCGCAGTACCGCGTAGGTATGCTTTTAGTTTATGAACACATAATGTAGAGAGAAGAAGGAACATATTTTATCGATTTTCGAGATGTAAGTTGTATTTAAATTATAGATAAATGAAGTACTTATAAGCATAGAATAATAAAAATACGCTTATATGTAAGTTTTTACCTTTCTAAATTCTGATGAGCAAAAGTCTTTTTTCGATGCAAAGTAATTTCATATATATTGTATTGAAACTGTGACGTCATAATATTTTGATTCACTCTGATTGGTGTTTCTCATAAAATGGCGGACTTACATATTTTGTATTTTTATTTTAATAATATTAATACTATTCGCTCTTTTAAAATGAAAAGAAATGTATTTTTTCAAATCTTTATAACCTATTTTATTTTATAAAATTAAAATTTCAATGATTTTTTCATACTGTCATCACGCCCATTGGCATTCACAAGTTCAAATTATTAATGTTGACAAAACAATTGAATGAATCTTATTCCGGAATCAGCCACTTACATAAAATAAACATTTTTAAAAAGTAATTAACACATTTTAAAGTATAACTCTTTGGCTGTAGAAGACACTTTGTTTCATCTAACTCTCATATGTTTCTATATTATGACGTGGCATCCTGTGACTCTATTCTTGATTTCAAAAATAAAAAAAAAATACGCCAACGACACGGTCAACGATATTCATCACCAGAAGAGGCGAAGAGTATAAAAACATATTTTCGAGGGCACCACGGTGATCTGTGGCGTTTTATGGAACAAGCCGTTTACGAATATCCTAGAAGCTCACACAGCTACATATACCCCTTCTCTTGATTAGCGATTCATTGTTCCGCCCGGAGTTGTACGTGTTGCGTCGCTTGTGAATTTTAAAATATGAATATACTTAATAATGTAACATTTTAAAATCAATCCTGACATCAACGCAGCCACTTCTGTCTCGCCCTGAGCAGGAAAAGCTCCGTCTATGGCAGTAAAAACGCCCGATAACTTCGTCCGCCCTAAGGAGAGTCTTCCCCCGGGCCACAACGTGGAGAGGCGTACGTGGAAGTCACTAAACAGACTGAGGACGGACGTAGGAGAACGTTGGATAACTTGTCTACAAGGGGCTTCCTGCAACAGGGAAAACCAACGATATGTGACTGTGGAGAGCAGCAGACCACCGCACATCTGTGCAGCTACCCCTCAAGTCCAGTTAACTGCACAATGCACGATCTTATGGTGGTCAATTCCAGTTAACTGCACCATGCACGATCTTGTGTTATTGTCGTTGCTAGAATAGAAGATTATTTAAATGCGTTGCTGACACGATAGAAGAATTAAAAATCTAACGTTTGTAGTTATTCTTCTTTTGTGAATTTTCTGCCAGTGCCTAGCTACGTCAATAGCACAAACGTTTGTATTAAAGTTTGTTTATTAACGTTTGTAGTTAATAAAAGGTGTGATATCATAGTAACTTACTTCTTTTATTCCATGAGCATTAGCATTCCCTTTTGCATTAAATTAAGATTAAAATAAAAGTAAAAATTTAGAGACACTTATTTTCTCAAATATGTAATAATTCGGAACACGCATAAAAATCTTCTGAATTTGTATTAAAGAGATTAAATACAAATTCGGAAGTAAATGGCTCTAAGGATCTATGGAAATGTCACAACGATATTTCAAACTTGTCTAATATTATGTAGACTTTGCTTATATGCCTACGGTATTATAGTAAATATCTGCCCAGGTCCAGATAGGTATGTACATTTTGCTAGATTTATGAAGTGATGTTTACCTGCATGGTGCATTTGATTGAAATTCTGTGTATCCCATAAAATATTCAGTCAATTATCTATACACACACCTACATACATCAAATCTTCTTCAGTAATCTTTCTCATTTAATATGAATATTTATTACTTATTTCAATGAAGAGACCCTTATAATTCCAGCGCTGTTTTCAATCCCATATTTGATTGGACTTTTTACTTGTCTACGAATAAAAAGGAATCGGTTTTTTCTTAGTCAATATATTATTGAGTGAGGTGCATTGCGATAGATCATGTCATATATTTTCTTTCGATAACATTTTCTGTTGCTCTCTGTTTGAAATTTATACCCTAAACTTGACTATTAAAGGGATATATGTTTGGCTATAGTATTAATGTTAATTTTTTTGAAATAGTTCTATATTTACTTACATATTTGGCTAACACAAGTGGGTTGTGAATGTATTCAAATTTTGTATCGAAAATTTTCACGAAATGAGTTTTTAAATTTTTTTTTTATTTAAATATTTTATTATAATTACCTGATAATTATTTTATGAAAGTGGTATGGCTTCTTATCAATTTGAAAATAAAAATATGAATTTTAAAGTGTCCTGGGGGGCAAGTCTGGTCCAACCGGCGAAATCAAAACCCGAGTGATTACCCATATCATGGATATACCTAATTATCATATAAATTTCTATGACATCTAAAGATATTATAGAACTCCATATGTTAATTACATCTATGATATGATATGAGTAATTGTGAGGGTTTTGATTTCGCCGGTTGGACCAGCTTGGTTGAAACTTTGAAATATTTGACAGTTAAAAAAAATGAGAAGCACTGATCAAGGGGTATGTCCGGTCAAACGGTGGAAAAAAAACCCTCAGGATTACCATGGATCATCATGGATATAATTATCCTATGGAGTTGTATGGGCCGACTATGTTATCTTAAGATAACATAGTGGTTCAGTTGGTTAGGTCTGCTGATCCAAAGGTCCCGGGTTCGATTCATAGACATAGTTTTTAATTGAGTTTTCAGTATGGATCTTTGAGAAGATTAACATCGTAAGTCTCCAGAATGTGGCATCTTGTCATTGGGTGCGTGTTAAATTAATATTTGACGTAGTACCTATCTGTTAGTTGCCCGAGAAGCAATATTAAATAAAATAAAAATAAACTCCATAAGATAATTATATCCATGATATGGGTTATTATGAGGGTTTTAATTCCACCGTTTGACAGGACTTGCTCTCTTGATATCCTTCCAAATCTAATGGGGTCTAAGCAAGTATAAGATATAAAAATTTGCAAAATTTGGAAATAATCGAAGGACTACTTTAGTCTTCAGTGCACATATCGCATAGCACATAGTACACAGCACACACACACATATAGATACATTGTGATGAAACTTTCAGAATAAAATCTCAGCACAATACTAGTTGATAATCTACTATTAAAAAACCCTTAATTGCGAATTCATAACTCATAACAAGAATATTTATCATTAAATGATGTACTACGCACTATGTCAATCCATCATTACTTATGGCATTCTTATTTGGGGCAACTGCGCAAATTCAATATTAAATTCCCTTTACAAGTGTCAAAAACTTGTAATCAAAATTATTTTGTCCCGCCCTATAAGATTCCCTACTCGAAACCTTTTTGAAAACTTCAAAGTCCTAACTCTACATCAACTCTACACTAAATGTCTTATTTGCTACTTTACATTTAAAGACACCGATAAAACACGATCACAACAAACAAGATCTACACGTACGTCATCTCACTTAAACTACCATATACCTCATCCAAATACTAGCCTTGCTCAGCGACACTATTCATATCAAGCTCCCACTATTTACAATACCATCCCAGATTCTATTAAAAATATCAATAACTACCAAAGGTTCAAAAGGGAAATAACCCTATGGATCATCGAATCAAACCCACCACAGTAACTTCTTTCTCATTTCTTTTAACTTATTGTTTGTGTGCGATATCGGCAAAGAACAGATTGGACTAGACGGAAAATGAAAAGGAGTGGACTTACTGTGCCAGCTGGTTTCTTCTTTTCCTCTGTCGCGTTTGTCCTTCCTTCTCGTCACTGATTCAATAAAACTATGTTCACAATTTTGTCTGTAATATACGTGCGAAAGCCGCGAACGTAATTTACTGTTTTTATATCTATGGCGCACGGCGCTTGTGTAACACGAGATGGTGCAAAGACGCGTATTCTCGAGAGACTGGAGAACGTGGCTGGCCCGCGCGCGAACAGAGGCGAGATTGTTGTTGCCACGTTCAGGTATGGATGTAGGTATGGTGATTTTAGGTATGTCAGGAAGATGAGGATAGGTACAAAAAGGAAGTATCTGTCATCTGCGCCAACAGTTTGTTTACTGTATGTGTGTGTGTGTGTGTGTGAGGGTGTGTTTGTGTCTGTGTGTGTGTGTGTGTGTGCTGTGTGTGTATTTTATATGGTTCAGTATATTACGTGTGTATGGAGAGTGCCTGTGCATGTATGTTAGGAAGTGTATGATCAATTGTGCTAAATCCACTTTAAAATAATGTTGTTTAACTTACAAAACCAAAGACTGCATCCAATATAACACAGGGATTATCCCTAGCATATTGGAGAGCAAAACCTCTAATTGACAACAAAGCGCAAGAGAGTGTCAATGGTCTGGATGTGTATGTGTACCCTTCCATTGTCTCTGTCTCAAATATATACATAATATATTTTTTTTATATACCTTTAATATTGATGTCAAACCTCTTAATGTACAATGTCATGTTTATTATAAATAAATAAATAAAAATAAAACATTTGTTCACAATTGCCAGGAACCTAAAATACCTAGGTACGTAAATTACCTTAAGTAAATAAATTCCGTTATTAAATTATATTTAGTTTATGACACCGTTGCTCTGGATGACTTAAACCCTAAAAGTGTACTCACCAATACCAACGAAAATATAGTTGCTATTTGCAAATATACCGTTTGACCATGCACTTCCTTATAAACATGTTTGTGAGTTGTAATATGTTTTGTTACAATTTCTATGTACAGCTGTCAAATAAATCAATGCAGCGATCGTAAAATTTGTCAAATATTATGTAGATTGATTTTGAATCACATTTACAATGTTAAGTTATGCAGCGTCAATTTTGAATATTGGAGTTTACACTTTGTAATAAATTAAATTATACATTTATAACCAACAACTTATCAATAAAATCACAATTAATCTTATTCTCTGCATATTATACAATTGATCATGACCATGATGTAAGTAATAGTAATTTTGAAAGATATTTAATTAACAGTCCTATAAGGGGCATATAAACCAAAACAGGATAGCCTAGTCTTCACACCATTTTTTTTAAACATAACCTACACAAGTTTGGTAAAAATACCAATTTAGTCATTTATTTTTATATTTTAGCTATTTTTTTTTAATAAAATAAAAAAAGTATTTGTTTTAAGTCGCAATTATAAATGCAAATAAACCTAACCAACCTATTTTTACCAAACTTTTGTAGGTTAGGTTTACAAAAATGGTGTGAAGACTAGGTTATCCACCAAAACAACCCAATTTCAAATCAAATTTCTCAAATATTTTTAACATTTCGTCATGTTCATCACACAATTTTAAAATTCAGCACAAATTCTCCTAAAATAATTATTTGTACTTTATAACTATGTTTCGTAGAGAAATAAATCTTTTATATGTTTAAAAAGTGCATAAAATCGAAGTGAATGACCGGTAATTATTTTTTCAATTCAAGTCAGGTTTGTCCTTAAGATGCAAAAAATCAACAAATTTGGGGTTTCCGATATTTTGAATTACATATAAACCATTTTTAACGCACCGATAGTTACCCTCACTAACTCGTAACTCCATAATGCATTAGGCGGTATTAATATATCATGATATTTGTAAAAAATCCTCAAAAAGAATGGTGAATTTATAGAAAGAGTGTTAGGATAAAAGACGACATAAATAAATTACATTTTTCAAATACCACCGAGCTTAATCCCATCCTTTTTCTTTCCCTTTCTTTCCGGTCACAGGCAAATATAAAAATAAATAAATATTTATTCCTTTATATTAATTTATTTTTTGTTGTAATGTAGGTATTGTACTTATATGATTATTTAATGTACATCAATTGTGGACAAAAGTACTTGGTCTGTCTTAAAGTAATGTCAAACATTAATATGGCACGCACCTACCGGGAATCGAACCCGGGACCTTTCGCTCAGAAATCGGATATCTAACCAACTAAACCACAAGGGCCGACGTAGAATATATAGAAATCCAACAGACAAAAAAAAATTTTTTTTCTCTGGACTGCAAACAATGAAACTATTAATCGGTAATAAGCTTCATGATTACTAAAAGTTATTAATAAAAACTAGTATTGATATTTTTTTAATGAATTTGTCCTTGTTAAACAAGTACATATACATCTTCCTACGTTCCCTAAAATAAGCAAATAAATGCTTGTGCTATAGGTGAACGAGCGGTTAGCCCAGCGCGCTAACCGCTCTGCCATCAACTTACATTAGATACTCACTATTCAAATTTGTAATAAAAGTTATTAGCAACAACAACAGATATACCATCAAACAGCAGACCACCATAAAAATGTCCACGTCTCATGAGCAGGATTCGAGAAATAATAACAGGACACAGTCCTTAATTAAGACGAAAAAAATAGTTTTTATTGCTCAATATTCAAAACCTTTTACTACTGTGAAATAAAATATCTATTTTTTTTATTTACAATAGCCACATTACACGATTAACACTATAGTTTAAATAGAGAGTGAAATTGAATAAATATTTTATGACCTTCGATAAATCTCGAGCGTGTCTGATAATTATTACGAAATGTATGCATGTATGTACATTATTACGAAAGAAATAAAACAATACACGTGTTAAAATATCTGGTATATGCAGTGTTCAGTATGCACTCCTGGTACATTGGACCAAATGATGGTCTGTGGTGGGTGAGTAGTGAGTGGTCTGTTGCTCAACCAACAGGTAACCAGCGACCAGCCGTCAACCGGTCAACCTATCGGAGATATCCACCAAGTTCATTGTCGCCATCTCTGAGACACGCAGTACACTAAAACAGTGGTACTTAAAGTGGACAACTCTGAGGTACAAATATCAAAGATATATTGATGGTGAATAAAAATATAAACACAATTATAAAAAAAACACAGCTTTCTGTATGTTTTATACTAGTTTGTGGAACAAAAATGTTTTTATATATATTTAATTTAAATTTTAATAAATTATGCTTCACGATTCTGTTTATTCTGTAGATACAACCACGGGAGATGCGCAGAAGAACTTGAATCCCTGGTCCCTCTTCCACACAATCGCAATAGAGTCACTCATTTTATTCAATCTCAACACCCGTTCACAGTAAACCTTCAATATACACGAACCAGTCACTTCTCAAACTCTTTTACTAACACAGCAGCCCGGCTGTAGAACGATCTTCCGAATTTTGTGTTTTCACCTTCCTACAACCCGAGTCTTTTTAAAATCCGAATTAATATTTTCTTAAGCAGATTGCAAACCCTCCCCAACGCTGTATTTCGCTTCTTCGGAAGAGTATAATGGACACAAATCAATAATATCTGATGTTTATTTATTTATACATCTTTTTGCACATAATATAAACAAATATACTGTACACTGGCGGGCTTATTGCCTAAGATACTATTAAAACAAAAGAAATTAAAATACTTCATAGAAAAAAAAAGGATAGTGTAAGGACAAGGAGAGGAAATCGGGATCAGGTGTTCAGAGATAAATATTCCTTTTTATATGGTGTTCCCATTTAATCGCATGATTTAGTAGGAATTGGTTCTTGTTAGAGCTTTTTGAAAATCGAATAATTACGTTTACTTTTTCATTGGAAAATTATAAGCAGTTTTTAAGATCACAAGAAAAGTATGCATTTATTTTTTTAAGTTATTTTGTCCTGTTCTCGGCAGTTGTAGTTACAGCCGTAACGTGTACCTTTGTTTTAAATTTTTCATTTATTATAGGTATTTTTTTATCGAAAGAATTAAATATGTTAATTTCCACAGATGTATTATAGTGATTACTGCTTCTAAAGTGAGAGAGATGCATTAGGTATATAAAATTGAGAACTAATGATTTATACGTCCATTCTTTTGTTAAGAAATCGTGAAACGATCATAATATTTCAGTATGAACCTTGAACCATGAACTCCCCATCTTGAATATGTTATTCATTCAGAGATGAGTATTATGGTAATTCAGCCAGCCACGATATTATTCATTTACTTATACCTACAATTCTTTGGCTACAAGAAAATAATATACCTATAGTAATACACACAAGTATGTAGGTATGTATGTATATAAAAATCTATATAAGATAAATAATGCTGGACCAATATACCTACATTCCTATATGTATACATACATACCTTGTACATTCATTCATTATATATTTAGAAAACACCTATAATATTAATTTGTAAATAGTATAGATAAGTATGGACGCTAGACACAGTGAAACAGTGGTAAAACTAGACAGGGTTGTTACAATAAAAGTATCAGAAATAGTATAGTAGTAGTAGGTACCCCGAATTTACAAAATTGTTCAAAATTGCGTCATATGACGACATTAGATTTTATACAATCAAAGCATTTTAACTATACTCTTGCTTTAATCTTTTTCGAGAAACACAGCGTTTACTTTCCGTGTAGGCGACTTGTGATTGATAAACATATATTATAAATTATACATACATACACACATCATACCATCACGCCATGTCCCTTACGGGGTAAGTAGACAGAACCGAGCGCCATACATCTCTATTTTTGCACACATTTCTGGCTTCCTTAACATCCATGCATCGTCTCATACATGCTCGTCGATTGTTCAAACTTTTAATGTTTCCTACTTTCAAAATATCGTTCACATGGTCATGCATCCCTTTCATGCCATCCCTCTATGATAAATTATCAGGGGAAAAATATATATTATAAATAATCTCACGAAATTATTTCTCCTCCGGGCTGGAAACATTGGTAACATACATACATACCATCATGCCATGTCCCTCACGGGGTAGGCAGAGAAAACCGAACGCCACTTGCTTCTATGTTGACATACATTCATCGCCTCGTCCTGGTTATTTGGTAGAAATTGTCATTCAATGAACAACAAAATGCCCGCTTACACATGGTGTAAATAAGTATGTATTTTCAATATCATTGCATTATGTACTCGTATACTATGTAAGTTGAACAATCAATCTAATTGAAATTCAAAAAAGTCGAAATCGAGATAAATTCATACTACAAAATTTGAACTGTTTTTCTGCACATGTCTCTATGTAAACGAGCTTGTGCCTCTAAACTAGCAAGATTTAAAGACGTACCTACCTACCTTATAAAGCATGCCTACCTACACTCATACCAGCATGACATATTATCCCACAATTTGGAGTAACCAGCGACAGGTATGCGGGTGAGCATTACCATAAAAAAAGGAAGCCCGTAATGTGCGTGTATGCCCACAAACCAGTCTCGTCTCACATAATAAAACATCATTCAGTATGGGTGGTGATTGGTCATACTATTTATTTATTAAGTTCTACGCTCATTAGAGTATTTACAATTTTTTTTAAACAAAAAAAATATAACTTGTGACACTGACTTTGTGTGATGTTATTTTTGTCTGTTGTATTTTCGATAATTTCGTAATAATGATTTTCTCAAACTATTAAAGTAGATATCACATCAAAAATCCTAGCCCTGTATGAAATTAAAAAGGCAACAAATTGTATCACTTATGTAGTGATATATGTTTGAAATTGTACTAACCTACGTGAAATTTTCTTTTTCAAATAATATTTCTTTAATCAACATCGTCAAATATTTCCTACTGTTTGTGGAAGAAAATATTTCTTTCGAAAATAGTATTTTTAAAACGAAAATGTAACTAGAATGTCCCTAAAGATGTAGTTTGAATATTAAAAAGAAGGTCAATTGCTTGATTTCGTCACGTATTAAAAAAATGAAAATGGGGTCACCACCGTCGTTTATCGTTTCGGTAAATTAGCCCCTCTGATTTGAAAATTAACAAATACCTTTGACATTTAATAGTTCTTCTTTATTGGACGATACCAACTTCGAAAGCTTTTAATTGTATATTGTTTCCCCAGTTACAAAACTCGATTTAATTACATATTTTTATAAGAATCTATTTTCCCAAAATAGAAAGGTTCATATTTAAATACAATACGCCGATAGCCTGTCTTTAAAAAGCGCCGAAAAGTTTGTTATTTACGATTTATTTGAATGCAGTATTATTCTGATTAGTTTGAGAGTACGAAAACGTCCATAACCGACTGGCGACCGTGGATAAAAGGATTTTATCCGCGCGGTATGACGTAATGAGTCCCGTATAAATGCAGTCAACATTTTGACATTTCTCATATACTAAAATTCAGACGGATAAATTTAGACGTATCAGAATAGGACATACGAAAACGTCTATAACCAACGGGTGACCATGGATAAAAGGATTTCATCCGCGCGGTGTGACGTAATGAGTCCCGTATAAATACTGTCAACTTTTTGACATTTCTCATATACTAAAATTCAGACGGATAAATTTAGACGTATCAGAATAGGACATACGAAAACGTCTATAACCAACGGGCGACCATGGATAAAAGGATATCATCCGCGCGGTGTGACGTAATGAGTCCCGTAAAATACTGTTAACTTTTTGACATTTCTTATATACAAAAATTCAGACGGATAAATTTAGACGAATCAGAATAGGACATATTATATAAAGTTATGAACTTTACATCTGCGAAAAAATTGAAAATGATTTCGTCAAAAAATAAAAAAAATCTACATTTTCCAACAGTCGATTTGTTCAAGAGAATTTACATATCGACATCAACCCAAGATACGCGAGATTTGTATGCCAGGTCTATATTTTACACGGTTTTTTAACTTTTATTTTTATTTTATTTATTTTGGATATCCAACAGTACACACAGTAAGAGATTAAGAACAATTGAAATAATAGCAAAGTCTTGCCACCTTTCGTGGGCTAGGTGCTGAACACATAGTTAAAAAATATTAATATTCTCCATATTTTTACAAGTTTTAATAATTTAGTGTCATACTCTGTACCATTATTTATTATTGTATCAAAAAAAATTATATACTTTTTGTTTATACTATATGTATTAATTTTGTATTTTTTACGTCTAAATAAAAGTTACTATTATTATTATTATTATTATTAAATGACAGACTACGGTACATGATAACATGACATCATATCAAGTGATTGTTAAAGTTTTACGTACAATTTTTAACAAAGTAACAAAAACAGAGTTATTTTTTAGTATTATTTTTTTACAGTAACATTTCAACGTAAAGAAAATATTGAAAAGGGTGTCCTTGTTTATTTTATTTACTTGTTTTATTAACTTATAAGAAAAGGGCATAGTGCTAAAAATATTAAATAATGAAAAAAAATCCAATAAGAATTTTCCACTTGCAACGGATTTGCGATCTGATTTTACAAGAATTTAGTCCTAAAGTCTTGTATGAGTGAATTGTAATATGTATTGTCATAAAAAAATGTGACACATATAACTTACATATTTTTGATAGGTTGTAGGATTTCACATTTTTTGTAACAAGTCATATCACAATTCCTCCTTACTGGACCATCTGGTCCTAGGAGGTAAATTTCCAGTGTCCAGCTCTTCTTTTAACATTTTTTAGGTGGTCGAGAATTATTTTTCTAAAAATACAGCAAAAATACGAAGTACTGGAATTATTTTTTTCTAATGGTATACAAATGTGACTTGTCGTATGATTTTCTTCACTCTTTGTTGAAAAATGTAAACCATAATACTTTTTAAACTGGTAATATTTTTCTTAACACTGTTGCCCGTTATTATGTTGGTAGGTAGGTACCATAAGACATGCTACGATTTTCCATAATGGTGTTACCATTAAATCACGTGAAGGAGGTTTATGTTGTGTGAATTTTAATGATGAGGAACACTGTTTTAGTTAAAATGATAGTATCAGGATTTTAGGAACAATAAAAAGTGGCCCATTTTCAAAGGGGCAATAATTACAGGTAACGTCTGGTAAAATCAAATTCTACCACAAAAAGGCAGTTTTTTTTCAGTTCACTTCAAAAAGGCAGTTTATTGTAGTTTTGCTTTTTTGCGTTGGTGTCCATTGACGAGTGGGCGTTGTTGAGTGTTTATTTTTGAGGTCGAGGGTTTGGAATCACGCGACGGTTTCCGATTTAGATTCCGATGTATTTTCTTGGATGTTCGGGGGATGCTAGTTAATAAAAATGTTGAACAAAATCAACCAGTAAGAAATATTAAAATACATGGGAAGTTATATGTAGATGATTTTATCGAGAATTTAATTATAGATAGTGTAGAAAATACGTTAAAATAGTCAGCCTGTGAACTATGAAATATATATAAAATTAGATTATTGTTATATTTTAACTGTATGCTCAGTGTAACAGAAATAAACTTATCATAAATGTAACAGCAACAAAGACATGTGTATGTCGTATGTCGCTCTATTATCTCAGCCTAGAAATCCAATAATCGGGACACAGCATGATGGTTTGTATAAGTACCTATATAAAAAGTTTTGAGACTTCGTTCAAAAATACAGTCAAATTCTTTTTTGTTATTTGTTACTATTTTTTTCAATTCGCCTGAGTACCTACAGGATGTTGTAAGTGCCAACTTGTTAATAAGTGCTGGTTTTATAATTTAAAATACTGAGATTTTTATTTTAAGAATAAACACTGAATTAATTAATTAATCAAATGTGTATGAGAAGCAGCAGCATTCGCAATGTGTTTCTACGATTTGAGTTATCAGGAGAACATAATATTGAAGGAGTAAAATATTATACTATTTTCATGGCGTATATATAATATATATTATGTATACACACATACATTGTATAATATTATATACGTATGTAATAACTGTGAAGATAAGCAATTCAAATCAATGTACATAAAATATTTTCACACGCTTACATTTTGTACAGATAAACAAATTGTAGGCGTATCCAAATTAACAATAATGTTTATATTACTTTTATAAGTAGGTAAGTATCTATACTGCGAGTAAACAAAAAAAAATACCTAATAAAAATTAAACAATAAATTAATTTTAAAAAAAGTGGAAGGTCCAGAATGGCACAGGATATACACCATTGTCCAATGCTGGACTCAAGAACAGGCTGAGTAAGTAAGTACAGTTTGCTATCCAAAAACAGGACGATCGTTTATAATAATAATTTGGATAATTTATAGTTATAGCACCGTTTTTGTGATATCTCACCTCAAGGGCGCTGAAAATTGATTAAGATGCATCATTTTGGCTCTGGTAAGATTTGAGAAAAAAGTGTATTATGAATTTTTTTCTGAAAGTAGATAGATATATTTTCGGTCCATCTGAGGGTATATGGGAGCTTATTCCGTGCATTTGATCCTGACACAGTAATCGCACGATCGCCGAAATTAGTGGTGTGCACCCTGTTTATTTCGGCTAATTTTCCAACCATGGATGAAGATGCAGATAGTCTGTCGTTAATTGAAAATGGTATTAAAAGTTCGGAGAGGTAAGTAGGAGCCATACCGTGAAGTGCTTTGAAGATCATCAGACAGACCTTTTTTTTTTTTTTATAAAAAATGAATATGTCCTTGTTAAACAAGTACATATACATCTTCCTACGTTCCCTAAAATAAGCAAATAAATGCTTGTGCTATAGGTGAACGAAATCGGTCGAGGCAGGATTCGAACTCGCGACCACTGGATTACTAGTCCAGCGCGCTAACCGCTCTGCCACCGACCCATCTAATTATTACAATCCTTTCGGGAACTTTAAGCCAATGTAGATTGCGAAGATGGTGAAAGATATGAGAAAATCTGCAGGCTCCAATGATGAGCCTGGCTGCAGCATTGAAATCTGACTGATTGATTCTTTATTTAGTAGATTCACATATATGTATACCGTTACAGTAATCCAAACGGGAGACAACAAATGCGCTTACCAAAGATTTCAGACCTCAAATGGGATACACCTTCGATTGACTTTAAACGTCTTAGTCTTAGTTGAAAGAAAGCAGAAGAAGAAACTGTGTTTATTTGGTTTGTAAAGCTTAGATTGGAATCTATTTTGACTCCGAGAAGACCAAGACCAACACAACAATTGTAAATGCAAGATGAATAGTAAGGCAAAATTGTATACAGATGGGTCGATAGCAGAACGGTTAGCGCGCTGGACTAGTAATCCAGTGGTCGCGAATTCGAATCCTGCCTCGACCGATTTCTTTCACCTATAGCTATATCATTTATGCTTAATTGAGGGAATGTTGTAAGATGTATATTTATTTATTTGTATCTACGGCCAAAAGCCTTTTACAAATACAAAAAAAATAAAGCAGTTACACAATATTACAAAAATATTAATAATAATTGTATGCAGAACAAAAAATAAAAGTTGACAACAAAAAGGCGATAAAAAAGAAATAGAAAAACATCAAAAAATGATGAAAAATTGTCAATGCAAATAAAGAACGAAACATTATATATTATGCATGACGGCGGTAGCGGTTGCGGGGTGTGTGTATTTGTTAAACAAGGACATATTCATTTTTTATGTAAAAAAAAAGTTCAAGACCGTTCCGGTCTTGGTCTTGCCTTTGCTCATCACTAAATGCTATATTGCATTCATAAATCGGTAAAAAAATTAAGAGGACATATAACGCTAAATCTAGTGACTGAAAACATGATATATTAAAACCGCCTAATGCACTATGAAGTTACGCGTTAGTTAGGGTAACTATCGCGTGCGTTAAAAAAGGTTTATACGTGATTTAAATTATCGGAAACCCAAAATTTGTAGATTTTATGCATTTTAAAAACAAACCTTACTTGAAATTAAATAACTTTATCTGTCATTTACTTTGATTTTGCGCACTCTTTTAGCACATACAAGATTTATTTCTCTACGACACATAGTTTTGGAATATTTTAAAAAAATGCTATAAAAAAGGATACTTTTAATATTTTTTTAGGGTAATTTAGGCTGAATTTTAAAATTGTGTGACAAACATTCACTAGTGAAATGTTGAAAATACATATGGTATTTTTCCTAGAAACACACTGTTTATGTATTTGAGGAATGCATAAATAATGCACAAATGCTACTGTTTTTGAGGAATTTAATTTGAAATTGTGGTGTTTAGGTGTATATGCCCCCTTAAAACGTACTATTATAAAGTTTCAATAGTAAAAAAAATCAGTAATGAGCAAGCAATAAGAGTAAAATAATAAAATAGATACATAGGTACCTAAAGCATGAAGGCATGCATACCAAATATTACTACAATGCATGTTTTATGAATATACCATGCTCTCTCAGATAATTGTGTGTACATGTTGGTTTTATTTATTGTACCGTAAAATATCGAACTGTTAGTTAACGGTATTTTCTTTGAAGGATGTTTGATGTTAACAAGTTACATACATACAGACACAAATATATTACATATTAGTATACATGTGTTGGGTACGTGTCATGGCCGCACAGCGGTCAATATTTGACGTTTGTCGTCAATATATAGCAAAATTATTTTCTCTTATTTATATTTGAGTCACGGGCAAAATGATCAAGATTTTACAAGCATTGATACTAGTAGATTCATAGATTATCTATAACAGTGACTGCAAATTATTTATTGTAAGTACAAAAAATTCCCCGATATGATTTTTTTATTCTTCCCTTCTATGGAATACTTCAGTTTATGATATCATTTTTCAAGCGTATTTTTACGTTAATTTCTCAACAGGTATTATTAAACGTAGGTATGGCGTACAATTAATGAACACTATATAGGGTTCGTTATACACTATACAGCCCAAACTTCTTATTTAATCGACTTCATATTGCATTCATACAAGCAAAATTAATTAACTTAGAGATGATTATTTTTCCATAGACAATTATTAAAGATAATATATTATAAGTACCTACCTACTATATGATTTCCCAACATCTTCTTAAACATAGGATAAGAAAATAAATTGAATCTGATTTTCTGATTTTTTTTTTATTTCTGATTTTAATATTTTGGCAAACAATTTGAAACGTAGGTACCCTATACTGATTCGCTGCGATACACTCACTAAATTCATTATTTTTCAAAATATTTATATAAATTTACTTTTCTTTTACTTTTGTATATTTAACATTTACTCTGGTTGGCTGGAAGAAATTGCCATTAGGCAATAAGCCCGCCAGTGTACTAATTATATGTACAGTGTAAAAAAAAATCTAAGCATAGGTTCATTAGTAGGTATAACTACTGACCAATAATCTAGTAAGACTTGTCAAAAGCAAAATTTCTTGGTTCGTAACACGAACCAAGAAATTTTGCTTTTGACTAGTCTTACTAGATTATTGGTCAGTAGTTATACCTACTTATGAACCTATGCTTATTTGAATGGTTTCGAATGAAATTAAAATTGAAACAGATCTCAACATTACACTACCAAAAATTACATGTTGTTAACACAGGGATTTAAAGTTCGAAAAGCAAATACTTTTACTGCTTTACAATAAATATGTCATTAATACCCGATTTATATTTAAGCATTGACGGCGGTACTAATAACATATTCGTTAATACTCGTTTTAGCTAACTAAACATTGCACTAAGTAAATCATGTATTAGGCACTAATTAGTGGTTTAGTCGGTTCTTACTAATAATGTAAAAATGTACAAAGACTAAGTAAACCATGAAATACGGAATGAAAGTTGAATTACAGTAAACATTTTTTACGTTTAACCAAATATCCGTATGTATGTTTATGATTATCAAATATTACTGTAGGGGGTATTATTAAAGTATTTTAACTGTCCGTAAGTATGTTAATATTTATATAATATTTTCTAACAAGACTACGGTGGATTTATAATAGATCACAATGTATTTATAATGGATCACAGTTGATTTGTAATGGATTATGGTTGATTTATAATGGATTGTGAGGATAAAGTCATTGCAACACAAAAACCGCGTTTTAGTTTTTTGTGTATTTCAAACAATATCGACGTGGCACAGTTGGTAAACCGTTTGGTTTCTGTGCGTGCGTCCTGGGTTCGATTCCCAGCGGAGGAGAAATTTATTTAAATTTATTTATCACGCAAATATTGCTTCTCTGGGCTGGAAACACTGGTTAGTTGGAAGAAATTGCCATACGGCAATAAACTCGCCACTTGCGCAGGGTACAAGGAAGTGTTTATTATTTATTTATTTATTTATTTATATACCACAAAGTAAAGTATACACAGAGCTGTCATAAGCTACAACTTTAGGGTAGGGGATTGGAACAGGTGTATCCCAAACACTGAATCGGCGGTACTAATAACCAAAAAGTAGTGAGTTTAAACCAGTGATTCCCAAAGTGGTCAATATCTACCCCCAGGGGTCTATGACAACCTGCAAGGGGTCTACGTCAGCGAAAAAAAATTCTGGGGGTCCATGAAATGAAAATGGGGGTCCACGATAGTGGATCTCAACATACACTGATAGTACCTATCGCATAACAATTTGTTATTATTTCGTTGTATAATATTTTATTTTAACATTTTTTGTCATGTTACTTTCAAATTTCCTTAAAATTCCATCATACCAAAACCTAAGATAACATTCATAACATTCCCCTTCTCACATTCATTTATAATGGATGTACGCCTATGCCTGCCATAAAATCTAAGATCATAAAATTTAAATTTGACTTTCATTTTTGTCAGCCTTCGTGGCTCAGTTGGTTAGGTATCTGACTGCTGATCCAAAGGTCCCGGGTTCGATTCCCGGTGGAGACACAGTTTTTAATTGTGTTTTTAGTTTGGATCTGTGAGACGATTAATATCGTAAGTCTCCAGAATGTGGCAACTTGTTATTGGGTGCGTGTTAAATTAATATTTGACATAGTACCTGTTAGTTTCCCGAAAAGCATAATATCAGGTAAGTAGGGGGTCTACCAAAAATCGAAAAACATGGCAAGGGGTCTACGACACAAAAAAGTTAGGGAACCTCTGGTTTAAACCTTGGAATAGAGTAACTTAAACCTAGCAGGAATAAATTATTTTATCCTTATTATTATCACAATTTTTGTAAATTTTGATATTAATAAATAAATAAATAAATAATAAACACTTCTTTGCAACCTGCGCAAGTGGCTAGTTTATTGCCATATGTCAATTTCTTCCAAATAACCAGTGTTTCCAGCCCAGCAATATTAGCGTGAGAAATTGATTTAAGTAAATTTCTCCTCTGCTGGGGATCGGACCCAGGACGCCCGCGCAGAAATCAAACGGCTTACCAACTGTGCCATGACGGTCGGCATCTACCTACTTTTGAAGTTCATGCAATTGTAAAAAAATAATAATAAAAAGGGTACCTATGTAGATACATAATTGGCACATATGTATTTATTGTATAAATAAAATAAGGGAAGTTCATTAATGAATATTTGCTACATTTTTTCAAATTTTTAACACTGTGTATGTATCGATTGAAAATATTAGTGAATATGTATATAGAAAAACTAGTTTTTGAATGCCGACGAACTCATTATCAGAGCGTTGCATTTAATATTATGTAGGTAAGTATATTTGCAATAAATTAAAATAAAAAAAACCCTGCCATATTATTGCAATAAAATTGTTGCAGATATATCTGCGACGTATCAAGCTGGAATCTTATACGGGATTTTTTATTGATTATTAGTATACCAAACCATTTATTGGTACAAAAACTGCATTTTATTACCATACATGTTCATGCGTCAATATATTTACTGTAGGTATATAGCTGTTCCTTAGTCCATAATCAAAAGTTCACTATAATTAAAAATGTGGATTGATATGGAAATGTAGGTCAGTATAAAACCTACCATGTATCAAATTTTAATAGGAAGGTAGGTAGGGCATATAATAATAGGTATATCAAATTTTAATATAAAACGAAACCCCCTTCCTAATAATACGAATGAAATTAATAGAACTTTTGATGTGGGGGGCAAGTCTGGTCCAACCGGCGAAATCAAAACCCTCGTGATTACCCAAATCATGGATATAATTATTATATGGAGTTCTATAATATCTTAAGATGTCATATAACTCCATATGATAATTATATCCATGATATGGGTAATCATGAGGCTTTTGATTTCGCCGATTGGACCAGACTTGCCACCCTGATTTGATATATTTTTCATGTCGTGTTTTACATTCATTCATTCAAACCATCTCGACATAGTCTACAATGTAGGGTAACCAGCGACGGGTGTGCATTACCTTATTGATGAAGCATGGCACGTGAGCGTTTCCCCACACGCCAGTATCGTCTCACCTAAAAAGGCACTACATTCGAAATTTGTGGTGAACCACGTTACTGAGCTATGTGAGATGTTATTTTGCTTGCCTATTGTATTTTCGATTACCCGGCTCTAAGGAGACATCCGATGAAAATAGAAAAAAAAATGGAAGCACTATTATAATCCGGTGCCTCTGTCATGTATAAAATGCCATAGTATTTAAAAACGAGTGGCTATACTCCTCACTACCAAGTCACATAGTATAGCCATAGTATTTAAAAACGAGTGGCTATACTCCTCACTACCACGTCACTCCACAAGTAGGTACCTATTTAAATTTTGTATGGAAAATTTTCAGCATTTTCATGAAATGAGTTTGTTGAAGTATATTTCTTCAATGCCATTTTATGAATGTGATGTGCCTTTTAAGCAATTTGAAAATAAAAATATCAAATTTTATGTTTCCTGGGCATGGTATCACTTTGAAATAATTGACAGTTAAAATTTTTTTTAACACTGGTCAGATCATCCTTCAAAATCTAATGAGGCTAAACGAGTATTATATATAAACATTTTCAAAATATGAAAAGAATTGAATGAGTACTTTAATCTTTAATCGATAAAGTCGAATAAATTCGCCGCACATACTATTTTATTTTAAACTAGCTTTTATGTCCCGCCGTTGGCCAAGAATGTAAAATTGTGAAGGAAAAAGCAATCGTTTTTATAATATTGTCACCCAATTATTTTGCAAAATCGGACTATGAAAAGTGGTTTGAAATATGATTGAATTTGATTGTAAAATGTTCAAGTGATGGCCACAACCCATTATTTTTTATATATTGCTATAAAGTGTGAATGAAGTATAATATACAATTTCTTCACTATTCGAAATGGTTTTAAATATGACTGTTTATCAACATTGTAAAGAGATTGGTTTGGCCACAACCCCCATTTTTAAATATTATCATCGAAAACAAATTGTAATATGTACTTACCTATTGAATATTTAGTAATTTTGGATGTTGGGATGTGGTTAAAATTTGATTAAACAAATGTACTGAAAAGATCCAGTGTTGGTCACATCCCATTCGTTTTATATTTTTTCATCAAGTGTGCATTATATTTTTGCACAATTAGACTGATGAACTTAAAATTGACACAAAAGTCTACATTAACGAAGAAGAAGAAGACTTAAACTATGGCAAATAATTTGAATATAAACGTTGTGAAGAATTCAGTAATGGCCACAGCTCCCTTTCTTTAAATATTGTCAACGAAATCAAATATATTATGTAGGTGTTAAAAATTATTTAAAATAGGATGATATAAATGGTTTAAATTTGATTAAACAAAAGTATTGAAAAGATTCTAGTGCAGGTTACATCTTCACATCCCACATCCCATTCGTTTTTACATATGTATTTTCATCAAGTGTGCATATCGTTAATAATATTTCTGCTCAATAGACTATTAGACTTAAAACGAACCCAAAAGTCTAAATAAAAAAGAGAAGAATTAGTATAAGACTATAAGAAATAGTTTGTTTAAAAAATCCCAATGGTCTACATAAAATAAGAAAAAATACATAAAAAAAAGAATTAGACTATTGGAAATAGATTGTATAAAAACTGAGCAAAAGGTCTTCATAAAAGAAGAAGAAGATTAATCTATAGGAAATAGTTTGTATTAAAACTGTCCTTAAAGGTCTACATAAAATTAAGAAGAAAAATAATTAGACTCCAGGAGCCGTCGCTTCAGACCCTTCAGTACCTCCCGTCCCATCAGGCCCTTCAGTACATCCCGTCCCTTCAATCCCTCATCACGTCCCTTCCCATCAGGCCCTTCAGTACCTCCCGTCCCTTCAGGCCCTTTAATACCTCCCGTCCCTTCAGGCCCTTTAGTGCCTCCCTTCCCTTCAATTACATCCCGTCCCTTCATTCGGGTAAGAAAAGTTTAAATCCAGAAACCATCCTGGAAGAACCGCGAAGAGATGTAAGCACCGTCTTCTTTTCCCAGGATACTCCACCTTTATAGGTAAAATGACCAAATACACGATGAAGAAGAAGAAGAAAAAATTTTAAATCCAGAAACCGTCCTGGAAGACCTGCGAAGAGATGGAGGGACAGTCGGACCTTCTTTTCCCAGGATATTCCGCTTTCATTGGTAAAATGACCAAATACACGAAGAAGAAGAAGAATAAGAAAAAAGTTTAAATCCAGAAACCACCTCGGGCACACGCTCGACAATTCGCCAAAGTTTCATTGTAATCGGACATACGGTTTAGGAGCACATCGCTTGCATACATTCATACATTCATAAATAAATAAATAAAATAATTTTCCGATAGGAAATCAGTATATTGTTGATTTGTAAGTAAATAATAATAGGTAGGTACCTACCTACAACAATGTTCTAAATAAATTCGATTCATAACAAATTTTATTTGAATATCAGAATCTTTCCGTTACCATAGTAACCATTCCAATACGTAAAAAATATCAAATGGTTTGAGACATTTTTTGAATATGTAGGTACCTACATACATTGGTTTGTTCGATGCCATAAAAATGAAAATTGTCAGAAAAATCAAATATTATTTACAAATTATGCAATTTTATTATGCCTATATCTTTACTAATAATAAACACATTTTTACAATATATGTCTTAAAACTTGCTGTAATGTCTTGTGTTTCATTTTATTATTTCATAATTACATTTAATTCAAAGGTTTATTATTTTCAAGAACATATTCATTCGGTAGGAAAATGAAATATTGTATGAAAAGATATTAAAATGGCGGCGTTCATGTACAAAACGCTTACATTAAAAATAAGTTAAACATTATAATTATACAAAATATTCACCATGTTTTTCACTCAAACGCTAAGTTATACTTGAAAATATATTTTTTTCGTGTAAATACGTACTTCTAACTTTTAAACTAACAGATATTTGCGTGCAAAATGTATACTTTTTTGACAGATACGACTTGGAAAATTTTGTATGAAAAAAATAATTATTGAAATATTTTTAAAATTCAGCATTTTTATCGCATTATTTTTAGCGTGACACTGCATCAGGTATACAGGTACACGTTCGCACATAAATTAGATTTTTAGATGCTCTTGGTTTTTCAGAAGGCGTGAGACAAACACACACACACACACATACACACACACAAACACTAACATTTTGATTGCTTTATTACTTTAGATTACTATTTTGGCGTTCCAAAACACACACAGAGATACGTGATCAGAATATAATCTCAGCATGATACTAGTTGATAATCTGCAATAAAGAAAATAACCTTATGAATTGTGATTTCATAACTCCCCACTATATCCCCTTGGGGTAGTGAGGAGTAAAAATATTCACTACGTCATTTTAGTAATACCCATCGCTCATTTGCTAACAAAAACTAATTTGTTAAACATTTATTTGAAATAATGCCTATAAATATAGGTACTGTAAGTAATTTAAGGTTCAATCGACATTCAATTGATGTATTGAAAATTTTTGTCTGGTAATCAGTGGAATAACCGTATTTCCTTAATCAGCCGGTTAATCTTTCGTACATGATTAGAAATGAAAAATAGATTTATGCATAACTACTGACAATGCCGTTCAGCGAGTTTTTTTTTGTAAGTCACCAGACTTAGTAGTAAATAATTATAATTGATTTAAAACAGGATTCCGTGGTATCGACACTTCAACCGCTTCTTGTATTCGATGACCCCATTACATGACAGTCAGCCGGTCTTTCGTGTTGGGCAGAAGGCACCAGAAAACCGTCATCTCTCGCTTAGTTTGTTTACTGTCTTCGGTCGCAGCGAGGTCTCTCTCTCTTTCTTATCAGCCTGAAAGAAAGGTTAAACGGAAATGTAAATTCCTTTAAAAAAACTTTAAAATGCACCCCAAAGAAGTTAAAAGCATACTCTTGTTCTGTGTCGTGTGTTGTGATGTGTTTTTTGTGAGTTGTTTACCTGTGCCGTTGGACAATGGAAACAATTTGGTTAAATCTTGTGATAATTGCAGCGGAGAACGTCGGTCGCGAGATACGGACGATAAATTGATGATTGATGATGACCACGGTTCAGGCGACGAGGTTATTGATGATGAAGACGATGTGGGTGAAGAAGGTGATCTCTTCGAAGGAGATATAGACCTTGGAGATGAACACATTCTGGACGATACGGTGAGACGAATTAGCAGTCATTAATCTTTTACACCATTGTTGCTCGCAGCCGTAGGGATTTGAAGGATCTATCGTCTTTACACAATGTATTAATATACTTACTTGAGTATCTAAATCTGGTTAAAAGAAGCTTACAAGACAATATTTAAATTAAGTTAAAATGAATTGCGTAAAATATTTCCTTGTCTGGAATTCTCTGAACTACAATATATCTTTTTTATATATTTTTCATTTGTTTGGCTAAATACAACCAGAATAGAATATATATGTTGTTTTTAATTTACTCATTCATTAATAAAACAATAATATATTTTTTAAATACCTTATAATTCTGTGTCAAAAGCAAAATATTGACTGTCTGTTTTATAAATTAAACACATTGAACTAATGTAATCTAAAATTGTTATTACACCTTCATACATATTCGTCCACATTTTTAATGGTGTTCATTTTTATTCCTAAAATATTTACGATATTACTAACTGCATACTATTACTGTTTACGATTGATAAGGTTTTCATTACCATGCGTTTTTAAGCGAAGATAAAATAAAAATAAACCTTTTATGGAAGCGTTGATATATACCATTATTGTAATTAACAACTGCAGAGAAAAGCTAACTTTAGAGTCTATAGTAAATAAAGTACCTAATTAATTACTCATGGATATTGCAGCCGTATTTCCATAGAATTGTTTTCACTGGACACTGAATAAAAACACTCCAATTTATTTGAAAAAAAAATGTTTGAACAGACGAAGTTTTGAATGCCAAACAAAGCAGTGCGGGCAACATGTGAAGGATTAAAATAGCAACTTGTGAGAAATTAAAATCTCTTTCTTATACAACTAAGATTTTTGTAGATATTCGTCATAGTTAGGTTTATTTTATATGGATATCACACTGTTAATTGTCAAAACAACGAGTTGTTTTGTAATAGTTATTTTCTATTAAAATATTTCATCATTTACAAAAAAAAATATCATATGCTTAGTTATGGGAAAACAGATTATCTGTTTATGACGAAAAATGTCTTCAAAGACAAAAATTAAAATAATTTAAATAAAGCCGACTCCGGAAAAAATATTTTCAACAAAAAAAATATTTATAAAATAATTTCCTAATTTAATTATAAAGCACATTATACATCTAACACAAAACAATATTTTGCAATCTATGTTTTTTTTATATGACTTACAAAAACAGATTGCAAACTACTTATTTACATCAAATCACTTTTTGAAGTCAGCGGTGCACAGATTCTATTCTAAATTCCATCTTCATCAGCGTTACATTGAGGTATATATTCGTGTTTGGCGCCGACTTCGAAAAGTGATTTGATAAATATTTTGTAACCTATGTGTTTGTTTGTAATATTCGGTTAACAATCTTTATTTTGATTCCTGTGAATATTTCACATTTCGCTACTAGTTAAAAATATTCAGTTAAGGGGGCGTAAACACCTAAACACCTCAATTTCAAATCAAATTCCTCAAATATGTTAAACAGTGTGTTTCCAGAAAAAAATACAATAAGTATTTTCAACATTCTTCTAGTGAATGTTCGTAACACAATTTTAAAATTTAGCCTAAATTCCCCTAAAGAAATTATTAAAAATATAATATATTTTTTTAAATTACTCCATAACTATGTGTTGTGGCGAAATAAATATTTTATATGCTTAAATAGTGTATAAAATCAAAGTGAATGACCGATAAGGTTTTTTCATTTCAAGTAAGGTTTGTTCTTAAAATGCAAAAAATCAACAAATTTTGGGTTTCCGATAATTTAAATCACGTATAAACCTTTTTTAACGCACGCGATAGTTACCCTTACTAACACGCAACTTCATAGTGCATTAGGCGGTTTTTATTATATCATGTTTTCAGTCACTAGATTTAGCGTTATATGTCCTCTTAAGTATGACCCTTGATTTATAATTGTTTGTATCCGTTCCTGTTTATAAAATCAAATATATATTTTCTTAAGCCAAATTACGTGTACACAATTTTAACATCACATTGCATCATGCGAATGAAATATTTTTTATCGGCGCTGATGCTGTGAACCTATAAGCATTTTGAAAATTCAATTTCAGGAAGTTGACGAAAATGGAACGTATAAAAATCTGGTTATACTTGAGAGTATGACTTGGCCCAACAAGCATGTCTTCTACAACTTCAGTTCGGAGTTTAATGATAATCAGAGGAAGGTCGTAGCGGACGCCATAATGGATCTGCATAACGTTAGCTGTGTTCGTTTTCTGCCTAGAACAACCCAGCAAACGTATCTTTATTTCAGGAATAAGAAAAAATCGTAAGTAAAAAAAAATATTTATTTATTCTAGGTAGTAATTTTAAAATATAACAAGATTATATATCATATTCTTCGTATAGTATTTTTCAAATAAACTAGGAAAGCAGACCCAAAAGAATGGGAATAAAATTAGGAAGAAGAAGAGTATTTTTAAATACACAAGGCAAACTGGGACGGTCCGATGCTAGGTATAGATAGAAGTTTCGCTGGTACCGCTCGATTATTAGAATTTTATACCGCACCGGGGCACAGTTGGTAAGCCGTTTGGTTTTTGTCCTGGGGGGCAAGTCTGGTTCGACCGGCGAAATCATATCATGGAGATACTCATATCATGGATATAATTATCGTATGGAGTTCTATGACATGTAAAGATATTGTAGAACTCCATATAATAATTATATCCATGATATGGGTAATCACGAGGGTTTTGATTTCGCCGATTGAACCAGACTTGCCCCACTGAGTTCGATCCCCAGCAAAAGCAAATATTGCTTCCCTGGGCTGGAATCACTGATTATTTGGAAGAAATTGCCATATGACAATAAACTCGATACTTGTATAGGGTGCAAGAAAGTGTATATGATTTGTTTTAATTAATATAAAATTTATCTTTAACCATTTCATGTTTTGATGAAGTGAATAATTTTTACAATCTATAATTTTGTAGCAAATATAAAATGATAAAAATAACTTTGAAAATATGAATGTGTTAAGAAATCGAATGATGGTGATGAAAAAATAAAATAAATAATGTTTTCTTTTTAAAACTGTATACAAGTTTAACAAAAAATGAATAATGGTTATATTTAACTATTGATGAGTTTTTTGTTATTCTATGCACTTTTTACTGTGTTATAATTATTGACTGCAATAATAAACGTACCGCGGTTCATTATTATTTTTTATAAGATCTAGTTTTTTACTATTAATTTTTGTCGAAGGATATAATAGTTTTGACGGTTGGCTTAATACGATAATATCTGTTTTGAAAAAAAATATATTCGTTTAAAAGACTACATTAAGAAATTAAGGAGTCCACATACTGATTATAATATTATGAATATGATATTATTGCTGAGTGTTTTACGGAAATCCTATGATTAATATAAAAACATTATGAGTGTTTTTACTAAATTAAAAAAAAAGTCATATAGGTTTTGTTGAACTTAACCGAAAAGTACATTCATCATTTATTATAAAGCTGTAGCTGTGTATAATATTTTCTTTTTGTTTTAATTAAAACAATTTATTTTACTCAGAATTCAATAGTATCAAAACAGTTGATTAGAAAACCATTTTCTGAGCTTCAACTCATTTTTGAATATCGATATATTGTATAAGTATATATTATAATCAATTTTAATTCAATATACACACTGCCTTGTGCACAGATATAAAAAAAAACATGTGACCAATTCAATTATTATTTGAAATAGGCACTTGTTTTTTTCGAAAAAAAATGATTAGTAGAAAAAACTAATAAGCAAAGGAGAAGAAAGCCAATCGTCGTTTCACTAGATTCACGAATCCAGGCCCACGAACACAGGCGACCAGAGTACCAGTCGGAATAAGTCAGAATAATGAAAGAGTGTATATTGTCAAGTCAGGCTAAAGAGTTGAGATGTAGATCTCCTTTGGGAGGGTATATATCTCTGATCTCGTATCTTTATATCAGGGAGGCAAGTCTGGTCAACCAGCGGAATCAAAACCATCCATGATATGGATAAACATGGATGGTTTTGATTCCGCTGTATGACTGGACTTGCCCCCCCCCCCCCCCATGTTATTCCAGTCATCTGACTTCCTAATTATTAAATCTAATTTCTTTATTGTATGTCTGACTTCTTGTCCCGGTTTTACAAATAAAAAATTGATTTAAAAAAGTAACAACAATGAGATCATTTTGCGGGTGTCAATTTTATAAAAATAGTTGCATTGTATTCATTAAAATTTCTTAATTTATGTATGCCCCTTAATAATGTAACAACACAATCGATCGGCTAATTAGTTGGACGTTGGTTTAAAAGGGTGTCTTACTCAAGGTCCATTTTTTCTACCCTCACTTCTACGAACCAACATACATATACCTACCTATCTACTTCATCATTTTTATTTTTGACATCCGACCGTCCTGTCAGATCCATTATTGATGCAAGATAAATCATCTACAGTGCATTCTCGGGTTTTGCATCGGTACAGGATCGGCTTCACCGTGTGTTGAAAAGATGTACAGGCACCAGATGTAGACAAAAAGGAACCGCAAAAATTTTAGAAAAATTATAAAATAAATGTTTTATTGGACTTTTGACTATTGAGGTTTAAGTATTTTGGAGTACATATACGCAAGTACAAAAATTATGACGGAAGCTTTATGTGGAATACAAAAGCCTTACCTATAATCAATAACATGTTTTTTTCATAATAAACAATATCAGTAGGTAGGTTCTGTTACTAATTGATGTAACTTCAGAAATTGGTAGCTGAATCGTTCTTTATTTCTTCTTCAAGTTCTGATCCTTCAATAAATACTTTCCGAAATTGCAGACACCATCAACCAATCGAAATCTTTTAATGGATTCCACTTTTTATCACATAACTATGTTTAGTTTGCCGATCATTGTATGCAGATATATTACAAATATAAAATAAAAAATACTTGGTATTTGTTGTATTAAAGTTTACTTGATTATTGACGCGTTTCGTGCAAGGCACATCGTTAGAATAATGACATTATTCTGACGATGTGCCTCGCACGAAACGCGTCAATAATCAAATAATTTTCAATACAACAAATACCAAGTATTTTAAATTTTGTATTTGCAATATTATCATCATCATCATAAGCTCGACAGCCCTGGGTGGACCTTTGATGAATCCAGGAATCTCCTCCATTCCCGTCTATCCGTTGCCTTCGTTCTCCAGTTTCTATTATCTATTGTGGAAGCATCGGCATCAACACTGTCCATCCATCGAGTCCTTGGTCTTTCTGGTCTCCTTCGACCTTGTGGCACAGAAAGTGTGGGGTTGTCGTCGTCCATTCGGATTATGTGACCAGCCCATCTTAAGCGCCCTATCTTGATGGAACTGATCACATCGGGCTCTTTATAGATCTCGTATAGCTCTATGAAGAGCCCGATTAAATTTAGATATATTTGTAATATATCTACATTTAATTCACATTTTAAGTACCATTAATAAGTTTTCATTGCCAATCATCCGAAAATTTTCGATACTTCAAAGATCAAAAATTTTAAAACCATAATTCAGTTTAAAAAGTCGATACGTAATAAAGATTTTTAAAAAGGAGTCTTGATTTTTTTCTCAGTGTATTCTTATCTAAATTTTATTAGCTATTCACTTAACAGCGAAATTTGTTTGTTGTATTTTTCGTTTCACATTTTCAAGAGAAAATAGAGAGGCATTTTTTATTGCACCGGGCGCTTTGACTATCAATATGGCCCTGCATCAGCGGTGATGCATTTATAAAGCCGATTATATCAGACGGATAGGCTCCATTCTTTGAAAAATAAACCCACTTCATAAAGTTATATATTAAAGCCTTTAAGTGAAGCTAAGTGTGACCAAAAACATACGCCCTCTCCTCTATAATAATTTATTATTTATCTTTACCACACACACAATAAATGATATGAGAGATTTCTATAATTTGATTTCTCTCTTACATTGAGCAATCATACATACCTTTTACCAAATTTGATGTAGGTATATAATATGATAGTTATGAATTCTGGACGTATATAGCAGTAAACTAAATTCTATAATAGATTGTTTTTTTTGTTTAAGGCAATTCACCCTGCTATAATAGATTGTTAAAGCATAAGAAAAAATGAACAATATAACTTCCTTGTTATATTGTTCATTTTGTTATATTGTTTCAAAGTGATTGAAAATGGTCACAGGATGACCGAAACTAGTCAGTGTCATTAAAATAGTAGAACTGAAAACTTTGGTTTTATTTTACCATACCAAATTTATTTATAATTTGAAATGGAGTTCTACCAAGAATTTTCCGTAGAAAAGTTGAAAAAAAAACAATAGTATTGGCTTATTTTTGGTATTGTTTAAGAGGACAGTGACTGAAAACATGATATCGCACCTTTATTTTCATAGTGACACAGGTGACACTAAACAAAAAAAAATTTTCACCACCAGGGATTAAAGTTGTAAATTTTTTAATTTTATTTGAAAAAATACAAATAGCAATAATGCCAATTGGTGGCCAATATTTGAACGAGTTTTCTGGTGTTTCTGTATTCAATAGATATCGCTCATCTAAAATTCATAACTGGTTATAAAAATTAAAAAAAAAATAATTTACTATTTTGTATAGTGTCATTATAAAAATAAAGGTGCGATATATACAAGATAATTATACAAGAAAAGTATTAAACAAATTGAAAATTAAAAAAAATTTCATGCAATAGAATAAAGATGTACATACAAACTGCTCCTTGTTTCAAAGACGTATCTTTTAAGGGTATTACGGAAATTATTTTCAAAATATACTATATAGCCTACTATAGCCTCTTAAGTATTAATTACATTTTAAAAAGTCAATAAATCTGATCAATTAATATAAACTGATCCCTCGCGATTCAAATGACATCTATTTAATTGGCATTGTATTAAAATGAACTTCATAAATAAACACGTGTTCATTGTCTTGGGGTTAAAGATTTATCTTAAATAGATGTGAAGAATAAGGGGCGGACGTATAAATAAATGTATAACATTATTTATCATACTTTATACATATGGCATATATTTAACATACGTGTACAATAAAATTATTTATGATAGTATTACAATAGGTACAATATTACCTTCCTACTTGTATGAATAATAATAATTGTAGGCGTGTCCAACTAACGTAATCACATTTACCGACAAAGACAGTATTACATAATGAAATTAAAATAATGTATCACAAAATAATTATATCGCTATATTTATTTCATTATTATTTTTTATTTCTTAAAAAGAAACAAAGTACAATTAAAATACAGTATTACAATAAAAATAGTGTCCATTCATTTTTTCTATGTATACCATCAGGGCTGAACCTAAAAATAGAAGTAATGATTTATTTGCGTTAAAAAATAATAGAATACGTATAACAATTTCCAAATCCCCACCATAATATTTTATATAGTTATATGTATGTATATGTATTTACGTATGTAATAGGTATTTTTTAGCACATTGCTTCACATTTACCTTCTCGAGCAACGGCGGGCACAAAAAACTAGTAGGTACATAATATTTAAATAAATGATACCCAATGATACAAAAAAAAATATTAATGATTTCTTGGTGGTCTACAATTCCTGTTTCAATAAATATAATCAATCATTAACACATTATTACAATTATGATTACAATATTATATAAGTACCTACCTACGATTTCATTCGAACTTTTGGTATTGTTGTTCCATAATCTCATGTGAATAATCAAACTAGATTAATAAATCAAAGATTTTTAATAGAATTGTTTTTCCAACTAGAGACTAATGTCATCTTACAAATCCAGCATGAGAACTTATAGAAACTGTACCCCAAACTGGAATAAAATCCAGGTAGGTTTAATATTGAATAGATATTTATTCCTTTTTAATACCTAACGATCGTCCTGCCTGTTTAGGTCTTTGAAATTATGAAGTAAATAAATATTTTGAAGGTGCAAATAATGTTGTGTCTTCGTGTCAGTTATGCGATAACCCTGATTAAACTTCTGAGCATATCCTATGAGAATGCACTAACTTCTACGTGTCAATATTCCGACGAGAAATCTACAACGGTGTCCGAGATAATTTCTTTGAACCCATTGGACATGCGGACCTTGTAACAACGAAGAGCAAATTCAGGGGTTTCAAGAATTTTTGTCAAAAATACGGTCCACTCTTATCTTCACTTCTGAGCGGTGTTCCAGTTATTTTCTCATAATTAGCTCTCTTTGGCACTTTAAGTTTGCAAGGTTTTAAAGTTTTCCGGACTCTTTTTATGTTCTCTCAGAATTTTGCAAAGGGGAGTTATTAGTCCCGATAAGCAGAACGGGTGGTGACGGAGGAAGAACAGGTACAATTAATACAAGAAATAATAAAAATGAAACACAAAAATAATTCAATGACTCAAAAAATATTTATGATGATTTTTTATAAAACCTTAGTCATTCATGATCAGTAAAGCTCAGCTTACAGATTCATTAGATCAGACCGTCGCTGATGGAGACACATTATGTATTTATTACAGCAAGTCGTTCACATTACAGAGAATGAATGGTCTAATACTCGTGGTGGAGCGAATTGAGCTTTAGTTACGCCTATAGGTATATCTATAGATTTCATGCCCACGGCCGGAAGAATGATCGTGTAATTTTCCGATCATCGTTAAACCTTAGGTGTATGTTTAATAAGTGCACATTATGATTTTTTAATTCACTTCAATCGTTCAACAACTTACTATATCTGATTGGGTCTTTTGATCTATTCACTGGAATGGCAACAGAAACCCAGGCAGACCACCAGCAAAATGGTCTGAAGGGGGAAAGTCAATGGATAAGGATAGGGAGGTATGGAAGTCGAGAAGTTATAATTAATTAAAAAAAATACAGAATATATCAGAGTAAAAAAAATAACAAATCAATCTTTGATATGTTTCATCGTTATTTCAAACTCTGCAAACCGTGGAAAGTCAGATTTTAAACTTGTTAATATTGACACAATTTTCTCTTGTCATTTATTTTTGATCATTGGAAAATTATGTATGATCCCATCATCCTTCGCTATACCATATAGTTAATAGAACTCTAATATTAGCGATAAAGTCACTCAGCGTGATTCCAGAATTTCATCTCATACGTCTGACCTTTTGTCGACCCAGAACCTCATTACAGCGAAAAAGCACAAACTTCTTTGGGTTCATGAGTCAGCAGTGAAGCAGAAATTGAAATATTGAATATCCTAAATGATTGCAACCCGAGTTTTTGTGACAAAAAATGACTTTTTTACTGTAGTGGTCAAAATAAGTTTAGTTTTTTGTAACGGATTTTTTATTTTTTTTGCTTTGCACAACTATATGATTTTTTAACCTACTTATGAAGTCTAATCGCGACTAATACCTACAGAAACTGTTTGCGTTATTGCATAAGTAAGCTTACATGACCAAGAGCTTTGCGGTCTTGTAAAATGTTGGAAAGGTAGTTATTATTTTTATTTATTAATCAAGTACCTACGTACTTTCCTTCGAACACTATCCCCCAATATGAATATTGTGTATACAGCCCAGAAATCTAAAAAATCAGACCACAAAGGTTTCAAGAAGCAATTCCATAGATATATGTATCTCTCAGTCTCAGTAAGATCCATGATTGAAAGGAATTCAGCTGAATTATCTATCACCGTCAATTTGAAAATTTATCACAAAACCTCTACGTTCTACAATGAGTAACTCAAGTTATGTTTTTTTTATTTCAATTAGAAGATAATAAATTATTAATATCTGATTAAATTTCTCTACCACTGTACTAAGCTGAGTCAGTGAATGCAGGATAAGAAGATATTGGTACTTTACATAGGTACTACCTCATATATAGAATCACCTAATGATGCATAGCTTTAATGAGAATCATGAAAAGTGGAAGCTTCCTATTATGCATTATACCGAGGTCACAACAAGTCAGGGTGGTTGCTGATGTTGTTAGGAGCAACTACTCGGTTGGATTGCATACGAAGGAGTTATAAATTACTCCGTCAGTACCCATGAATTGCTCATCATAATACCTACTGAGAAGCTTTAAAGGAATTATATCTTGGAGTAGATTGCAAGCGACCTACTTGTTACATAGAAACATCGCTTCTAATAACATATTATGACTACGTTTTTTGAAATCAAACAAAATTGATTTTGGTTCTACAATTATATTTTATTTGTATCAGGCGACCATTTCGGCTGACTAGAGCATTATCAACATACTTTGAAGTTCTACACATTAAATACCGTCTGTATTGGAAATTTTAATAAAATGAGACACTAAATTCATTCATAGTTGGATGTTTGATGACACTAAAATTAAACATGACATCGATAATACAAAAATATTGACGACTTTAATTATAACCATTTAAATAGAAGAAATAAAATATAAATTCTTTAAGACCGTTGACTATAGAAACGATTTTGTCTCATATTTAACCTACAATATTATTTTATCGTTATGTCGAGATTTTCAAGTAGATGCACTTCACGAATAATTATGAATAACTACAAATACACCATCGTTTCCAATACAATATTTCATTTCTATCAGACGTCTATTCATACTTATTTAACTTATTACTTGTAGTTGTAGTTTCAAATACAAGAAAGATTAGTGTTTTAAACAAAAGTATTCCAACTGTGGATTTGTTCAAGAGAATTTATTTATATTAACAGATCGACATAGTTTCAAGACAAGATCCACGAGATTTTGTTTTCGTATGGCCAGGTCTACATTTTTCATGGTTTTTCCAACTTTGAAGTCAAAATGAATCTTAAAATAATCAAAAATTTAGATTTAAGGTTTTATTGTTTGGTACATATTCTCCAACTATATATATACTATTGCCAGTGCCGGGTACATCATAGATCAATCAGGAACAAGAAGTCAGGGCGGTGGTCTTAGAAAGGGCGCTTAAAATTCTAAAATTTTAATCATATAAATCAAAAATCCGCAGGTATGGCGCTCGGTTCTCTTTGCGTACCCGGATAGAGGCTCGGCATGATGGTGTGTATGTAAAAAATCCCACTTATTATGATTCGTCATTTTAGACCGATGTAATTTTAAATAATTTTAAATTGTTCTACATTTAAGATTCCAAAAAATGGGTGGGGGGGCGGATTCAAATATATTGCTACGGGCGCAAAAATACGTCTATCCGGGCCTGACTATCGCCATCGACAGTTTGATCTCATGGTGTTACATATAACTTAACTTTATAGTAAAGAGAGGAAGAATTTTGTAACCTACCACATACATTATTTTCCTCAAAAATAAATTTTATTTAAGAAATACTCCATCATCAAGTGTCTTCAAATAAATATTATGGTATCTTTATTAATTTATTTATACGGTACTACGCCTTTTAAATGTTTATAAAATAAAGTGGTTACACAGCATGATTTAAATTATATAAGTGTAATACAAAATAGAGACAAACAAAAAAATACAATATCGACACACATCAGCAACAAATGGAAACCCAATAGAAATTATTGAGAATTATGTACAAGTTATATCTTGTAACCAATACTTTTAATATTGTAGATTTCTATTGTTTCATTAACGGGCTTAATAATAAATTGTTTAATACTATATTTCCAGGTGTTCAGCACCCGTTGGATGGAATCCCAAGCGTGGAAGAGTCGACGTATCTCTCGGAGGAAGAAATTGTCTCGCACGCAAAGGCACCGTTCAGCACGAGCTTCTTCACGCCCTGGGATTCTGGCACGAACATTCCAGAACTGATAGAGACAGCAACATTGACATTCAATGGGACAATATTTTATCGGGTGAGGAGTCTTTTTGTTAAATATGATGTACTTGGCCACTCCAAATTTCATCAAATCAAATATCAACTATGTTCCTATTCGTAGGTATATCAAACTTGAGTGGAGCATGCGCAGTATTACACCGTAAGTCGACATTGCACATGACAGTAGACTGTTCAAAAAGTTACGAATATAATCTAAAAGAAACGGTCTTCAAGTGTTGATGGAATATAAAATAAACACAAGACTGCGAGACGGTATTGTGCCCAAATATTTTTGACAAACGTCTTGATGATTGGATCAATATATTTTAGTATATAGACTACCTACCCCTAATAGAGTTGATGCACAGTCACTATACTGTGGTGATATTGTTTGGTGAAATGAAATATCAGTTTATTTTAACATCTTTATTCTGTTACGTGAGTTTTTTGAAATTTAAATTTTTTTACTACTTTTCTTGTAAAGTTAGTTCGAATAATACCCCTTTTATTTTTTTTACTGTAAGTAGGTACTTAACTAAAAAACTACAATGCCTATGAAGTAGATTTTCACTTCAATCTAGAATATGAAAATGTGACGAATTAGTTTTATACTATTTTAAGTAATATTTTAATTACCTACTATACTTGCTATTTAAAAAAACCTCTTAAATTTTACCTTTTCCTCACTAAAAAATATTGTATACTTATCACGTCATATTTGATGAGGTACAATATTTTTTCGTGTGTCATACAGTAAAAGGTGATTTAGTGCACATATTTGTGTAGGTACATCCGTATGCCCAAGGGCATTAAGGGACATTTGTGAAATTTTCGCCTAAACATCAAACGGTACTTCTGTTTGTTGTAATTAAAGTTTTCTAGTTTTATATGATTCAAATCACAATCCGATTGGCAATTTATCAAACATTCAGGACATAATAATAATATTAAATGCTTCTCCTTGAACTAAGTATATACTTGGTAAGTATACAAATTTACAATTGTAATTAAACTTGGTACTTCTTAATATGCACAAAGATGGATAAGTGTAATTCTTAATGCGGACATTAATTGCATTAATCTAGTTTCTATTGTATTGATGAGAATACCAACACGTAAGATTTTAATTGAATGCGTGCATTTTGTACCTAGTGGAAATAATGTCAAATCACTTTCAAATTGTAAATCTGTACCTATCTAATAGTACCTATAATCTATACTTTAAAGTAAATTCCTGCATGTTTTAATATCATTCGAATTTAGGTATCTATATCTTGTTATAATTTCTCAACTGTTACCGTGTTGTTTGTTGGGACCGGTGTAGGGACATAAAGTAATGCACTAGACGCGCATCTGGCGCTGGTTACCCCCACATTATAGGATATGCTGAGATGGTATGTCTGAATGATTATGATTTATTATTTCATTATTATATTTTTAACGCGATTACAATAAAACAATATAAGGTAGAAAATAAGTATTATTATAAGTACAAAAAATATATTATTGTACCGATAACTTGTCTGTCATCGTACATATTATTAATATGATATATTTACAAACGTTATCTCTGTATACAAGCATTATACAGAAAAGTATTCGGTCGATCTGTGAATTTGTATGGTATCCTGATACTTTTCACCTCACTTGGCACCTAGGACCAACTCTTGAACTTCTAAAACATTGTCATCGTCCATAACCCAGTATCCTCGAGTCTCTGCTTTCCTGGTGTTTTTTTCCTCGGTTACCCAATCACACCTTGCGCATTCTCGTCGAATCAGTTGAGCGGACGATACGACGAAACGAATTCGTTCATTGCCCGCGTGGATTTGGAGCACAGATAATATGGAAGTAAACTTTCAGTATACTTCAGATGTGTCACTCAATACATAGAAGCTGTAACCGGATAATCATAAGGTTTCTTACATCTCCGCTATAGGGGCAATGAATACGCGACCGATCCACGGCAAATTTAAATTTCCATTTTAAAATGTTTCCAGCTTTGAGGAATGGATTCAAGGATAACTCAAATAAAAAATAACCATTTTTCAATCATTATTTATTAAAAAAACACATATGATGGATTTTATTTGCAATATTTCAAAAATCATGCCAAATAATTCATAAAATACATTGTTCTAAATAAAATGTGCATTGTAGATTATTAGGTTTTTTTAATTTATTTTCCACAAAGAAAGATTTAATACTGATTTTCGGAAAACTATATAACTTCACTTCGCCGTTTTTCACTTGACAATTTATTCAAAACACAACAAAACTTGTCAGCCATCTTGCGAAGATAATCGAAAAACACAAAAAGCTGGCAATAGATTAACACCATCACCATCACATGGCGTGATAGTGTGTATGTACATAGATGAACACCGAAAACAACAAGAATTTTACAAAATCACACGTGTTATATTTATTATCTGGTTTACTTCAAGATTTTAAAGGATCAAAATGTTTCGCGTCACAACAAACAACAAAACACAACTGAAGTATGCTGAAGGTCTGAAAATTTTACATTGCATTTTCAAAAATACCAACATAAAAAATAAATAAATAGCGCCACCTTTGGAGATGTAAGCGTAAAGTAAAACCAGTGCTACCAATAGAGTGCCACCGGCGTGATTTGGAGTATTCGGATGGAGTTGAATGTAGGAGCGGTATGAGCGGCGAACAGTCGCGCATGCCCGCCGTTCAATTCTACACAACATCCGACGTAATTTTATCCTAACGTTCATGTCCCCCTAATAACTATTACAGATTCGCCAAAACTTGTGGACGTTCACGAACGTCAGTTGGCCACAATGACGCAACGTTCTCTTTCTCTCTACATTGAATAATGAACGATTCGGTGAATAGCACAGCACAGACAGTGTTTGTGAACGACTTTAACGTGTGGAGGGAGGCGGGATTCGAATAACGATGTAATTCGAAATTTGAATATTTTTTTATAATTCTTTGTTAAGAATTATAAAAAAAATAATTATGCAAGAAATTAAAACTAGTTGCATGTAACACATAAGATCCAACTGTCGATAGCGATAGTATGTATAGTTAGAATAAGTACCAAACTATAAACCCATAAATACAAATTATTTAATATTTTAAGATATTTGGTTTTCTATACAACACATGTACCTAGGTATGTATGTCAAGATAGGATAGTATGGAGGTCAGTCCTTTGATCCTACCCAGAATGTGAAAACAGCATGATGGTATGTATGTATGTTTGGAGATTAGTATCAAATTATTAAGTCTTCTTAGATATTGTGAGTAGGCTACTTTCATACAAATTTTATGAAACAATGTCGTCACTAAATTCAATTTTTATAAAAAATGTTGAAAAAAATTTGCAATGTGTTAATACGATTTTAATATTTTTTTATAGAAAATTAAATTTTCTAGTTGGGGTGTTTCGGCTTATTTCGATATTTTAAAAAAAATTTGGAAATATAGGCAGTTAAACTTATAAATTTATCATAAAAAAAATATTTTTCTTAATAAAAAATGTTTGAGAAACCCTGGAATTTTTTTAAAAAACTAATTTGAGATTTTGTATTTGCCTATGTTTATACCAATTTTCAGCGTTCTAGCTTTTACGGTTTCTGAGATATATGGAAAAATAAATCAAAAATTCAAAAGTTGATAACCCCTGACTGAAACAAAAAGACAATTCTGAGTATAAAAGTTTTGTAGGATTGTAATTTTTTATATATTTTAAAATTTTACACACACACACACACACACACACACACACACACACCCTCACACACACACACACACACACACACACACACACACACACACACACACACACACACACACACACACACACACACACACACACACCACACACACACACACACACACACACACACACACACACACACACACACACACACACACACACACACACACACACACACACACACACACACACACACACACACACACACACCCTCACACACACACACACACAAAACTCACATAAAATGTTCTACTCCGAATTCTGAGAAAATCCATGTATGGGAACATATATCCTACGAGGCCTCTAGTTGGTGCTATTAGCATGCAAAAAGTCCACTACACCATACAAAATTTTCCTTCGTACACGCATCTTGGCTTAATAATGTCGATTCATTAAGAGAATTGAATTCTCATGAACGAATCGACAGTTGGATTACACCCTTTTCTTCGCCTTATCTTCTGTACTGGAAATTTGCAATCTATTTAAACTTTCAGAAACTGAAACATTCATAATTTGTGTATTACCGATTTTAAAAATGTTCCTAACTTGAATAATTTGATATTTTGATAAAATTTAACATTTTTGTATTTTATGAACTCGAATTGTGACTGTTATACATGTTACATAATATTCAGGCGATATAAGATCGATTTCAAAACTTTGAAAACGGTACCCAAATTTTTTTTTCATTTACCTACTTATACACACGCTCAATAAAATTTCATATCGTATTCAAAATAAATTCCTTAAATTTAAGAATTGATAACAGATGAACTTGCAAAACTCAAGTAATATAATAATACCTACATAATACTTACCTATAAATTGCATCAGATAAGAAATCTATTTTTCAGATCATACCTTCATGTTTCAGACAGTCGTGGTCAATTTCTGTTCTCACTTTATAGAAAATCGAGTAGGTATTTAAGTTTTTTTTTATTACAGTAAAAATGAACTTCATAAAAAATGCATTCAAGGATTAAAAACTCAAAAATAACGGGTGGAGCCGCTTTACCGAATAAGTTTTCTCCATGTTTAGATTATATTGATATAATGTTTTTATACCATCACGATAAATCCTAAAAATAAGGGGTAACCAGCGACAGGTGTGCGTTATCTTATAAGAGGAAGCACAACAGGAAGCGTGTATCTCCACACGCCAGTCTCACCTAAAAAGGCACTACATTCAGAATGGGTGGTGTACCTCATTGCTGAACTAATATGAGATTTTATTTTGCCTCATATTTTCAACTGACCGGCTCTTATGGGGCACCCACAAACGATGTTAATAATAATTTGGATAATTTATAAAGCGCCGTGATCGTGAATATCTCATCTTACCTCAAGGGTGCTGAAAATTGATTATATTTTAGCTGTAGTAAGATTTGCGATAAAGATGGGTTTTGAGATTTTAAAGAATATATAATACTAGTGAACACCCGGCAAACTTCGTATTGCCTGTATAATTAAAAATTGTCCTCCATAACCACCCGTCGCTTCAGACTCTTCAATACCTCCCATCCCTTCAGTACTTCCCGTCCCTTCAGTACCTTCCGTCCCTTCAGTACCTTCCGTCCCTTCAGTACCTTCCGTCCCTTCAGTACCTCCCGTCCCTTCAGTACCTCCCGTCCCTTCAGTACCTCCCGTCCCTTCGGTACCTCCCGTCCCTTCGGTACCTCCCGTCCCTTCGGTACCTCCCGTCCCTTCGGTACCTCCCGTCCCTTCGGTACCTCCCGTCCCTTCGGTACCTCCCGTCCCTTCGGTACCTCCCGTCCCTTCGGTACCTCCCGTCCCTTCGGTACCTCCCGTCCCTTCGGTACCTCCCGTCCCTTCGGTACCTCCCGTCCCTTCGGTACCTCCCGTCCCTTCGGTACCTCCCGTCCCTTCGGTACCTCCCGTACCTTCGGTACCTCCCGTCCCTTCGGTACCTCCCGACCCTTCGGTACCTCCCGTCCCTTCGGTACCTCCCGTCCCTTCATCCCGGTCATATGCTCGACAATTCATCAAAGTTTCATTGTAATCGGATGAACGGTTCCCAGGATAGTCCACCTTCATAGGTAAAATGACCTGATACCCGATTAAGAAGAAGAAGAAGAAATTTTTTTTAATCCAGAAACCATCCCGGTCATACGCTCGACAATTCACCAAAGTTTCATTGCAATCGGATGAACGGTTCTCAGGATAGTCCACCTTCATCGGTAAAATGACCTAAAACTCGATGAAGAAGAAGAAGAAGTTAAATTTTTTTGATCCAGAAACCATCCCTGGTATACTCTCGACAGTTCACCAAAGTTTCATCGCAATCGGATGAGCGGTTTAGGAGCGCATTCAACACATACATAGATACATAGATACATACATAGATACATACAAACATTCAAATTTATAATATAGACTAGTGAATACCCGGCAAACTTCGTATTGCCTGTATAATTAAAAATCGTCCTCCATAACCACCCATCGCTTCAGACTCTTCAATACCTCCCATCCCTTCAGTACTTCCCGTCCCTTCAGTACCTCCCTTTCCTTCTGTTACTCCCTTCCCTTCAGTTACTCCCGTCCCTTGAGTTACTCCCGTCCCATCAGTTACTTCCGCCCCTTCAGTACTTCCCGTCCCTTCAGTACCTCCCTTTCCTTCTGTTACTCCCTTCCCTTCAGTTACTCCCGTCCCTTGAGTTACTCCCGTCCCATCAGTTACTTCCGCCCCTTCAGTTACTCCCGTCCCTTCAGTTACTCCCGTCCCTTCAGTTACTCCCGTCCCTTCAGTTACTCCCGTCCCTTCAGTTACTCCCGTCCCTTCAGTTACTCCCGTCCCTTCAGTTACTCCCGTCCCTTCAGTTACTCCCGTCCCTTCAGTTACTCCCGTCCCTTCAGTTACTCCCGTCCCGTGCGATCTGATGAACGGTTCTCAGGATAGTCCACCTTCATCGGTAAAATGACCTGATACCCGATGAAGAAGAAGAAGAAGAATTTTTTTTAATCCAGAATCCATCCCGGGCATACACTCGACAATTCATCAAAGTTTCATGAAATTGAATGAACGGTTCCCAGGATAGTCCACCTTCATAGGTAAAATGACCTGATACCAGATGAAGAAGAAGAAGAAGAAAAAAATTTTAATCCAGAAACTATCCCGGTCATACGCTCGACAATTCACCAAAGTTTCATTGCAATCGGATGAACGGTTCTCAGGATAGTCCACCTTCATAGGTAAAATGACCTGATACCCGATGAAGAAGAAGAAGAAGAATTTTTTTTAATCCAGAATCCATCCCGGGCATACACTCGACAATTCATCAAAGTTTCATGAAATTGAATGAACGGTTCCCAGGATAGTCCACCTTCATAGGTAAAATGACCTGATACCAGATGAAGAAGAAGAAGAAGAAAAAAATTTTAATCCAGAAACTATCCCGGTCATACGCTCGACAATTCACCAAAGTTTCATTGCAATCGGATGAACGGTTCTCAGGATAGTCCACCTTCATAGGTAAAATGACCTGATACCCGATGAAGAAGAAGAAGAAGAAAATTTTTTTAATCCAGAAACCATCCCGGTAATACGCTCGACAATTCACCAAAGTTTCATTGCAATCGGATGAACGGTTCTCAGGATAGTCCACCTTCATCGGTAAAATGACCTGATACCCGATGAAGAAGAAGAAGAAGAAAAATTGTTTAATCCAGAAACTATCTTGGTCATACGCTCGACAATTCACCAAAGTTTCATTGCAATAGGATGAACGGTTCTCAGGTTAGTCCACCTTCATATGTAAAATGACCTGATACCCGATGAAGAAGAAGAAGAAGAAAATATTTTAAATTCAGAAATCATCTCGGGCATACGATCGACAATTCACCAAAGTTTAATTGCAATCGGATGAACGGTTCCCAGGATAGTCCACCTTCATAGGTAAAATGACCTAAAACTCGATGAAGAAGAAGAAGAAGTTAAAATTTTTTCATCCAGAAACCATCCCTGGTATACTCTCGACAGTTCACCAAAGTTTCATCGCAATCGGATGAGCGGTTTAGGAGCGCATTCAACACATACATAGATACATAGATACATACATAGATACATACATAGATACATACAAACATTCAAATTTATAATATAGATTCGTTTGGTTTGAGGGTGTTTGAGGTTGTGTAGGAGTTTATTTCGTGCATTTGGTCCGCAAACGCATGCTCTCCAAAGCTAGTGGTATGCATCCCATTTATTTCAGCTAATTTTCAAACCATGTATGAAGATGCAGAATGAAGTGATCATTGTCTGTCATTTATTGATAGCGGAATGCAAAGTTCGCAGAGCTTTAAGTAGGAGCCACGAGGTGTTTTGATTATTACGAGACAAAGCTTGTATTCAATGATTTCGGACTTTTAGCCGAGAAGGGGGGCAATTTGCACGTAAACCAACGAAGCAATAAGACACAAATTTGCGCTCTGCACAACTGGAAGCTCGTTCAAGATGTTTGGCGAAAATTATAACTGTGTTTTTTTGGTTTGTATAGCTTAGATTAGAATCTTAGAACACAGGATTTGGGAAGGATATCTGAATTCTATTTTATTTATTTCATTTATTCTTTTTATTTCATTTTAAATCATTATAGGTACTAATGCTATTATTGAGAAAAGTGAATATTATATATTTTTTATTTAATTAAATTAAATGTTTATACTAATACTTCAATTGGTAAAAAAAATTAAATATGCAAAAGAAATCTATTACATTACAAATGGTTCTTCTCGGAGTATTTCTTTCATTTGCTTCATTTTTATACAACCACAATCATCATTGCATCATTAGCTCATATGGTTTGTAGCAATTTATATCTGGGGGTTACCTTTTCATCTGATCTACCTTATATTGGGTGCCCTATCTACATAATATGATAAATCTCATTTATCTAGAGTATGTGTAATGTGTTTAATCATTGACTTTATTGTATAAAATGAACAATAACATTTCTTTTTAGTATATTTTTAATCTTGTTGCAGTTCTAGTGTAGTCAACCACTGTATCACAATTTTTTACATGGTCATTTTTCATTTATTTTTTACACTTTTTGAAATCAATTATTGTTATATTCTATTTTGTAAAAAGCGGTGATAGTCCAGCGGTAAGGTTGTCGCCTCACATGCGTGAGGTTAACGGTTCGAATCCGGACGGGGCACGCACCTCTGGATTTTTAAAAAATCTATGTGCGGATTTATATCACTATCTATGTGTAACCATGATCCAATTTGTCTGGTTCCCCTTTCTAAGGGTTACGAAGGTCAGATGGCAGTCGCTTCAATGTAATAACCAGACTCGCCAATTCCAGGATCATGGTCAAAGCGTACCCCGATAGAAACGGGACAAAAGCGCTAAGGGTAAAGAAGAAGAAGAATTTCATTTATTTCAATTATTTAATTTATTTTATTTATTTAACATTACTTCTCGAGCAGCTAACAGGTACTATGTCAAATATTAATTTAACACACACCCAATAACAAGTTGCCAGATTCTTGAGATCCAGACTGAAAACACAATTAAAAACTGTGTCTCCACCGGGAATCGAACCCGGGACCTTAAGATAAGCAGTCAGATACCTAACCAATTGAGCCACGAAGGCCGATAAATTTGATAAAAAAAATCTTCGAAAATCGGCCTGACAAAAGGGCCGATTTTCGAAGGTTGGTGGGGAGGTGTCTATCAAATGGAGTCGTTAATTTGTGCCAAAAAAAAGATTGAAAGCACTACTCTAACGCCGTTCCCTCGAAGTTAATGACACAAATGTTCTTTAAAAACGTTTTCTGTGCTGTTTATTGTCAGGCACACTTGGCATTGAAGGTTGTTAGTGATACCTCATTTAATCCACTCAAATCATGTTTTCCTAATAACGGTGCACTGAGTTAACGTTAGTGACGACTTAATAGTATCTATTTTCCTAGTGAAATTTATGTTATCCTGATGTGTCAAAGTCGTTTGCAATCGGATCACTACTTGCACGCTATTTTTGTTTTCCTAATAAACATTTCTCGAATCCCCTACCTTCCCAAGTATTAAAAAAAAATCTAAAAACATAAAAAAAATTGTTAAGTATTGGTTTTAATTTGGGAGTTATGTATGTCATATAAAATAGAAACATTTAAAGGTCCTTAAAAATCTATGATTCCAATTTAACGCCGCAAGTCGTTTTTTTTCAAATAATTTAAAAATAAAATTTACAAAAAAATGTTTCAGTTTATCCAAAAAAATGTGCATATTTTTTTTACCTATCTGGTCAAAATTTATATTAAATTGTGATGTGTATTGATTTGTTACTCAATGTTATGTTTTTACATCTCAAAATTAAAATTGTCACTTCTTTTATCCAAACAGAGTAAAGTGAATGCTTTAGTAAATTCATTACAAAGATAATACAAGGATTATTGTCAAGACGAAATAAATTACTTGAAAAATACGACAATAGTTTGAACTGATCGATCAAGTAGGAAAGAATCGAATATCGTCTGAACAGTGTACATTGAAACGACGCGACGTAACACTACGATTTAACATGTTTTTGAATATACTCGAAATTCAGTTCATGAATAAATTTAAATTGTGTGCACAAACCCAGAATCTAACTTACTTTATATTTATTTATTGTTAGTAACCGTCATTATATTCCAGGATATTTTCGAAACACTACATCAACGGTTTCTTACTGCAATTGCATATTCCTTTCATGGTCCAAGTCCAATGAAACTAAATGATTTGTAAAATGTACTTAATCCCATCTCATTACGTCAGTTTTCAGTGCTCCTATAATTTATTTCCCTCCTAAACGATGATTCAGCGCATTTCCATTTGACAATAATTGTGGACTATGCAAAGATTTAGCCTGGAATCTATAACGTTTACAGTAAGACTCATATGTATGTATGTATGTAGAGTCACCGTAATTGACCATTATTTCTCTATTTATCCCGTTTTTTGACGATTTCAACAGAATACAGAAAAACGTAGATATTTAATGCGATATGAACTTCGGCGGCTTTAAACAGAGAAGGAAATAATATGTTTCCAAAACTAAGTAAACGCTTAATTGGATAGCTATATTGAAGACAATTTGAAGACACAAAATACCCTGCACGCGTTATATACGATACTCAATAGCCACTGACTGGTCGATTTTGAATCGATAATGATCAAGGTATTCAAGTACATATATACATTTCCAAATTTACGCTGTGGGGACGGAATAACCAAAGGAGTTTTGTGAATATGCTGATGTTTACGAAATGCGTGGTTTGTCTTTTACTAATTTATGAATGCAAGCATGCAACCTGTAGTTAGTTAGTGTGCATGTCTGTGGCTGATTCAAACCCTATCACTTCAATATGTGATGACTACCACCGCCTTGTTATTTACCATAATCAGGTCATCAGAGGTGTGTGGTGCATCAAGACCAATCAAATCAAAATTGTGTGGTTATTGCACCCAAGTCGCGGCGCGGCGCAGAGCTGTGGACTGTGCAAGGCGCCACTTGGGTTCATCCACAGCCTTGCTCCAAAGTCCCGTTGCCATAGATCCTCTCTCCGATGTTGTGAGAATTCAATCGGAGAAGTGGTTTGAGATGAGTTAATGCGTTTTGGACATCGAGAGTTTTGAAACGTCCCATTTTAGTTCCTGGAAATTATGGAAACCCTATGAATCTATATGTAGATGGGCATTCCATTGTGACCTAGACGAGACATTGATTGGCGAACGATAAACTCTGGTTTGCCGTCGCCTATGTAAATTATTGCTTTGAAAATATACATAGAGCTAACAATACCCATAGTTTGAGTTTCAATCATATCCTTCCATTCCTCCAACTCAGAGCTGTTTCTTTGTCAGTCAACGTTGTATTATAAATCACGTCCAGTTTAGTCACATTTGATATTGTCCGTTACGCAATACTCCACGTATGATTTATTAATACAATTGATAGACGTTGTTTCGTCCTACGTAGGAATTGGCATTAGACATGTTTTTGCCGTTGCACTTTGAATACGAGCGGTTCAATGAGAGCTTGAATAAGAAAAATATCATAGATTGATTATAGATTAGATTAAACTAAATATATTTACCGAATCGTGCAAACCAAACTTTTTTTATCACGAATAGATAAATAATTCGACAAGACTCTGGCTGCAACACTCTTAACTTCGGATTTTACATACCTATACTGTTAAACTCACTTCATTTTTTTCAAAATGAGATCAGGCAAAAATTATTTTTCTGTAATAATCTGTGTACTTACAACGAATTCCAGTTTCCTCTAGTAATCTTGTTTTTCCTATTATAGCTATGATTTTTGGATATTTGATTTTTTTTTATTACTTAATATTTTTCTTCGACTTGAATTTTTTTTTTCGATATAACACACAATTTGATATCTTTTTTGTATCTTGAGGGGCAAGTCTGGTTAAACGGCGAAATAAAAAGCCCTCATGATTACCCATATCATGGATATAATTATCATATGGAATTCTATAATATCCTAACATATTATAGAACTCCACCGTTTGACCGGATTTGCCCCCCTGGTTTGTTGGAATATTATTATCGAATGACAATAAATCCCCACCATAGTATTTTAACGTGTAATGTGTATGTGTGTATGTGGTTATTCTTTTAGTTCTATTATCAATCATAAATTAGAAAAAAATAATGGTTAAATGTTCTGTATAAACCTACGACCAATGATCGTTAACGACAAATAAATATACCTACTTACACTTTTCACTGTATTATGTGTTATTTTTCAGTTTTTCGAAAAAAATTCGGAAAAATTTACGCGAATATTTTTTTTAAGTATAATTTAGAGTTTGAAAAACAAGGTGATTATTTAATTTAATTACAATGTTTTTTTGCAATTTTAAGCTTAGTATTTTCCGAGTTGTCACCATTTTTTCATATAAAATTTTTGACATTTTGTTGATTTTCGTTGCCGTGATTGCTATCAAATCCTAATATGTACAGTACATACTAATATTTAAGTGTAATGTGAACATATGTAAGTATATGGTATATGGATATGTATTTTTTCTTAATGCATGTTCGTCGCAGGCGAGAACCATGGAAGGTTTAATGTTTGTAACTAATTAATTTATTTAACTCTTTAATTTATCAAACTTTTTGTACATAATATATAAACAAATATAATGCACACTGCCGGACTTATTGCCACTAGGCAATTTCTTCCAACCAACCAGATTACAGAGTGACAGAATTATACAAGTACCTACATCAACAAAAAATGAAAGCTACAAACGAACAAAGAAAATATACATAACACCAAGATAAATAAAAAAAACTTTAAAAAAACATCAGGATTGGGAAGGAACAAGAAGAGGAAATCAAGAACAGGTGTTTAGGGATAAATATTACGTATTTATATAATATGAATTATCTAGATTTTCATTTATTTATTTATCTCGAAAGGATTTTTTTTAAAGCGATGTACTTGGAATTCATTCAAGAAGGATTGAAACTTGTAGAAATTTTGTATTCACACTTGCTTACTATGACAATTTTTAAAAACTGCATATTGGATATCTTTTACTTATTCTGAATTCACGACAGCAAATAAATAGTTCAAAAATTACAAAAACTATTTTATTGATGAGTTAACTTATTGCTTTTCAAACAACGCCGGGTATAAAAAACTAATAAGTAGGTAAATAAAATAACAATTGATAGTCAATGAAGATTCTTTATTATTTTTTTAACAATCTTACTAACCAATGAATAAGATATTTTGTCGGGTACTTAATATAATCACAGTATTGTATTAAAAAAAATCTATTGTTTCTAAACGTTTAAAATAGAACCGATATCTCCGCATGGTAAAAGGCGTTGGTAGGTAAGCTTTCTTCTGGCTTATGTCGTGATATGAATGTATGCAATAATTAATAGCTTCATACATAGAGTGCATTCAATATAAACGTATTATTCTATTAGGTATATATAATAAGAATATAAAATAATATCACGGACATAATGATTGTTCCCTACAGCGGACTTAACAAATACGTACCTTTAAAGAATTTTTAGATTAGTATCAGAGTTTTCAATGCATAACGCCTCCAGGAATAATATGTATAAAGTTGCGTAACTTATATTATAAAATAATACCATTTTACATAGATGCGTTGTGAGTGTGTGTCGACACTGTTTATGTAGCGTTATGTGAGTTACCAAACAATTATTATTATATACCTACCTGATACAATATTATTATTTATAAAATATGTATATTTCTACTAAAGCGAAAACACTGCTATATAAAATATGAGATTATGATGTCCCTATTCAATTTATGGACTCAACTGAATCGAATTGTAAATTTATTGTCTAATTGATACTTGATTCATATTTTACTTCTATTCGTCCTACTTACGATTTTTATTTCATCAATATATATATTTTTTAATTTTAATAGATTTTTAGTATCTTAAAGTCCTAAGCATTTCAATTCATACGTTTATTTTTCTTTAATGGTACACACAAATTGTTATTTTATCTCGTCGGATGAAAGAAATTTACAAATTGCAATAAATAAATAAATAAATAAATAGATACTTTTATGTTTTAGTTACTTTAATATGATGGCAATAAAAATACTGACATACGTACATCGACATCGGAGTAATAAAATATGATACCTGGAGGGGGGGGTGGGGGGGGGGGGGGGGGAAAGAGCGGAATGAAAAACCTCTATTTAAAATTAAGATCGATTTTTTTTAAATTTTCTACATAGAATACTTGCTTCATAGGTTTATAACGTGGGATACCACTACGATATGGGTTACCGTGGACTTGCCCTGCTGATGAAAAAGATTGTAAATTACAAATTTTATATTTTTTCGAATGGCTTCGTCGTCTAAAGAAAAGAATGCAAGAAAAGCATATAAGTCCGATAAAAGTGAAATAAAACCAGACCACAAAATCTGATTATGTGTGTAAAAATAATGAAATAATGCGTGACATAACTGAAAGAACTGAACTAAGATTGCACAGAAAAGCATGCATAAAACCATAAGAAAAGATCTTCTAAGGTAACTGAGTGTTTCTTCTGTTTTATGGAAGAAATCGTATATCCTCACTTACGAAACAATCACAAAAAATGGTGGATGAAGGAAAAAATATTCTGATTCTATTTTCTTCGGAAAGAATGTTGGTTCAGTTAACATTTTGATTTATTGATAAAAAATACAAAAATATTGAAACTTTTTTATCGTAATACAAGAAATGCTTCTCGCATTTTATCATACTTTTATCGCTTTATTTGCATACAAGCAACACCGATATTTAAAATATAAAAGATTGGAAATAATAAATATGCCTTCTTCTTCGTGGTCACAATCTTATGATTGGTTTGCACCAAGCACTCCGTCTCTCCACATATCTCTGTTGTCCATCAGCTTCTTCATCTCTCGTTAGCTGCCACAGCGCACATCACTGATCACCTGGTCCATATAACGATATATGTAACTGTCTCTATAGGGCGACATATATACATAGTTTCTGCCCTCCGCCATTCCTTCGTCGATAGCAATAAGATAAAACCGGATGCCTGATATTATGGTCTATCCACGGACCGAATCCCAGCTGGTTCGTTGTGGGCAACCCTCTTTAGGAGTTGTCTCGTTTCTCCGATACTGCTCAGTACCACATCGTTTAAAATTTGGTTTGAGCAATGGATCCTAGCCATGCGTGTGTAACACCACATTTCAAAGCCAGCCAAATGTCCAGATTCTCTCCGGCAGAAAGTCTCCGTTTCGCTGCCATACAACAGCACACTCCAGATAAGAGTTTCAATCAAGTTCTCAATTGATATCAATGTTAGGAGTTTCAAATATAATAGATTTTTTGTTGAAGACAACTCTAGACTGGAGAATTCTATTATTTCTGCCATTGAGCGACCATCTTTAGATATTCTGCTGCCCACTTTGACTTGCTTTATTGTGGTGTTACCCAGAACAATATTTGCAGATACCTCTTCTCTTCCAGCAACCATGTACCTACTTAATATGCATAAATAATTAAAATGTGAACCAAGACACACACTAAACTTACTTAGATACACATACCTAGATGGTAATTCGATTACGATAACACTTTCCTTTTCCACGTTTTTACAAAACAATTGAAACACCTAAGGCTAAACAGCTGCATTTAATTACTGCTACACTATTATAGAACTGACAATTCACATATAGGGAAAAGGGAGATTATATCGTAGAGTAAAGCCCTCAAATGATATCAAGTGGATAATTATCGCGTCAATATATTATGTATTATGGATGAATAGACCGGTAAGAAATGTGTTGTATATATGTATGTATATTTAAAAACTTAATATACATAACATATAACTATAGGTATATACAGGAGTTTAAACATTTTTTAAATATAAAATATAGTGTAATACCTTGAAGTAGACGTGTGACTAAATTTGTGATAAAACTGTCTGTCTTAAACAGGAATTATTCCTAGTCAGATGGACAAAGACTAATTGGATGAACACAAACCCAATTCCCAACAACTATAAATTATTAACTATATGTTCCTGTGTGTATTTTATAATGGATAAATAAATGAATAAATTATATTGTTATTAAAATATAAACAATACTATACAACCCTCAGCAACTCAATCATATCTCTTCTGAGGTTAAGCCAGTACTGCCAGCTAACGAATACAATAAACAGATATGTTCTTTGGCTGGTTTCATCTAATTCTCCTGTCTTAGGCAAACTGTCTTTTTATTTTGTTTTTCGAGCACCATCTTCTTTCGAAGATTGACGATAATCAAGACGATTTACACCTTGTTCACCGTGGCGTGGAAAAATATGGCTTACCAGGACGATCAGAAGAAACTTTTTCTCTGTCATCCTTTAATTCTTAATATTTTTGGAATTTCGACAGTTATAAATGGATTTTGACCAGACCTGTATTTTTTGATGCGTCAGAAACGTGGAGTCAAACGAAGCAGGATGATAAAGCTCTAGACATATTTGAAATGCGCATCCAGTGACGCTTATATGGTCCAGTTTGTTAGGACAGCGTATATGGAGGAGGAGACAATGCGGAACTCTAATATGAGCTGTATGGTGATAATATGAGCGTAATACGTATTGTCAAGATTGCACGGCTTCGATGAGTCACGTACAGCGAATGGGAGACGGGGACCCGGCAAAGAGAGTAATGAGTAATGACTAATGACCGTTAATCCAGTGGGAAGAAGACGGGTGGGAAGGTCGAAACTTCGGTGGATGGATGGAGTCACAGACTGCTCGGTGTGAACTTGGAGTACTGCCGTTCTGGATAGAAGAGGGTGACAACTGATCTTGGAGGCAGCTAAGGCCCGCCAAGGGTTGTAAAGCTATAGAGAAGAATCAATGGATTATGTGCATATATTTCGGTAATTGGTACACGGTTGCAGTATTTTGAAATTCATGGCTTGGAAAAATTGTTACTTTGTATATAAGTGATATTGTTTGTTATAGTAGACACTGGTTTGAAACTATGGTTGATCTGCGGCTGAGCTTTTAGTACCTACACTGTACAGTGTACACGAACCCAAATCATTTACCTTCATATATTGTTCCCCTAATACAAAACGACCATTATTCGCGTTGTTTAAGTGATACTGGTGGATGCTTTGGCATGTACCTACTTCTTGTTTTTCCAAGGACATATTCATTAAAAAATACATGGGGATATTTAAATATATGATACTTTTGGTATTGCAGTCACATTACGTAGAACAATAGCGATTAATTATTACCCTGTCATTCGACGTCCAATTATATTATACAATTTCCAATGTAGGTAGATATATAATGGAAGTGTTCTCCATATATGTCCAGGGAACGGGCCTGATGTTGTTATCCAAGAAACGATCTCCACGATTGCAATTGTGTGGCAAATAGCTCTGGGAGACCTCCTATTCCGTCTTTCCTCCCTACCTCGAAAGGTCCACGTTTTCCGACCTCTGGGGTCAATTATTAAAATTATAAGACATTTCATGCATCAACCGTGCACAGCGAACGATTCCATAAACGTCACTATGAAAATAAAATATATTGTTTTCAGAAATATGGTAAACTATTCGGGAAATCATATTTATTTGATTTATCTATAGTAGGTACAATAACAATTTCAAAATCGTGAATATAAATGCCATATAACTGACACAATACTATACAAAAACAAATAAATGATTATATTTTTATTCTCACTTGATAATAACACAACCAAACAGGCACATTATGAATATTTTAAAATAAAGACAGCAAAAATGTGAATTGCTTATCCTACACTTAATCAACAGTTGTTTTTTATACACTCATATATTTTATAGTTAAAATATTTCAAAGAGTTTTTAAAAATATCACAATCGGGTACTCATTATGTATTTTCTAATTTCTACTATTTTTTGATATATGGGTAGGTACTATTGCCGCTTCGCACTATTTTCTGTGGTGAAATACAATAGTATAACTGAACTAATATTTTTTTTTACCCTGCTTTCTTTTCAACGGAAATGTTTGTAAAACTTCATGTAGGTATAGCAGATGTTCGATGTCTCTGAATGAATAAATGTTCTTTTTGCTTCTGATGCATGTGATCATCACAAAACTGTTGTAATCTGTCATACAATCAGGAAGTGACCTTCCCTTTAATCATCAAAAATGCATAAGAATTCACAGAAATGCACAAAGCAGTTATAAAACCCATAATTGTTATACGAAATTAAATTCTATCAAATTATTTCAATTGGTCTGATTTCAACTGCTCTTAATAGAATGGCCGCAAAGCGAAAGGAAGCAGAGATCAAATTTGAATGCAAAAAACTCTCCAATTTAGAAGTTCTGCTTTGAATATCTCCAAATGTATGTACATAACTAACTTTTGCCAATATTTCTGAACCTCGACTCAATATAATACCTGACCTATACTTGAGCAATTTCGAGTGATAAACAGTAACATGACCTATATTATAATCCAACAAACACCACACCAGATACATAAAAAATAAGTGGCCATTATTGTGGTTGGTTAGTAGTTGGCATAGGTTGAGATCGTGCAGTTTTAGTCGAGGAATATGTACTTAAAAGGGGCCGCGTGCCGCATGGCTATTTGGAATAATGCCACCTTTAACTTTATCGCGTTTTGTGACTGTCACCGTGTGACTTTGATCCTTGGATCTCGTTTCATCGATCATTTGAACCTTTTAGATCTTTGAATCCCTTATTTGTTTGCCTTATTTGCTATGAATGATTTTATTTTATGTATGTAACTGAGGTAGGTACATATTTGATTTTCCTTCATTTGTGGTTTTAAAATTTACAATCAATCTGACTCAATATATTTTATTATTATTGAATTATTTTAAAAATATTAAAAAAAAAATTTTACACGTGCGTTGTCTGCAGCAAATGTACATAATATGTGCAACTAATTTATTGAACTGGCTTATTGTAATATATTGATGTTGCGCCTTTCAACAGGCAATCTTTATAGCTTCTTACGAGATTGCACGAACAGGAGATCGGCATTCTTCGGGAGTAGGGAGATTGATATAAAGGAATGTCTGGGGTAAGGCCGGGGGTGGATTAATCGGGTATTGATCGATGATATAGTGCTATCACGTTGTGGTTCAATTATATTGTACTTCACTCTTATAATATCTAAGTACTGTATTTATAAACTGTGTAAATAGTAAACGCGTGTGTTTATTTAACAATATAGTTATCAAAAGTAACAGATATCAAACAATAGATATAATTTATCAATCTTCCCCGAAATACATAGATTATTAATTTCTTTAAATAAATAGCAATTATTTGTTTTTTGAAGAAAAAAAATCAATTGCTGATACGGATATTTCAAAATGCGATTAAATTGTTGAATCAGATGTTGATTAAAATAAAGAAGATTCTCCAAAAATAATTACATTATAAAAAAGTGTAACAATTACGAAACATTAACTTTCTTCTTCGCTAAACGAAATAAGTATTTACTCTTAAAAACCATTTTTGCTGTTTTACAATAACTTACTAAATACTTTCAACGCTGTCTTATAAACTTAATGATTTCCATAAAATGTGAAGGTAAGATTCCTAATTAATTAGTGTTTTAAATAAACACGTATTTGTTATTTCATGTACCAATTGTGACTTGTGACCAATACCATGGTAAGCACGACAATAAATTCTCGTACAACATGTTGTTGAAAATCTCCGTAGTATGTACATAAGTTAGTATACGGAGAGTAGTCCGTGTGGATATTTATAACCAGAACATTTCTCACACTGTCCATAAGACGTCAAAACAAAGGTGCGGAGTTATACATAAATAAATGTTCACAGTTGTTAACAAATAGCAAAATGTCTCATAACACTTACAAATCATAATATCTACATTGTTTCTAGTTGAGATACTGCAGGTAATAACCATACCATATACCAGCACAAATTCGCGGTAGGTACATCTTGGATACACTTTGGCTTTGAATTGCATCGTGTCTCGTGGAAGTTAGTGATCTTTGACAGTAACATTAATTTCAAATTTTAAGTATTGATAACCGTTGGATATAAATATAAAATTTATGTTAACTTTGTCGGACAAGTGTTTTTTTATATATTACTAGCTTTTATGTCCCGCCGTTGGCCAAGAATGTAAATTAGTGAAGGAATAAGCAATCGTTTATATACCTATATACATAATATTGTCACAAATAATTTTTTTTAACCGTAGTATGAAAAGTAGTTTGAAATTTAATTGAATTTAAGCGGTGTAAAATCTTAAAGTGATGGCCACAATCCATTTGCTTTTATATATAAGCACATACAATTTCTGCACGCATGGACTATGGGAAATGATTTTAAATATGACTTATTATAAAAAGACAACGTCGTAAAGAGTTTGGATTTGGCCACAACCCCTATTTTTATATATTGTCATCGAACGCAAATAATGTGTTTTAAATATTTAGTAATTTTGGATGATGGGAAATGGTTTAAAAATTGATTAAACAAAAGTACTGAAAATATTCTAGTGTTGGTCCCATCCCATTCGTTTTTATATTTTTCGTCAAGTGTGCATATAGTTTATTATAGTTTTGCACAATAAAACTGATAGACTTAAAACTGACACATAAGTCTACATTACAGAAGAAGAAGACTTAAGCTATGTTAAATAGTTTTTAATATGAATATAAACGTTGTGAAGATCCAGCAATGGCCACAACCCCGATTTTTTATATATTGTCATCAAAATGAAATGTGTAGTTATTGAAAATTAAGCAATATATGATGATATAATAAATGGTGTAAATTTGATTGAACAAAAGTAATGAGAAGATTCTAGTGCTGGTCACATCCCATTCGTTTTTATGTATTTTCATCAAGTATGCATGTTGTTTATAATATTTCGTTACAATAGACTATTAGACATAAAACTAATCCAAAAGACTAAATAAAAAAGAAGTAGAAGTATAAAACTATAACAAATAGTTTGTAATAAAAACTGACCCAATGGTCTACATAGAAGATGAAATAGAAGAATTACACATTAGGAAATGTATTATATAAAAAAACTGACCAAAATGTCTTCATAAAAGAAGAAGAAGATGAATTGAACTATAGGAAATATTTTATATAAAATTCACCCAACATCTACATAAAATAAGAAAACGAAAATTAGACTAAAGGATAGTTTGTTTAAAAATAGTTTGTTTAAAAACTAACCAAAAGGTCTACATAAAGGAAGAAGAAGACGAATAAGACTATAGGAAATAGTTTGTATAAAAACTCACCCAAGGTCTACATAAATTAAGAAAAAGAAAAATTAGACTATAGGAAATAGTTTATTTATGAACTGTCCCAAATGACTTCACAAAAGTAGAGGAAGAAGATTTAAACCCCAAGAAATAGTTTGTAGAAAAAAATCACCCAAAGGTCTACATAGAAAAAAGAAGAATTTCACTATAGGAAATAGTTTGTAGGTATATTGAATGTGTATTGTAGTTAACCTAAAATTGTTTAATAATTTTCCTATACTAAATCAGTATATTCTTGGTTTTTAAGTAGTAAGTATTAGGTATGTAGGTACCTACCTACAATGATGTTCTAAATTAATTCGAATTCGATTTATAACAAATTTTATTTGAATATCAGAATGTGTCCGTTACCATAGTAACCATGTTCCAACATGTGAAAAATATCAAATGTTATGGAGACATTTTTTGAATATGTAGGTACCTACATTGGTTTGTTCGATGCCATAAAAATGAAAATTGTCAGAAAAATCAAATATTTTTAACAAATTATGCAATTTTATTACGCCTATATCTTTACTAATAATTAACAGACTTTTACAATATATGTCTTAAAACTTGCTGTAATCTCTTGTGTTTCATTTTATTATTTCATAATCACATTTATTTCAAAGGTATATTATTTTAAAGAACATATTCATTTGGTAGGAAAATTAAATATCGTATGAAAAGATATTAAAATGTCGGGGTTATATGTACATTTGTACAAAACGCTTACTTTAAAAATAAGTTAAACATTATAATTAGACAAAATATTCACCATGTTTTTCACTTAAAAGCTAAGTTATACTTGAAAATATATTTTTTTCGTGTAAATACGTACTTCTAACTTTTAAACTAACAGATATTTGCGTGCAAAATGTACACTTTTTTGACAGATATGACTTGGAAAATTTTGTATGAAAAAAATAATTATTGAAATATCTTTAAAATTCAGCATTTTAATCGCATTATTTTTAGCGTGACACTGCATCAGGTATACTGGTACACGTTCGCACATAAATTAGATTTTTAGATGCTCTTGGTTTTTCAAAAGGCGTGAGACAAACACACACACACACACACACATACACTAACATATTGATTGCTTTATTACTTTAGATTGTCAATTCTGTCTCGAATACTTTGAAATCAACGAGATTTGAATTAAAAATAAACTTCCTGCAAAAGAATATATGGTTAAAAAACTTCTTCCTGGACGTGTTCTTCGTTGCTGAAGGTTGTATTCATCTTGATAAACCATTGCTGTCTCCCCGACAAAACCTGAAAGCTACCGAGACACTAGTTATTTAGACTATTTTACGTGGAATACTCTGGTAGCAGATGTTTGGTAGTCTAATTTGTATCCTCTGTTGGTCTACAATGGATCTATAAGTCCGCTTGAACAGCAAAATTATGGCTAAATAAAATGTTTTTTAATACTTTAATTTATAATGGAATCCACCAACATACAGTCAGTAATCAACGAATTTTAATAAAAGGTTTGTGTTTCTTTGTCATTGGAATGAGTGATCACTAATTGTAAAAGGGAACGCAATGAATTTCTTAATTGATGAATCTTGTGCATAATGATGGACGCCACAGGTTGAAAATTCTGTTGGTGCCTTATATAATATATATATAATATGAAAATACCTATATTTCTAATCGTCTGTATTGAAATAATATTATAATTAGGTAATAATATAAGACAGACAATATTATTACCTACCTTATTATAATATTATTTCAATATCGGACAGACAAATTGGAGGAGACTTGCTGTCGACAGGGCGGGATGGAGGCAGTTTCTTGAGGAGGCCAAGGCTCGCACCGGGCTGTAGCGCCATTGCTGATGATGAATAATATAAGTTGATAATTTAATTGTGTGTCACTCTTTTCTTCGACATAATATTATTGATAAATATAATAAGTTAATAAGTCTGTTCTGGTTTAAATAGAAATGGGCGGTTGTGGGTATAATTTGATGTGTAAATGTTGTAACGGTATATCATAAGAATACATAATGTGAGTGCAAATTCTGGTGACCTCTACTAGTGTAGTTGCAAATAATTGTGGAGAAAGACATGAACTTGGAAATATTGATGTCATTGTTGAGACAATATAAAACATTACGAGATTCACTAGAAAAATTTGATAAAAAAATGTAAAGCGTAGACAAAAATACAATGAAATATAATGATGTGATAAAAATCCTCACAGCTTCGACAACTTATAAATTCTGTTTACTGCACTACTAAAATGATGCAAAATTCTCTTGTTGGTTGGAAGAAATTGCCTAGTGCAATAAATGTTTTAAAAGAGTAATATGTCCTTGCAACAAGTACAAATACATCCTCATGCATTCCCTAAATTAAGAATAAATGCTTGTGTAACAGGTAAACGAAATCGGTCGTGGCAGGATTCGAACTCGCAACCACTGGATTACTAACCCAGCGCGCTATCCGCTCTGCCACCACCCACCTATCTCAATATATAAAAATCTCGTGTCACGATGTTCGTTCACGCTAATCTCCGAAACTACTCAACCGATTTCAATGAAATTTTGTAAACGTGTATGATTGGTTGCAACTTGAAAGGTTGGAAGATTTTGTATCCGATAGGTGGCGCTATTATTGGGATCTAAAAAATATTACAATTTTTACAACGATTTTTTTTTAGATTTTTCATCCGTTATTACATACAAACACAAAATTTACATTTCGTACATTCCCAATGATTTTTTATTGGAAAAAAGAATGGTGATTCATTTCTAAGCTGTGTAAGTTTTCAATAGATAGTGGTGTGCACAAATATATTACGCATCAAGAGAATATACTTATAGATTCCACCAAACCTCTTGAGACTAATCGCCGTGGAGGGGGGCGGTTTGCACATATACTAACAAAGCAAAAATACACAAATTAGCGATCTGTGCATCCATGTAGCTGTTTGTTTTACGATAGCTATACCGCACACAAATGTACATAAAATAATGCGATCTACATAGCAGGCGGTCTGTAGCAGAGCAACGTCTGCCCGGGCCCTCTAGTATTTGTATATATTATGGGCACAAAGATAAATAAATAAATAAAATGTATTCGACGATGACTATTGGTAAAGAATTTCAATTTTTATAAACAACGTGCTTAAATAAATCTAAAATTTAGATTTATTTAAAGTATTTGAGTGCAGAGACATGACAGTAAGTTATTTTTTGATTTACTTTGTGAAAACTTAGGACAATTAAGGCGTGCAAGGAAGTCATTATGACACACACACAGACATTGCAATGTTGACATGAGTTAACCTTAACCAGCACATTGTGGAATAATATATTGTTTAACAGTCGCCCTCGCGGATATTATTGAAGATTATATGAATATGAAATATCATCGAGAAGAATCGAAGGGAGTTTCCGATTCAACGACGATTGGAAATAAATTTATAAGTTAGTGATGGAGGAAGTCATTTCACGAGACTCCATAACACAAACGCATCACTGATTCATATTTGGACAAAAACCACATTGTTGGAATAGTTTACAACATTTAAAAACATAATGAAAGGACTTGTGCTTTGAAACTTGCCAGTTTATATAAAAAACTTATTGGAGGTAAACATAAAAAATCGTTGGAATTAGCGATGGGTAAAATACACCATTATACAGATATGCAATACCAAACATTGCATTATGAAAGGAAATTTTGGATTATTTGATTAGAAATTACCTTCCGGATTATGCAGGTACTTATATTCTTTGTCTCTCTGCTGTCTATTGACCCTTCAAGGTCCCATTGATCACGTGAATTTTAATAATTTCAAACAGTTTAAAAGGCTAAAAAAAATCTCAATATGCCGTTTTACTATCAGTAAACTCCTGATAATGTAAATAATTTCCTGACACCTTGGTCATTTCTCTGACAAGCCCTCTTTATAAATGCTATATGACTTCACATATTGATTGTTCTTTTGCATTCTAGTGCCGAAATTGCACAAAAATATGAACTTATTTTCGTGTTATTCATGACAGCGATAACAATGCCCTTAAAAGCGGAACGAGGGGAGGTATCCAAAATAAACGAAATCGGTATGCAATTATATTTAGACAGTTGCAATTTTATTATTAAAGTAACCAAAAGACATTACTCGATCTTGAAACATTTTTTATTTCCATTAGATCATGTCAAAAGAGGGCTGTAGGTATGAAGTAGATGTATCCTATTGGAAGTCACATGCAATACCACCGTTATAACATTCTGCATCGTGCGCTAATACTACTGAAGCATTCTTACATCACGTAAAAACCTCAGAGACTATAGATGGAAATGCTGGATGGAGCACATACCAATAAGTACATACCTAACTACCAAAGCCATGGATCACGTTTCACACGATTGTAAACATCGGGTAATTAGGGTAAAAGCTGTATGACTGTGTGCAGTTGAACTTGATTGACTTTACTTCCTTGTCGCTCTGTAAATAATAGTGCAGCGGCATTTCAAAATTCACCAATTATTATATCAACTGATCCAACGATTCGACCAAAAATTGAGTTCTCTCGATCACCTGGCTGCGAATGATGGCGATCCATCGACAGTGATTGAAACAATTCTCACATAAATAATGGAATGAAAAGATTTGAATAGAAGCTATAGAAGCAGCAACCGAGACATGAATATCTAAAATGTATGCTTTAATTGTATGAAAAGTCACGAAACCTATAAATAAATACAAGATAATATTCTTTTGGAACTGTTGGACAACGAATAATAATGATGTCGCAATTAAAACCAAAATATCATTAATTAAACTAACAAAGTAATTGCAGCCGATTTTGTTAAAAGTTGAATAATAGAAATAATTTGATTTAAATAATAAGCTTATTTCATATATGTACTTATTTATTTTTTATTGCTGAAAATAACAAATAAATGTAAATGAAGAATATGCCTCCCCCACCCCCAAAAATGAATGAATACCTACTTATATTTAAGAATGATACACTCATAAAACTAGATTTCTAGCCTCGGCCTAAATTGGGAAGAATCAATTGCCATAGATAAACCGAATTTTTATATCGGGATGACGCCATTATTTGGGGTGAATACTAATCTTCTTTTTCGTACCCAGTCAATTGGTAATATTTTAATTTTCTGACCCAATGGAAAATATAATAAAAGTTATGAATCTACAATTTAAATAATGATGGACAAAAAGATGATTATGCAATAGTAGGATTCACCGAAATATAGCAAACCATAGATAGGTGCATGTGCTGGTATATGTTGGTGTATTTAAACATTATTGATTACCACTAATATTCATATTTTTCTACGTCACATAACGAAATCATGTAGATCAAATTCGAAAATATTTAAATTTATTAGTTTCTCCTAGGTAGCCCAGGAAATTATTCGATCTGAAAAAAAACTGTACCTAAATTACATATTTTCAAATTAAGAAAATAAGCGCGGATAAACAAAAAACGTAACAAATATTGATTCTGAATTCAAACTGAAGACGAATGACGTCCTACAAATATTGTACAATATACAAATATTTTTGGCGGGAAATCCATTTTAAGAGATGGGCAAAGTGGTTGGTTAGTTCTATAATAAATCGCGATAAGTTGTGATGGCGCCTACAAAAAAAAAACAAATGTAATATACCGTGCATGCGTCTGGTCTTGTATGAAATGTAGGTAGAGGGCACGTAAAAAGGTCGCGTTATTTTGTTGTTCAGCGCATTTGAATATTAAAATGAATTTCCTTCTTTTGCACGGATAACATAAATAGCACGCGGTGAAAAAAGTTGCCAGACTCGCTTGGAGAGCCAAATTGAGAGAGAACATCCCAAAAATGCCCTAGCAAGTCGTGTAGAGTCGGCGCAGTTTACCGCCGTCACCAGGCGCTCATAAAGATACGGAGTTAAACTGGGTGATCGAGAACGTTGTGGCATGTTGTGTGATGATGCAACATGACGCTGAAGTCTCAAAATACTTCGAGTAGAGCGAGAAAATACGTACTGTGCTAACCCGATATTGTTTTTCTCCTATGTGTTTCAGCGATTACTTCATTGTCGGAGTCCTCTATGATTAGGAGAACATAACTGAGCGAGGGATTTGCATGGTTACATGCCGCGAATGAAATCATAGTACCGTGAAATGTATACGGGTGCTCCATCTAGTGACTCTTTTGTGAGTTTGTTTAAGGCGCGCGTTCGGCGCGGCACTGCAAGGCGCAAGGCAGCAAACATGTTGTAGTGGCGCGGAGCACAACATAGAACATTGAGATTCCTTCAATTCTAAAAACGCACAATATTTTAATACAATCTCAAATTTATTGATAAAATTTATAAAAAAGCCTTAATAAAAAGAAGAAGAAGAAATTTTAAATCGTCTTCGGAATTGAACCCATTAAGTATTTACCTACGTATATCGTGCGATTGTACAAATTATTAGATATAACTTGGATAGGTATTCATTTACAAAGTTTTCGAAAATAATTCACACACCATTACCAATATAAAGTCTTCGTCTTCGTATAACTATTTTTCAAGTATTTTTTTTGACTAGGTACTTTATTTTCATTTTAAATAATTAATAATTTAACTTTTTTGTTGCTTTCATTTTTTTATCTTTTAACTTGTTTATGGATTGCATTTTTTGATAAATATTTAGATTTATTTTGCTTCTGTTTTTTTGATTCCATCATTTTTATTTTATTTTTATTTTAATTATATAATAAGAATAATTTGACATCTTTGTTCATTGCTGTTATTATTAATTTGTTTATTCATTGCTTTCTTACTTTCTTTTTCAAGTCTTCTTTTATTATTTTTGTATTATTTTTCAATATTACAAGAATGTAGCTTGAAGTGGACTAACATACATAGATACAGTCCTTTCTGAGTAAATTTGAATAGACTAGCTACACTTGTTTCTTCCTCTGTACCTACTTAAAATTAATACAGCAAAGACATAGAATCTTGCTTTGTCTTACGGTGTGACCAAAATGGCAACTTTTTTCCAATTTGGATACCGTTGATATTTATCTGAACATTATATTCGATATACGCATCATTGTCATCCATTGATACCTATATTACATGTCATATTCCGAATGGTTCTTATCTTCCGTGACCGATTTAGAGATAATCACTATATAATATGGTACCTATCTACGTGTTTCTCGCCATCTTAATCCATAGTCCATACCATAATTCCAGACTGTGTTCATTCAACGACTTATATTTTCATTTTTTTTCAATACGAATTTGTTGTGCTTAGGTACAAACCATCACGCCGTATCCCTCACGGGGTAGGTAGAGAGAACCGATAGCCACATTTTTGGCACGCGTACCTCGCCTCATCCACATTCATGCATCGTCTCTCATTCCATTCCTGTCCACGACCTCTCATTCCATTCCTGTCCGCAATGTATATTTTCTTTGTCAGGCGTTCCTCATTTATTCTCCCAATGTGGCCAAACCATCTTAATGTGTTCACTTTCATTCTATTAATGCCATCTTTCTTCATCTTACATTCTTTCCTTATGTCCTCATTTCTTACCATGTCATACATCGTTCTATTACAAATTCTTCTTGACGATCTCATTTCAACTGTATTTATTCTGATTTGGTGCGACTTCTGCCATGTCCAGGTTTCATTTGCACACGTCAAGGTTGGCACTACGATAGTGTTGTGAATGGCAACTTTGGCTTCTTCCTTTGATATGTTGCAATCATTCATAACTGGTCTTAGTGCTCCATGCACTTTGTTTCCAGCCATAACTCTTCTTTCGATCTCCTTATCATGACTTAATAGTTTACTTTTTATATTATATATATATCTTCATAGTGTTGGCTGATCAAGTTGGAGTTACATGTGTTAATAATTTGATATTTTAGCACTCTTTGAAATCTTAGAGGACATTATCGTCAAAATATTTGATATTATTAATTTTATCATTATTGATATAGGTACCTACCATATTTATTTAGTATTCAATGCCACATTTAAGTACTTACCAACAAACCTATCACTCTGCAACTCACATATCGAAATATTGATATATCTCATTATATCTCAGCTACATTTCTTGTGAGGTGCCGGTTTCGGGTGTCCCGTATGAGTCGAAAATATGTACCTACATTAGGGAACAAAAATATCTCACAATGTTCAGTAATGTACAAAAAGATGTATAAATAAATAAATAAATAAATAATGAGGTTCACCTAGCATTCATAATGTTGCCTTTTTATGTGAGACGACACTAGTGTGTGGGCATACATGCATGTGTCGTGCTTTATTTTACAAGTTAATGAACAACCGCACACCTGTCGCTGGTTATCCCACGATGAGTTTGCCAATGGTTGAAAAACAATATTAAAATATGAAAAATGAGACCTTGAGTAATTTCTCCAAGTTATCGATAAACCTCTTGAAAAATCACGTGCGCTGCGCAGAACTCAATTTGTTTTTGCCTTGTTGATTAATAAATTGTCCCCATTAACACCGAAATATGTCAAGATATTTGCCAAATACATACATATTAGGTCTTTCCACTCCAATAAGTATTATACGTATTTAAATGTCTATTACATAATATGTCATCTATTGCTTTTTCAATAATCAATTCGCCCGTAGCGACATGTAGGTACATAGGTATTTAATTTTTTTCCAAAAATATACTTCACTTCAGATATTAAAGCAGTCCCTTATGAAAATATATAATCATCCAACACTATATAAACTTCGACGCACAAACGTGAACAAAGATTTATGATATTGTTAATCTTAATGGAATCATCGTATATATGTCTGAATGCTCTCCCTTTGGAAACTCATTAAAGTCTGTCTAGTTTAGGATATTATGATGATGATCTTTTTTCTCTACTGTTCCTGTTCGGTGCAGAAACGTTCGGTTATGTATAATAATAGTTACAAATTTCCATTAACCGCATTGACCCTGAGGTGAAAAATTATCCCACGATCTCGATTATGCCGCTAAAAAGGTTGTAGGGTCGAACTGAGAGCTGGTTGCCGGTTTGTTGCTTATGCAGGAGATCTACCGAACCTCATTAGGCATGATATAACTGCATGATGTTATTATTTTATAATTGTGAACACATCCGCATGTATAACGTTAAATATTATAGTGTATTATTTTAACAGAAAAAGAGAATAACATTTAATAAGTAGAAACAGAGCATTCAGGATCTTTTATTATTTATTACGATTCACGGTTACCAGGAATGAATTTTGAAACGACCGCCGATATCGAACTCTAATAATAATTAATATTTAAATAGATAGCACTATGTGTGATTTTTCGTACACAATCAATCTGGATCACGATCCGTGATTAAAAATCAATGATCGCGATCCAGATTGGCTGTGTAATTGATTGATTGACGGGCTGCCATTCCATTTTGCCGTGCCGTTTCTGGATCGTGATCGTTGATTTTGATCACGATCCAGATCGACTCTACGGGCTGCCATTAATCTGAATTATGATCATCGAACGTGAATTGTGATCCAGATTGATTGTGTACGGGATACCGTAAGAATCAGTAAAATAACTACTTAGGAATTGCGATTTTGTTGAAAGAGCTTTTTGTAATCAAAAGTTGTTTTAAATTCCCTTGCTGATTTTTCTTATCCTTGTTGTGTTTTGTAAATACCAAAAGCCATCAAATTTTGTCTAACTCTTCATCCCCAGAAATGTTATAATTCGTTTTTCCGTAAAACCCCTAGCCTAAAGAAACAATACGCCTGATGTTTGCAACCTATCAGGCGTCTTTTTTGTGAGTCAATCTCACTGTGAGTTGTGTACTTTTTGATTCTTTTTATTTCGATAATTTATAAACACATTTCATTGTGAATAGACTTACATCAGAGCAACGCTTGCAAATTGTTGTAATTTTTTATCAAAATAATGGATCTGTTCGTCAAACTTATCGTGCACATCGTACATTTAATGGCGTCCATAATCGTCCTTTTTTGAAGCCCATTTTTGTTGAATGGGTATGTAAATAAGCAGAATTTTAGCATTTGGAGTGAGGATAATCCACAAGCTTTTCTTGAAACACCATTACATTCACAGAAAATTACTGTTTGGTGCGCTTTATGGGCTGGCGGAGTCATTGGTCCATATGTCTTCAAAAACGATGATTATATTGGTCCATATGTCTTCAAAAACATTGTGAAATTTTTTCGTACCTCGATCAGCTGGCATTAATCTTGCTGATATATGGTTCCAACAGGACGGAGCCACATGCCACACAGCGCGCTCTACAATTGATTTACCCAAAGAAACTTTTTATGAAAGAATAATTTCACGTATTGGTCCAATTAATTGGCCACCAAGATCGTGTGATTTAACCCCATTGGATTCTTTTCTTTGGGGTTATGTAAAGTCACTTGTCTACATCGATAAACCAAAGACAATTGAACACCTGGAAATCAACATTCGAAGAGTTACATATTGGCAAAATACGGCCGCAAATGCTGCGAAAAGTTAAAATTGGTGTTTCAGATTGCGCCCTGTATGCGCTAGCCGTGGCGGCCACATGGCCGAAATCATATTTAAACATTAATGTCATAAAATTTTCTTTCAAATAAAGCCCTTTTCATTGATATTAAAAATATATTTTTTTGTTTTATTATGATTTAAACTTGTGTAACTCTATAAAAAACACCCTTTATAACACTGTTGAAAAAAAGTAGTTTTAATACATATTTTTTTTTATAGTTTTGCCATCAAGCAAACACAAATAACTACATGGCCACTGTAAACAAAAATATATAATTGCCAATGATCCAATATGCCTTGACCTTTTATAAAATAAATACCAAACAATATAGGTAGGTATCTTAAAAACATGGTAAACCTATAAACCCATAGCTAATTTATATCTACCCACTTATTTTCATCTTGTTTCTAATATTATGGAAAAAATTGTTTTAATATTCCTAATGATACTGGTCTTTTATTTGATATCAATATCAATAAACATTTTATTACTCAGAGATAGTCAATTAGAGAATTTAATTGTTTCAGGGCGTGAAAAGAACTTCAGAGTGCGCATGGCCAATGAATCCACTACACTCGGAATACCATACGACTTTGACAGTGTAATGCATTATAGGAACAACTCCTTTTCAACAGACAAGAAGAGAAAACCAACCATTGTGCCAAGAAACCCCAACATAAAAGTTCTTATGGGTCAAAGGATTAGGGTATCAGTTTCGGACATAGCCAAACTAAACAGACTCTATAGGTGTGACAAAAAAATTTACAATATGGGAAATAACATACCGGGAGCCATTTATTGGGACACGTTCAGAGAAACTATACTTAACGAGAAACCCATTTATTTTAACAAATTGCCAGAACCAGAACCACTAGAATTTGAAGAAAACCATTTGAAAATATTTAATTTCAATAGAAATAAATCAATTAGCTAAAATATTCTAACACTATGTATAAAAGTGTTTTCCAATAATGAACAAATTCAAGTTATATTATATAATTAAAAGCGTCATCAGACAGGCAGCTATACTGATGTGTCTGATCTTACAAGTTCAGTCTGTCAAGTCTCTTTATGAACACTATAACATTTTGTGCTACGACCAGTTCCTGTGGCAAACTGTTCCACGCATCCACAATTCTATTGGACAAAAATTTTACTAAGATTTTAAATGTTTATAGGATAAACCTACGGAAATATATATTTATTTATAACACACGGTTTACAATTTCACATTTATATACCTAGTATGTCCTATTCTGATTCTTTTCAGAGTACGAAATTTCTCATATACTAAAATAAAAGGGGATAAATTTAGACGAATCAGAATAGGACATATTGTACATAATATCCACTTCACTAGACCAATTACCCCATACCGTGGTGGAATATTTGTATATCTTTAAAAAAAACGCCGCTCAGAATTCGCCATTGTACTGATGCCTTAACAATTTGGAAAGGATCAGGTCAGTGGACATACTCTGTATGTCCAGGACCCTTTTCAGGAGCCACATTAGACAGGAATAATTCATTATTTTGTTATCAGCAGTGAGTACATGTAACATGATATCAAATGTGGGCTAATGAAGATACACTAGATTTTTTAGGGCGACGGCCGATTTATTAATGATATTAATAACAAATAATAAAATTATTATTATTACCATTATACAATTCCTCGAAAATATTAGCATATCAATGTGTAAATTGTAAATGATTTCATAGAACAAAATAAAATACAACAAACGCACCTATCAAGCCTTCAATTGGGAATAATTTAGTCCAAATACTAAACACATCAAAGGATAAAGCTCTGAGGAGGTCGCTATACTACCTATCAACCCTAATGATTCCTTATTATTAATGTTTTAAAAATCTTTAACGATTCTACATGTATTCAACAAAAATGTCTAAATTAACTAAAGCAGTGTATTTTACGATTTTATTATTATAATAATAATAATAATTTGTATAGCGCCATTTAATGATTCAAGATCATTCCAAGGGCGCTGTTATTTAGATAGATATTATATTGCTCTACGAAACAAAACTGTTTTCAGTCCTTTAGAGAAAGTGCTCTTACTATTTGCACTGCGGACATCTAGAGGCAATTTATTCCACTTTATAGAACCACTCACACCAAAGCATCGATCATAGTAAGCCGCTTTATTGGCTCTGTCCAACTCCTTTAGAGAGTTGGTACTCTGTGATCCAGAAGACCTAACTGTGAGATGCCTCCCAGAGAGATCTTTTCTCTGACACAGCTCTTGTATGTATTGTGGTGCTAGGTTATTTAAAGCATTAAACACCGTTAAGCAGATTTTGTAGTCAACTCGCTCTGGACACTTCAACCAATGCAATTCGTTAAGTAGTGGAGTTACGTGACATCGTTTTTCCGCTCCATAAATGAGCCTTGCCGCTGCATTAAACACCATCTGTAATCTATCGAGCTGATACTTTGGCACATCCATCATCCATTACAGTAATCTAGCCGAGACACAACGAAAGCATTTGTAAGTGTTATTGTCTCATTTTTGGGCAGGCTTCGACGAATGTTTTTCAGTTGTCTTAGTTGGAAAAAGCATGAACTGACTGTTTTAGAGATTTGCAGGTCAAGAGACAACTTATTGACTAAGTGTACACCCAAAAACTTGACACTTGCAGACGGCAAGAGTTTTTCTCCGTTGATGTTAATAGGAGTACTTTCAATGAGGTGCTGTCGCCGTGGTGAAGCTACCCACATAAACTCTGTTTTTGTTGGGTTTAATTTTAGCTTGTTATGAGACATCCACGTAGCGACTTTTTCGATGCACTCAGCAGTATCCACTTCCAGACGGTTTTTGTTCATGGGACTACAAAATTTGAATAACAAGCGGTCGTCAGCGTAAGCGAAAGAGTCAAATCCTTGATTTTGAATTATATTATCAAGTTGTTTTATGTATAAAATAAATAAAATTGGTCCGAGCACCGATCCCTGAGGCACTCCAAACTTTACAATTTCCGGTAAAGACGTATTATTATTTATCCTCACAGACTGGCATCTTCCTGAAATATATGAGGTCATCCATTTTAGAAAATTTCCACAAATTCCGTATTCGCGTTCCAAGAGTCGAAGGAGAATTTCGTGATCAACAGTATCAAAAGCAGCACTCATGTCAAGAATTGACACTAGATTTTTTTCTTTATTCTTATTTATTATATTGTTTAATTTTTATATTTGTACGTTGCCCATTAAATATACAAATAAAAAATATGCACTTATGGAAGATAATATCTCCATCTATTTTTTATATTATAGGACTACTTTTTCAATTTTGCCTTTTGGGACTTTCAATCCTGCTTCCATTCGTGATAATAATATGTATACTACGAAGTACAAATTTTTACGATAAAATTAAATTAAGGACAAACATTTTTTCAACATCTCAATAGAGACGAAGTTGGGATATTGTAAAAGAACCAGGAACTCGAGGCACCTACAGGGCTTACGACCTGTCAGGTTTACAACCCAACCGGGTTTACAACCGTAAACCCGGTTGGTTTACGTGATCACTTTATGCGCTTGCGCAACATTCACCAATTATGCATTCTTATTGTGTTCCTTCTTATCCAATGTTTGCGTATATGCAATTAAAAAAGAATATTCGATTTAAATTAAGGCTTTTTGGGTAATTTTGTAGCCATAAGAAGTATAAATATGTGATTATAAAGGCAAAATTGCTACATTTTTTTTGCACCTTGGGGCGTTACAGTTGAACTGTTTTGTAAAGTTTAAAACTGAACTAATCAATGTGCGTTTCTATGAATTTTCCATATCTGGGTGTTTTATCCAAAACTGATATTTCCTCTTGATGAGTATTCTTTGAACAATCCATGGAAAAAATGAAAACAGTATCCATCGCAATATGCAGAGGAGAAATATAGTTATTTTAGTTCTTTATACACAACCAAGTTGCCAGCACAACTATTTAAATATCTGGGAAACACTAATAATTTAATGTTTAAAATAAAAAACATAATATATGTATAAATGTTTGTATATGTATTATAAAAGCCATTGACAATGTGATATTAAACATAAACAGTATAAAAGCAGAATATAATGTATGTTTCTTCAGTTAGTATTTCTGAAAATATATTTGCTTGATAGATTACAAAATATTTATATTGTATTATAACATGAAAACAAGACACTTTCAAGACCTCATTTAAATATATATTAATACGAGTCATTTATACTGTTATACATAAAAGTATTTTATTATATACTCAAAATATAGTAAATTCCAACAATTTATTTATTCATCGATTGTATGATCATTTTTATATGAACGTTATTTTTATTCAACTGATAATACAACTGAAATATTTCAATGTATCTAATAAATTTAAAATATTTCATATTTCAATCGTTTCTTTTGATGTACTTATTAAAAAAGGTTAAAGAGGGCTTTTTAAAGTTATGAAAAACAAGTGACTCAAAGATATTTTACATAAGTACAAATCAATTAATACTAGATATTTAGAATGCAGCTTGCACAGTAAAGATTCTAGAAGCCAATTTCACAACAATACATCCAATCATTTATTGCCTAAACATTGGTTCACATCAAAATTTTAAGGAAGACTAATTAAACAAGACATATTCAATGTATCAATATTATAAATTTTTTATACGTAGAAAACATCGCACTGAACGAATTTGGGTTTATTTAGTGCTTTTTATTTAATTATTCAGTTCTTATCAAAAAAATAAAATAAATACCAGTATTCATGATAATAATACAAGGTTTATTTTATTTGCCAGTAGCATGAATATTTAATTTGTGTATTTTTCAGAAATTTAAGACAGTTAATATAACTATCATAATAATTTTTTTTTTTTTTTTAACATGTCTACGTAGGGGACACCAGCTATTAGGATTTGTGTCCATTTTGCTCTTCCGAAGAAGCGCACTACGTAGCGTTGGGAGGGGTTTGCAATCTAGAAAAGAGTTTATTAATTCGGATTTTAAAAAGACCCGGGTTGTACGAAGGTGGAAACACAGAATTCGGAAGATCGTTCCACAGTCGGGCTGCTGTATTAATAAAGGAGTTCGAGAAGCGACTTGTTCGTATATATTGAAGGTCCACTGTGAATGGGTGCTGCGATTGAGTAAAGCGAGTGACTCTGTTGCGAGTGGGTGGAGGAGGGAACAAAGATGCAAGTTCTTCTGAGCAATTCCCGTGGTAGTATCTATAGAATAAACTTAAAATACCGACTTTGCGTCTGTGTTCTAGTGATTGCAATCCATCAGTCAGTGATGGATCACCAATCAGACGTATAGCACGCCTTTGGACAGCGTCGAGGGTATTCTGTAGGTATTGGGGGGCGCTACTCCAGAGATGACTACCATATTCAATAATTGGACGTATTTGCGCTTTGTAGAGTATACACATCTGGGACTTAGTAAAATATCTACGCGCTCTATATAGTACGCTCAATTTTTTGGAGGCGAGTTTCACCTTAGCTTCGATGGAACCCCTGTAGTGTAATTGATTCGTTATAGATACTCCAAGCAGGTCTATAGAGCTGCTGTTAGGTAGGGTGCTTCCGTTGAATGACACTTGCAATTCATTGGGGTTTCTCTTCGCAGAAATTGTATTGATTCTTGAAATAACTGTATTAAGTATGTTGAAAAAAAAGGCTTCATAACCTGAGGGGGTCAGATTGTTTAGTAAAATGTTTTTATATGTGTTAAAAATGTAGCCGGAATATGATTTCAAATATTCTGATTGTTGTGTAGATCTATGATATTGCAAACCATTTCATTCTCGTGATATTCTTTAAAAGAAAATTAGAATATAGCAATGAAAATTTTTTATGTAACATTCATTTAGTGAGCAAATTAAAATAACAGTTTTAAAACATTAGGTAGGAATAAAATGATAAGTCTAAAAATTTTTCCCAATGAATTTCTAATACACTTTTAATATAATATGTGATTTGTTATCAACTTTATTGCTATGATTTAGACACGAAGATACGTATTATACTTTAAAAATAAAATTATTTAAAATAAAAATACAAAACAGATAAAAATATCCAAACAATAAATAAAGATGTTAGTAAATAAACAAATATAACAATAAATTCATCAACAATTTTATTTTTTGATTCCTAAACACTACCCAATTTTTGGTCCAATAATTAAGAGAATGATAACATAAATTTCAAATAAAAATTATTTTTACATAACACCTATAGATACATGAAATTATAATGATAAATACATCATTTTACAAAAAAAGCGCTTAAAATTATTACAATATATTTTTCTTAAAAATAACATATTGAAATTAATCATACCTATTCTAATTGGAAATAGGCGCACCTGCGTACATAAATGTATCTATCAATTTTGTTAAGACATTTTTATGCTATATTACCTATAATATAATTCTTCTGTAAGTGAATAATAAGAAGGATCACAACTGGTAACAAAAAATTATTTTCTCTGCTCCCGGTGCTTAAATCAAAAAAAGTGTCCACAGAAAAACAAAAATCACCCTGTATAAGACTATAATAAGAACAGTGGTGACATACGGGAGCGAAGCGTGGACGATGACAGCAAGATCCGCAGAGATGCTGGATACATTTGAGAGTAGAGTGCTACGGAAAATACTGGGACCCGTGAATGATGGAGAAGCTTGGAGAATAAGGTCTAGATGGGTCGATGGCAGAGCGGTTAGCGCGCTGGGATGGTAATCCAGTGGTCGCGAGTTCGAATCCTGCCTCAACCGATTTCGTTCATCTATAGCACAAGCATTTATTTGCTTATTTTAGGGAACGTAGGAAGATGTATATGCACTTGTTTAACAAGGACATATTCATTTAAAAAAAAAAAATGGTGAAATATACAGCATCTATAAAACTCCTAGGCTCTCTGTACATGCTAGACTGAGCAGGTTGAAATGGGCTGGGCATGTACAGAGAATGCCGTCATCACGGGCACCCAAGAGGATCCTTGAGGGACATGCGGGTGGAAGAAGGAAGGTCGGCGGACCCAGGCTGCGATGGGAGGATGAGGTGAAAAAGGATGCAGAACAATTACTGCAAGTAGCAGACTGGAGGACAGCACCAGGAGACAGAAGGAGTTGGAGGCGAGGATTGATGGAGGCCAAGGCTCAATATGGACTGTAGAGCCATCGGAAGAAGAAGAAGAAGTGAATTATATAATATAAATGGCTGGAGCAATTTTAATGAATTTTTTTTGTAAGTTTGAGTGGGTCCCTGGATGGTTTAGATTCACAACTTGAATAAAAAATTGTAACAGTGGACATAAAAAAAACATCTTCTGTATGTGTGTATGTCACAGAACTCTAAACGACTGAACCGATTATGGATTATGTTATCGAAAATACAACAGGCAAAATAGCATCTTACATACTTCACGACCCATTCTGAATGTTGCCTTTTTTAGGTGAGACGAGACTAATGTGCTGGTATACACACATGTGTCATGCTTCCTTTTATAAGGTAATGCCCACCCGCACACCTGTCGCTAGTTACACAACATTGTGGGATATGGGTGTGTGGTAACTTTTTTTTGATGAACTACCCAACAGCAGGCAACCAACGTTCAGGCAGTACAACGTATGTCTGATTATAAAATGTTTCTTTGAATACTTATCAAATTGTTACCATGAGAAATTACAAATTTTCATTAAAAGCCTAACATGAATTTGCAACAGCATTAGGAAGAGATACTTTGAACTAACCATCATTTTTGGCAGTGTATTGACAGACAATATACATTTTTAAACATCAGATAAACACAAAACAATAAAAACAATATTTGAATTGCAATATTTGTGACAAAAACATAGAATAATAATAAAACTATAGAATACTCATTCCCATACAATACCTCGCTGAAAAAGTGAAGCCGTTTTATTGGCTGGCTCGTGTCAATATATGTATGACTCTGCTGTTAGACATTTTTCATATGGTACTACTCGTTATGACTGAGTAAATAATTTTGCAGTTAAAAAATTTCCTATTTGGAGAACGTATCACACAAACGGCCAAATGATTACTGAATGCTCGTAGGAAAATGTTGACCAAATTAGTCAACATAAAGCAGTCGCATTTTCTGCAGGCTAAAGAGTATTCTACACTATTATTATTCTATGGACAAAAAGGAATAATTTATTGTTTTTAAATGGCCTTAAATTAGCATATAAAGTAGAGGAAGATCTAACAATAACATTTGAAATATGCTTCAGTCAAAAATTTTAAACAACAAATTGCATCAAATCTTTATATTTTTGAATTTAATATTATTTCCTTGAATTTTTTTTACATGAAGAAAAATAAGATATGTATAGATTCATTAAATTTACAAGAGATCAATATGGAAATTGTTATAGAAAAAAAATAGTATTTAATATGTAAATAATTATATAATGATGTGGAAAATAATGATGATGGGATACAAGCTTGTGTCATGCATATTTTTATAAGGTAATGCACACCCGTACACCTGTCGCTGGTTACCCCACATTGTGGTATATGCCACGATGATATGAATTAAAAATGAAGAAATGGTAGGGACAAAGAAAAATTTTTCCTGAGTACAAATCACAGTAAGATTTTTTTTATTTTTAGCAATAAATGCGAAAACAACAGGCATAGCCCCTATACTCATTAAAATACTCATAAAATCATTAATTTAACATTGAAATAAGAAATAATTAATAACACTATAGTATTTGATTATATTCTTTGTATAAATTGTAAGATTTGTGAACAAGTCAACATATAGTGCTGCTATCGAAACTTTTTAGAGGAGAGTACTGACCCACATTTGAATTACTTTTTTTTAAAGTTAAACAGTTCCCTTTTTCTAGTTATTTTAGGCTTAAAATTCAGCTTGCTCATTATTGTTGGAACATCATTTGTAATATTGTGTAACATGAATAGATCAATCAACTCTCTCATGCACAGGCTCTACATTCCAAAGAAACAGAGTCTCTCGTCGTATGACGTTGATTTATTGTGACATCCTATACAAAATCCAAGAGTTTATTGTATGCTTATGTGTATATTTTGTTATTTTTTTATGTAGATTATTACTAAACTTATTATTAAAAAAAATAGGGGAAGGCAGTGTGAGAAAACGAAGTCATATTCATGCTGTAAATACAGACATTGGCTTACTCTTAATATTATCACTTTCCTATTGAATATATATTATACACCCTCATCAAGAATACCAATTGTCTTGTTACAATATGAAAAAAAAAAATCAGTTTTCAAAATTTACAATGTCAATTTTTGACACAAAGCAACATTATGAGATTTTCTTACAACAATTCAATTCAATACATAATATGTTCATCAATTGTGCTAATGCAGATTAATTTAGTACCAATTTTTAGAAGGTTAATTCATTAATTGTGAGGACATAGCACTGTAGTATGTTACACTTTTTTGCTTTTTTATTTATTAACCTTTACTATAATAAATTAATAAGTAGAAGTACAACCTATTATTTAACATCGTCACTCTCATGCTCTATGTCTGATATGTATATTTTTCATAAAAAAAAAAGAAATATTCACAGCAGTGCTACAATTATTATAAAAACCTCTTCACACATCAAAAACTATAATATTATAATAATAATTGTCGGTTATATTTGTGTAATATTCCATTATTTTATTTATGGCACAAATCTTTTGAAATGGATATTAAAAACAACTGTAAAAAAACTAAATTCAATGTATTTGAATAATATCAATTAAAGGCTAAATAATTTTTAGGGACTGAGTGTTCCCAAAAATGAATACGCATGGAAGCTTAACTTCATCGGCATGTACTGGAATCAGTGAGCATGAAGCAATTGTTTCATCGGTTTAAGCGTGTATGGAAGCGAGTGTGTTTTATTTGTTTTTTTTTTATTGTAATTAATATTTTGTTTTTGTAAAATACCTTCCTCAACACGGGATTTAATCCTAGTGGGGAAGGCACTAATCAAAGAAAATGAACATTTTATAAACTTTATTAAATAAATAAAAATAGTAGATTTGTACAATTGAAAGTACGGATTTTTTTCAAGTAACATGTGTTTCATTTAACGTTATTAAAGTATAAGAATCTATATTTATTTCCTTTCTTTTCGGATCAACTGACCACTGACAGCATACCTCTCGCTCGAACTATTAAATTATCAGTCGCGAAATTAGCTTCCATGCGCGCTTACCCTTACTGTAATCTATCTTTTTATAATACTTTGAAATTTCATAAATGAGACTTACAAAATGCAAATGTTTTCAAATATATCATTGCTTACACTATTTTGTGCGTGTTTCAACGCTCGGTTTATAAACTGCCGAGTTCAAAAATGAGCTATACTTAGGAAAACTTTGATAGATGCGAATCAGACTACAAATATTTTTGATTGTGTTATGCCAGTAGCGTTTACTTTTAAGTAAATTTTCAATTCAATCTCTGTTGAATATTTGAAAGATGGATTTGACAGGCAATACAAAATGCATTTTTTATCCATAAATAAAATCCAACCAGATGATAATTTAGTGAATAAATTTTGATATACAAAAAAATCATTTCATCAAAATGGTGTAAATTTGACAATAATGGTTTTATTGTGTAATGTTACACATTCATTTGCAGTATATATAAACATTTTTATATAAAAAAATCTACTGGATGGAATTGGAAGTATGTATAATAAATCATAAAGCTATCAGTCTAGATGGATAATTGATATAATTATTAGATTATATTTATAATGATCTTACAAGTGCCATTGTTATTTGAAAATTTAGGGATACAACTTAAAATATAATAATTTGTTAGTAAATTACAAGAGAATTAAATAATAAAACTTTAATATAACTAAACAAAGCAAAGTATCTATTATATATTTTAAATGCTTTTTGATTATATTATAATAAATTTCTAATAATTTTATATAGCTATATAATATTTAATTTAAAAAAAAAAACAACAAAATAAAATAACATAATACGTACAGTTATATAACTATCAATAACTAAATGTCTTAGGGCCAGTGCACCAAAAGTGAAACTTATTTGCATCACGATAGATACTAAAAATATCCTCTAACTGATAGTGTTAATTTCAAATAAATTAAGGCATTATTTTGTTTTAGTTCCTTCTTTAGCCGTTGAACTGATTTCATTGGATTGTAACAGCGTTTGCAGCTTAAATATAAAGCAAGGTTTATGTTACCAGTGGATAAGCTGTTGCTTAGTGAAAAGTAGGAAAACGGTTGGTGCAATCATTGTGTTATTGCTATTTTAAATAAATTTTTATAAATTTGCATAATTTAACATTAGCATCAATTTTTTATTGTGTATTTATACTGATATCTTTATTTCAGTATCTAATATACGAGTACTAAGTTTTGTTAAAAGGTTTTGCATAATAACAGTGAATTTTATTTTATGAAAATTCAGTTCATCTAGCCCCAAAAACTTTTTTTATCTTTTAAAGAATGAATAGAACCATGATAAGAAAATAATTCGATTATAAGGAAATAAAAATATATATACCACAGATATTGTCTTTATAAGCGTACTTTTAGGTCTTCCATTCGTTGTTTGATGCGCTGTCTAAGTTCTGCATACCTGAAAAAAATTCAAGAATAAAAACTATACTTAAATCTCTACATTTTTATAAAGTTTTGCTAGTGTTGTTAATATCAATAAAATAAAAATATTATTGTTTATATCCATTGTGTAAAGTGAATGAATTTCTACTGCAAATGTTCACAGTTTTTGACACTCAGGGATGGAAAAACTAGTAAGTTTAAAGAAATTTAAGAATGCAAATTAAATATACAGCACTTTACAACTAGTTCAGAGTAAGTGGCCAAATTTACTAAAATCCTTATTTTCATTGTTTTAACCCGAGCAGAAAACATTCCCTGAAAGAGACAAAATTTCACTACAGAGTGCCCTACACATAATGCAGAATGTGAGGGACAAGATGCACATATTTTAAAAGAGGGATTGTTCTAGCGTTGCTTCCGATACAGGCAGAAAAAGATTGCTTTTCAGGATTATTAGTGACAGATAGTTTCTGTATCTGAATACAAGTTTTTTTAGTGAATGAAATGAATATGAAATAATCACATAAAAATTATGATCAGCAATTAAAAAATTGTACAGACCTTTGCTTAATTCTCATAGTTTCCCTTTGTTCCTCTTTGCTATACATATGCAAAATGGCTTCACATTCATAAATAGATAAATTGATGAACTGAGCCACCTCCGCAGTAACCTAAAAAAATATTTCAAATCAAAAATAAAATTACACAAAATTAACTAATAATAAAATGAACTATTCACTTATAATGTGTATTTTTTATATCAAGAACATGTAGGTACATAACTGATAGTGAAACCTGGTAAGTATTTTTGATTAAGCTTACGATTTTGCTTACGCAAATGTCATACATGGTCTTGACATTTACGACTAGATACAAGTGTAAATGAGTATAGTGCAACAATATTACGATCAGCTAAGCGTTTTATATGTTCTCGTTGTTTGTGTTCATTTTTGCTGATATGTACTTGATACTAGGGATTTCAAATAACAGAATTATTACAATTAATATTTTAATAAACATTACCTCTCCTGTTTTATCACCATCCATAAGAAATAAACGAGAGATATCTTCATGGGGTCCTAATGTGACACGAACCAAAAGTGGATATTCATCATCTCGCAGACGTCTCTGTTCTGAAATTCAAAATGTTTAGCTTTTTAAATCAGAGTGGCCAATGTGACATAATATAATTAGAGTTTTTATAGTGCTGTTGGATGATTCAGGATCATTCCAAGATCGCTGATTTTATGAGCCAGTAGCACTGCACAGCCATTGTGCTTCCTCAGTACGAATGATGTAAAGACCACACGCCTTTGTGTGATATTTTTCTAGAAGGGTCCTTCATGTCCATTTTTAAATTTACGTATATTCAAACAATATTATTCTTACTGATTAGTACCTCTGTATTCATAAACTTAAATTATTTTTCTAAATTAAACTAAATTTAGATTTAAAAACAAAGTTTACAAATTGCATGAAGAATTTCACCAAAAGAACATTAGTAAAATGAGCATTAGTGTTTTGGCTATTATGAGATCACATGGAAAAGAAATGATGGGAAAAAACACTATTTATCAAAATATGAAACCTTTCTATAAACATATTGTGTCTTTAATTTCTAGATTCAAAAACTAATTCTTATCTTATACATGATGTCCTACGTAGGCGATTCAAAGCGAACGCAAAGCGTCACAAAAATAACAAACAGTCGGTAAGTATAGTGTCCTACGTTACCAACCGCGAGTGGTGTACGGTGCGGCGCGGCGCGATGCAAAGCGAACGCGATCAGTTGGTTTGATATTTTCGCGCGAGTTGGAAGCGGTGCCATAGTTTTTTTTGGTTAAGTATAATGTCAGAAGTGCGATTCGCGCGCACATAGGACAGAGCCTCCGCGTCGCACCGCATCGCTTTGAATTCGCGTGTAACCGCTTCGGATCGTTTCGCAATCGGGTTCGCTTTGAATCGACTAAGTAGGATGCCGCGTAAAAATATTGTTGCATTGCAGATATTTATAATTACATTAACATTTATAGTAATATCTCTTTTCCATGTGATTTTTCGCTACACAGATGCTGACTTTTTATAATATTAAAAATAATACACATACCTCCGTTATCTCTAACAACAAACAATGCAAATCGCTGAGCGTTGGAGTCCACTTTGTACTTATCCAGCATGAGATTGATGACCTCCTGAGTAGAGACAAGAGACGTCACCCACACGGACATCTGACTGCCGTACGGTGGAGTGAAGAACGATGTCTCCCGATTGTAAAAGTGACCATTGATGGAACATCGTCTCCTTAAGGCTGCTGCTCTTTGTCTGAAACGAACAAAATACATCAATATCTCAACCCAAACAATAGGAAAATATTGAAAATCCTGTTATCTTAGGGAAAACCTTTGTATATTTGATAAACTTTTGTGAAATAGAGACAGCATAGCTCGTTTTGTTTTCCCCACTATGCAGGAGCAATCTACTAATGATAATAATCTTTTTATAACTCTTACGAACCTACTAATTACTCAATTATGTCACACTAAAATATAACGATTTTTTCCTTAACAATCGTGGGTTATTTTATTCATGGTTTGAAAATGCCCTGAAATACATATTTTTATTTTACAGTAAACATTCTTTGTACATTTTGTAATATATCATGTATGAATAGAAGTGGAATCGAAAGTCCCAAAAAAGAGATAAAGTTAGAATAAAAGAGATAAAAAATAAAAGATGTTAGGCTAAAAAAGATATCTATACCCCTTTTTTTCATTTACCATAATGTCACCAAAATTATCAAACTTTTTTGTATTCATTTAGTTAGTAATGTCCAAAATAGAAAGATAAACAATTAGATTTGAAATAATCTGTTTGTTTGTTCTGTGTTTTTTTTGACTAACTTTGATCGTGAAATTTTAATAAACGTCACCTTCTTTTCCCTGTTCGCCTTTTAATAGCCGTGGATCCAGATCTATTATTGATTCTTCTGACAACCATGGCTCCATGATCTGGCACAATAATCTGATCGTCCACAGGATGAGCATAATTTATTGTTTCATTATCTGACGCACTATCCTGGAAAGATATATAGTAAGCGAGTCAATTAATATCATAAAATGTAGGTCAGATATAATAATCATGAACAAGCTATCAATGTCAGCCTAAAATGGACAGAAGAAGTGTTGGAAAATCACAAGTGGTCTGATGATATAAGACTAGTAGCTGGTGGCGGTTGGATGCGGTCTGCCCAGGATAGAGAGCTGTGGAGATCTCAAGGGGAGTCCATTACTGGATAAAAGAGACCTGATATGATGATGAAACTATCAATTGAATATAGTTATCAAAATCTAGATTGCTGCAAAAACCCTTCAAAATAATTCAGCAACTTTTATCAATAATACATCAGGTATCATTTCCCGAATTCAACATAAGTTTTAAGTGCATTAGCGCAACAAAATAGTGCCTAATTCGAAGCAGTACTTGCCTCCTAATCAACACGGAAAGGTAAATACGCTTCCGGGTAGGCAGAGACAATGTAATTAAACTTTACTTAAACTGACATATACATCGCCTCATCTTATAAATGCTGTCGTTAATTCAAGCTCATTACATTTCCCTTTATCCTTTTCATAAACCATTTGTTCTTTTAAGAGGCCAAACCATCACAACATCTCAAATAAATTAAAAATTATTATAACAAAACATTGCCATAAAAAAAAACATCTTGCCCTCAATATCATCACTATCAAAATAGGTTAGTGGGCCAATATTGATACTATTAAAATGATCAAAAAATAATTAATAAACTCAGAGCAATATTAGCGAAATTGAATATTATCAAAAAATTTGTCCCTTATGAAACCCTCAAAATGATGTACGTTGCTATGGTAGAGCCTATAATTTTATATTGCATTGTTGTATGGGGAAATACATTTAAAACTTATATAATGCAAATTGAAAATCTTCAAAAACGCATAATTAAGTGTATGTTACCTAAAAATAGAGTCAATCTAATTAAAAAAAGAGGGCAAATTTTTTTTCTCCGAAACAAAACTCATGACAGCCACCCAAATATATAATTACAGATTAATATTACTAAACTACTATAAAAATGATCATAAAATACCTGTTAAAAATAAGTACAACACTAGGCAAGTAGCATCCGGTAAATATATCATACCTAGAGTTAATAACTATTACGTAGAACGTACGTTACAATTTTTTATACCAACTATATTTAACAGTTTGCCATCGGACATAATTGAATTGATGTCATATTACAAAACCAAACAAGTATGCAAAAAATTCATTCTAAACAAATAGTGCCAATAAGCTTAACTTATTGTGATCTTTATCACAGTACCTTCAACTTATATATTTTGTTGTACAGTGCTCCATATTTATATAGATATTTTATGTATATGCTATGGCTTCATTTATGTCTCTGTTTTTATATTGTTTTACATTTTACATTGTTTACTTTTTACATTGTTAGTTGATTAATTTGTTATTTTGTTTATATAGAAACCCACTGATAACCTATTATGGTTGGTGGGATCTTTGGTTATATTATTTTTCATGTATTATTCTGTTGAAATAAAAATAAAAAAGTAATAAGAATAGAAGTACTTACATCCATATGCTGTCTACTGTACGGTTCAGGTCCAGAAACTGATCTACTTAATTCATAATTAGAATCATTGGCACTATTATCTAAGCTCCCTATCCAACTGTTGTCCATAGATATAGCTCTATTGTAGGCACTTGTGTCATTCTTAGGCAACTGGTCTGGTACTCGAGTGCTATCCTTAACTTTTGATATTTTGTCTTCATAATTCTTTATTCGTTTTAAAGTCTCTTTTGGATAATCATCATTGAAATAATTATTGTCTGAAATCATCCCCTCCAATTTGTTTTCACAATTAAGGCTAAAATTATCCATATTGCTATGAAATTCATTTTCATTAATACTACGCACCATGTCACCATATAACTTTAGAGAGTCGTTGATTTTCTTAGGATCTATAGGAGAATTAGCTTTTAAAGTATCTTCATTTAAAGATCTAGACATTGCCTCTTTATCGAGGGGCATCAGATCATTTCTATCTAAAAGTTTTTTAATATCAATATCAGAATTAGGCCTGAGAGTGCTATCATCGTATGTATTGTAAGTGTCAGCGAAATGCAACTGTTCGTGTGGTGAATTTTTATCTGGAGCTTGAGGTTTCAGTGTGACTTCGTTGGTATCTAAGGGCAAATCACAACCACAGAACTCTGACTTTGGTTCCTGTGAGGATGTTGTACTGGATTGGCTGAGTGTATTGTAAATCTCCGAATGGCTCCCAGAATGGCTAATGGATACAGAATCTGAAGATTCAACACTCGATTGAGAAGGTAAGCATGCAGGCATGGTTTGATACAATTTATCTGTATCATCGACCTTTCTCTCAACTTGCAACAGTTGATCCAACTCGTCCCAGTCCATTTGTCTATAATTTAATTTTGGTGGTAATGTTGAAGCTACTTTATGAGGAACCATAGCCGGCGATTGAGGTGGAGTAGGAGTGATAGAGATACTATCGGAAGATTGATTGCCACTATCTTGGCTACACCTAGAACCGGATGGAACTTCAAGATTCATTTTTTCCATTCTATCTACGCATATTCCCGTATCAACACTACTGCTGCTTATATTGTTTTGTGGAGAGAGCTGAAAAACATAAAAATTCTATTAAAAAACACATGACTCAAGTGACATAAATACTAGGTAATTAGTAAATTTATAAATAAAATACTAATGTAAAAACCACAATGATTCACAAATAATTCTAAGTTTGCACAAAATGAATATTGAATAAACAATAATTAATTTTATATGTTGTATCATAAATTCATTTATTCATATCATTACGGCTTAGCCCACAATGTGGGGTAACCAGCGACAGGTGTGCATTATCTTATAATACGAAGTATGACACATACATCTGTAAGTAAATTAAAAGACAAGATTCAAAATGGGTGGTGAACCTCATTGTTGAAGTATGTGAGATGTTATTTTGCCTGCAGTGAAATGAAAATTGTTGGAATTATTTTGTAGGTTGACAATTGCAGTGAGACAGTAATAGAACTTACCAATTCACCATTAAGACTATCGCTAGGACTATTAACTATTCCTTTATTTATAGAATATCTACATGAATTCCTTTTTCTAACTGTCACAACAGTTCTTTGATCGTCATTTTCCTTCAAATGTATAACTCCTTTAACACCCCAATGAATACGCAAAGCTCCTTCCAAAACTAATCTTCCATTTACTTCTCTTGATCGTATTTCTCCACTCTTTCCATCGTAATATTGATTGAAGGCCTGAAATAATAATGAAAATACTGAAAAATATATTTTATGACAATTATTTTAACATTTTTTTTTTGTCAGTTGGAATATTATAGGCGAACCAGGAACTCAAGGCACCTACAGGGTAAGTATATTAGTGCATTTTTATATTATGTTTTTATTGCATATGTTTTTTTTATTTTCATTGTTATTTGTAATACTATCACTTTTTATGTACGATTTATGTTGGAATCAACTAATACAGTGTCACTGTTTCGAGATGCATTAATAATAATAATAAAACTCTTTTATTATGCAAAAATTATTGCCCATAGGCAATTTCTACCAGTCAACCACACTAGTAAATACAATAGTACGAGCAAGTACAAAAGATAAATATAACAAAAAATAAAAACTAATAGATATACATGACAAAGAAAAAGTAAATAATATAAAAATGCAATGTATGAGGATAAGAAGTTTGACTTCAGAAGCTTCTTGGAAACTATTAAGCTAGGAGCTTCTCTTATACCATTGGGTAATTGGTTCCACAGCCGGGCTGCGTGTATTGTGAATGAGTAAGTGTAGGAGGATGTGTGGTGTATTGGTATTGATAGTGTACTTTGGTTTTGAGATGGTAAATTTAGGCCATGAGATGAAAGATGGGCAAATTTCTCCTTGAGGTACTTAGGTGTGAGAGGGTTCTAAAGTGTCTGGTAAAGTAAGGAAAGAACATGGGAATTTCTTCGTTCTCGGATTTTGAGCCACTTCAACTGTTTTCTGCTTTCAGACACGTGATCAAACTTTTTAAGTCCAAACACATCTCATATGCAGACATTTTGCATTATGTATTGGCCCCGGCACAGTTTTTTTTTTTGCCTGGTTGGGCATTGCATCGTCAATATTTATTGTAATGTCTATCAGTGTATGTATGTATAAGTAAAAAAATAAATATGACCTGTCATCAATTTAAATTGGATTGATAGGGAACTCAATAAGGCATAATCGGTGGACGTTGTGCAAGCTCATAAAGTGATCACATAAACCAACCGACGACAGGTTGTAAGCCCTGTAGGTGCCATGAGTTCCTGTTCTCCTATAATATTTCAACTTCGTCTCTATTGAGACGTTAAGAATTTGTCATAAAATATCATTGACAAAATATCCATTGTTTGCCAATGCAACTATAAAAATATTCTATGTATTTTTTTAAATCCAAGCAGACCACCAGCCACATGTGGCTGTCAAACATCAAAAAACATATGAATCCTGATCTAACACAGAACAGGCGAGTTTGGTGGAATAGAACTAGGAAAACCATCCCCAAGTAAATGGGACAAAGGCGAATACGAAGAAGGCATAAAAAACATATCCTTAAAATCATTTCCACAAAAATAAACATGATTACTGTATATATCTTTGAAGTTGGCAAATTACTCAATTTTACCGTGCCAATTCAAAAATAATTTAATTTGGATTTTCCCATACTTATTTGAAAGATGAAAATTTCAAACTTCTATATTTCCTTAAAGGTAAATATAGTTACGCAAATGTGACACACTGTCATGAATGTTAATAAATCAATTGTGACCAAAAAGTCTACATGTCCTATAATATTATATTCTAAGAATTTTCTTCAGATAGCATAATGTTGTAGACTTTGTTATATGCAGATGGGTCTATGGCAGAGCGGTTAGCGCGCTGGGTTAGTAATCTAGTGGTCGCGAGTATGAATCCTGCCTCGACTAATTTCGTTCACCTATAGCACAAGCATTTAAACTGAGACTGTAATACCGGGCCATAGGCCCACAGTCTCAGTTTAAGAGCTAAACTCAAGTTTTACAAAAATATAGCGTATTACAGTGTCCGTTTAGGCCTAATCTTCCCTCAAATACGTCACTAAAACGACAAATATTTAACTCAACGTTTCTGGCGGATTAAGTACTTAACGGTGAGTCAACTGTCATTATTTGCTAGGCAACGCGTGAAGTTTCAGTTTCTATCACTAGAGGCGTTAGTTGTATCGACGGTGGCGCCACACAACAAAACAAACTGACAGCCATATTGAAACGAACATGGGCATTTAAAAGTATTATTTTGGAGAAAAAAATAAATTTACCATGTTGGATAATAAAACAATAGTATTTCAAGTCGTAGCGTCCCGTTTTGTAGTTCGTATTATTTCAGGTTATTTAAAATTTGACACATAATAACCACAGAAAAAGTAAAATATGTCTATAATTGAAGATGGGTTGACTCAATGAGTTGAGGGCCGACTGTAATACCGGGCCATAGCAATGAATACTTGAATGTTTAAGTAATTCAAGTACCTACTTATAATAAATGTAAATTTATACAAACCTTCAATTTGGTTTCTAAGTGAGCTCTTGGCAAGGAAGGACCACTACTGGATGGTTTAATGGCACCTTTCTGTCCAAAACTTTTATGAGATTCAACTCTGGTGCCATGTCCAAACAACTGTGGTCCAAACAGAGCTCCATAGCAAGGAACATGACAATAAGGAACTCCCTTGTGCTGAAATTTAACATCAAATAAATTTAAACACAAAGAGACAAAATAATTAATTTAGTGGGTGTGAAAGAAAAATTAAGACAGGACTATCTAACAAACACAATAAACAATTTATATAGTTTCTGTCAAACTTCTTAAGTCTTTTCGCTGTGGAGGGGGGCAGTTTGCACATATACCTCCCAAGCAAATACACAAATTTGTGCTCTGCACACCCATGTGACTGGCTCTTATTGTTTTCCGATAACTATAAATAGGTACTTATAAATTGTTCTTTTTAAATACCATGAATAAGAAAAGTTGAAATACACCCACCTCAGCATGTTGTCCAGGATTCAGGCGCTTTCCACATTCTTCACATCTTAAGCATTCAGGATGCCAATCGTATCCCAGAGATTGTTTTCTTTCAGCTAGAAAAATATAAATAAATTAGTCATCTTCAAAGTACAAACGCAGTTTTAGTTTACCTACTAAAATTACAGTAGGATGAAATAGACGAGTAAATACAATAATCAAGTATGAAAATAAAGTCCCATTTTAAAACAACTAGATCGAATCGAGAAAATAAGGTGAACTTTTACAATCTTGAGACAGCAAAATATAAATAAACAAGGTAAACTGCTAAAGTTGAAAACGTCTATTTTAATACAAACACATCTGAAAAATAAAAGTATACAATTACCAAAATAGACGGGTTTTCCGCATTTATGACACTTCCACATATTTTCTTCAACAATTTGTACTATTTCCTAGTTTAATATTACAGAACATCACAGCTAATCACAAATACAAGACAACAAAATTGATAAATCGTATAAGATTACTTCGCTACTTCTAACCACTTCTAGCATGCCAAATACCAATCATCAATGTTGCATGACAAGGAAATAAAATTTGAATATGAAAAGTTACATTCAATTGCAGTTAGATATTTAACACATGCATTTTATAATCACAACCTTGTTATAAACAGCCTCTATCATCTTGACATTGAATAAGAATTCAGTTGAAACAAATATTTTCCTAGAGAAAGAAGAAAAGTACCATAGACAATGAAAAATAAAGTTCGGAATATTAATCATTTTGGCCAATTTCAATGAAGATAGAACCAGCACCCTCTGGATTTCTTGTTTTTTCGAAATAAAATAAAAAAACTACACACTGAGTGGTTTGACAAAACTTTAATCATGAATGTATTACTTTAAAAGATTATTACACACTAATTGAAATACGCTGTACTAACGGACTAAAAGATTATTACACGGTAATTGAAATACGCTGTACTAACGGACTAAAAGATTATTACACGGTAATTGAAATACGCTGTACTAACGAAAGCAAGAAACTAATGATTTCTTTGTTTAAAATAAATAAAAAATGTGCGCGTAAATATACAGTTAAGTCACATTTATCTTAAATTGTTTAGTGTAATAAGCAAACTCGAATATACATGTTAGTAATAAAAACATTAGGACCTCCGGAGTACTAATATAGCTTCAAAAGACCATATGAGAAAGATATCGGTCAGGCTGATACCCTCCTCCCAAGAGGCTTTGAGGTAGAGCTCACTTTTTTTTTCAATGTCAAAAATGGAATTTGATATTCCACACATAGTCGCTGAACGAGATTGGAAAAAAACTAAACAAAAATTGAAGCCGTGGTCTGACGATACACAAATGTCAAGTGTCAGCGCACAAACGTCAGACGGCACGGTCATGTCACAAGATAAAATGATAAAATTTGAAATAAAATAAATAATTAAAATTGGTAATAAATTAGGACGTCACAAATCAAAATTAAATAGAGTCAATATTGGACGTCACACGTTAAAATGAATTAAATAAAATCACACAGCCGAATTATTGTCACACGGAGAAAAAAACAAATTATCACATATAAGTATATAGTTTTCTGGGGCACACATAATTTCCTCGTCTCGGCCATGGGCGTGCTGATGCACCGCCAATGCCGGAATGGATCGTCGTCGATGGGCGAAGGGGCAAGGCTATCGGCGACAGCAACCTCGGGTCCCAGACACCGGCAGATGCCGGTTGGGTGACTGGCGGGAGCGACAGAGGCGGCGCGAGTCTCAAGGAGACGCAGGCCGTTGCTCCAGGGTCCAGCGCGACCCAACAGCGTTTGGAACACTTTCCAAACTCAGCACCCGCTTCGGTCCAGGAAAGTGGCTCTCTCGCCGAATGGTGGTGCGCCGATCCATCTCGGCACTCCAGGTGTCATATCCATGGCTGCCGGTGTGGAGCGAGCCTAACCGACATCCTCTGGTGCCGTCTGCAGCTGCTCTGGCCACAGTGAGCGCGGTCCGTGTCGACACGACGCGTGTCTAATTTCGACTGTCCAAAATCTTTCACTCGTAAATGTCACATTTTGGAGGTTATCGTTATTATTGTCAATTTTTTTTTCTTACATTTTAATTTTCACACACTATTTTACCATAAATGTTTGTTTGTGGTAAGCTGATTTGGCGCCGAATTTAAATAAAAATAACGCGAACAGGAGAGGTCGCGTCAAGGCCCTGCTTCTTGGAGCCACAAAGACCTACCCCTATGTGCCATGGGTGGAAGTCGCAGCACAATTCAGCGCTCGTGCCATCACATTCCTAGAATATGGCGAACGCTGAGTCTAAAAGAGTTTCGATGCTGTTGAGCCGCGCTCATCTAGAAGCCTCAGCTTGCAGCTTCATCCTTGTAATCAGCCCCCCTAGAAATCTGCTCTCGATATAGCCGTTCAACCAGCGTCTGCCGTTGTCTGGGACTGGGACCAAGAATAATATTCTGGCTGATAACCTATGCCCTTTGATATTTCCATAAGTATTGTGATCGATATATTGCCATGCATTATGATATCAAAGAAACCCAAATTTAATTATTTTACTTTGGACTAATACCTATATTTTTGTTATTAATTCTAGGAATGGCATGTAACGGGTTCCCAGGCTTTGTTAATATATTTAAACATTACTTTTTATAAAAAATAAAATAAAATCTAAAATGCACTAAGCAGATTCCTGGAATCCTGGTTTTCATCCGGCGGTGCAGGTTAGTTCTTCAGTTTAACATGGAGATTTTCAGTTGTAGAGATTTATTAGTTTTGAAAGTTATGTTTTTTGTAAGGATGATGACCTTTATATATTTTTGGTCGTCATATTATATGTATATAATTATTGAACGTCGTAAAGAAATCGGTGGTATACTAATAAAAATATGTGACTAGATTTTTAGCGAAAAACAACAAGCCGCGATAATATAGAATATCCGCTAAGACTTATTGTATTTTCCTTTATATAACTTCTTAAATAAAACAAATCAATACAAAATGTGAGACAAGCTTTTTCGAAAACGTTCACATGTTTAATAGGAGGAATGTATGGTTAATAGTTATTTAGGTTATAAATGTTCTCTTGTATTTTGAGTTAAAAATACGCTTGTAAAACGAGTGCTTGCACTCTGGTAAAGGGAAATATATTTTTCCTTACTGTGCATCTTTTCTATATATTTTAACTGTTTTATAATATATGTATTAAAAATTTAATAATAATAAAATTCCTTTGTGTTATTTGAATAAAAGGCAAATACATATGAAGCGTTGATACCGGCCCGCCTCGGCCCCATGTCCGCGAGAGAGATCCACCGTCCTATTCGAGTAGGTTGTGGCAAAATTTCTCCGCGGAACCTACCCCGACCGTCAGCGGGATTCTGGGGAAATTTATTTTAACTTTTTTTATATGGCAATTTTTTTGGACAATGATTTGAGCTTTTTTCAAAGAGAGTCTGACAGCTACCAACAGCTGACCAGCTGATTTTTAATCAAAGACGGCCGGACATTCTCCGTCACAAAAAAAACCAACTTTATAACAAAAAGAACCCTTGGGATTCAGACAGAGAATCCCAACAGATCGAATTCTATCGGTCCAGCCACTCAAGAGGCTCAAACTGCCCCGAACTGAACAAGGTACCTCCGCCACGCGGTAAACTTTTTTGTAAATCTTTTGGCAGCACTTTGTAACTGTAGAGGCCTCTTCAGACTGCAGCCGAAGGATAGAAGTAGCTTCTCAGGCCGTAGTGCGTCTCGTAACTTGCCATTTTTTTATTTTAACACCTGACTTTATCTTATTACTGACTCGAGGCGCCGACGGCCTGGGAAGTGTCTGCCCTAGCGCAAGCCAGGGCCCCCCTTTTGTAACCGTGTGGAGGGGAGGATCACCGCAGTCTGTCGCGCCCTTGACCCAGAATTTCCTTTATGCAATCGCTTCTCTGTTCTCTTTTTTCTTTTGTTCTGGATCGAGGACCTATACCTGAGGACGTCACCCACCTGTAGCTTCCTGCTGGTCTACGACGGGGTGATCTGCTGAGCGTCTCCCTCAGCAGACGGTCGAAGAGGAAAGGACCGCGTTCTTGGGGTGAGTGCTTTCAAATCTCTCTCGATCCAAGACCGAAGCTGGTCATTTTACATAACTAGGACGCCCTGCGTCCAGAGGACTGACAGCCCTCTCTGCGACCGCAGAGAGAGAGCTGGTGTCAGCGTCATATTTATTTTGAAATAAGCATAAAAAATCCAAAATATAAATATAAGCGACAAAAAAAAATATGACGGTAGAGTGATGAATGCTTATATTATATGCATCTCTATAGCAAAACTTAAATAAATTTGGGGATTTCAATCCAAATTTTTTTAGAAATATTCCGTCTGTTTCCTATAAATATTCAACCAAAACCAAAATCTATATATTCATATACCATTTTAATGAAAATATTAATAACAAGTCGAACAAAACATCGTATTTTTAATAACCCGTTTTGACCATCTGTTATAATTTTAATAATGCCTTTCAAATAACAATCGACATTTATTTATAGATTTGTTTGATTTATTAATTAGATTTATTTATTTCTCACAACATACTACAATGACAGCAAGCAAGCAGACTGCTACTGTCCAACTATTGAACCCTGTTCTAGGGCTATCAGTTTACAATTTTGACAATGACAATACAATTTTGAACCAGATGACAGTTCCCACTCCACAATAAAGAGGCACACATATCCCATTACCCGCTCCACTACACTCATCACGCTAAATAATTGTGATTTTTTTTAATATTTCACCGCGTGTGTTACCAAGAAATTGGGAAATGAATAAGAAGACAAAAGTAATTGCGTGTTTCTATTCATTTTTCTTTTTTCCTTGACAGTGATTGCAACATATTTCTCAATTAAATCAAACCTTGAAATACAGTTCACTAAAATTATATCACAAAATTGCTGACATATTAAAACCTACAAAACGACACTAACCGAAAACATATTTATATTCGATCAATACATTACAGCTTCGGCTTAGACGTCGGTCATATTGGAAATTATACCCCGATACATTGCGGTATTCTATTCTATATTGTTTACGGCTATCCACTCGTCTACGGATGATCCTAGCCATTCTGCCACATTGCGGTATGATATAAACCGAAAAAACAGCAAATCCAGAGGGCGCTGACACGACCTTAGAAAAAATAATAACATTTTGACAGCAAGTGTTTTGTTGTCTATGGTAAAATGTTTTTAAATGCTCATTCCGTTGACATGTCCTTTTGATTGTCTTTTTAAACTTTTTTGAATATGTTTATCAATGAATATTTTGGATTGAGTACGCGAAATAATGAATTGAATAAGTTTTAGGATCTCAATATTTTCAACTGGTGTTTTAATAATTTTGTGACAGTGCATTGGTAATATCGAAAAGTAGGGCATATATTTGTTACAAACCTACTTAAATGTAAAGTAAATCGTCGCATTCTATACGTTTGAACTTTCTGCTTTTAGTTTCAAATATTTATTAGTGTATCAAATAGTAATAGTGTTGTATTAATGTATTAATACTACTTGCATTTCGCAAAATCATAATTCGCGTCATATAATCATGTTTACTTTAAAATATTTTCATGTGTGGTGTTTCATGTTCGTTTAAGGACTTGCTGTAAAAGGTATACATACAATGATAAACGGGGTGGAAGAATTTGTAGAAATTTTGTTATAAGTATTTGATCCATTTTTTTTCATTCTTCTCTTTATATTTAAAACTAATCAATATTCATTGTCCCAGTGGTCAACAAAAAAATAGACTATTCTGGCAAGCTGTTAATAAAGTATTAAAAAATATGAAGCAAACAAATAATTAGTTTTATATTTATTAATTCACAAATGAGATTTTATCTATTTAAAAAATATCACCTCTGAAAAAGTGGGTATCTACATGTTAATTGTAGGGGTTTAGTGTATCAAATATTTTGAAAATATTCCTTTTCTTACAATTGCACTTGTGCACAAAGGCGTTTCAAAATGACAGTAGCAATACATGGTGATATTTTATATTAGATAACCATAGAATTATAATATAATTCTATGTAGATAACACAGTTAAAAAAAATAATTAATGAGTATTGAAATCTCAATTATTCACAATCAATAAAATCAAAATTCACAATGATTATAAACCAACCTAACCTTACAAATAATAGATTAGTATATTTTGTAATAAAATCTACCACGAAGACCATCAATTTGTATTTCACAACACACAGCTCCTATAAATAACACATTCTTATAGATTTTAAAAGAATACTGACTATTTAACATTTATTTAATGGGTGAAGGAGAGGGTTGTAAACATACTGAAGTAACTCTAATATTAGCCTCTGAACATCTAATTTACTTGGTATCCTTTTCAATATTATTTTCCTGTTGCTTTCTTGATATATATAAGTAATTTGCTTTCTTATTTTTGATATCTATATAGGAAGCATATTATACACATAATCAATTTAATTTTCTATTTCATAACAATCAAAATAAACCGGTCATATCTTGATTATTTATATTCTATAATTTTGGTTTTGTGTTGAGGTTTCCTGGAATTATAATACTTTTTGTAATTTATATATTATTCTTTTTCTTCATTAATTTTGTTACAATATGTTTATTTATTTTACTTATCGTCAACATTATATTTAGTAAATACTTCAGTATTACCTAACATAATATAAGCTTGATATTATGATACATGTGGTCATTCACTATCAACTCATGTTATTTTATATTGCTTCTCGGACAACTAACAGGTACCATGTCAAATATTAATTTAACACCCATCCAATAGCAAGTTGGAGACTTACGATATTAATCACCTCACAAATCTAGACTGAAAACACAATTATAAACTGTGTCTCCACCGGGAATCCAACCCGGGACCTTTGAATCATCAGTCAGATACCTAACAAATTGAGCCACGATTTTAACAACTTTTATTATAAAATCAGAGAAATACATATATCAAGGTATTATAGCGCTGTATATGGATCATTTAAACAATGAAATATATTTTGGGTTAAATTTATGTCCTTTCCAATGATATTTCATTCTAGCTTAATTAGTAAATATGGTGGAAGGAAATATATTTTCATAAGTGCTATATATTTATTTAATTTGGATTCCTATATTTACATATAAAATACATTTTTTCTTGTCTCCACTCTCACTCAGTATCATTATAGGTATTTAATTAAAATCTGAGACGGTGTAGTACACTTTTATACAAAAGTGTTGTCACACAATTAATTAATTTGTAGTTTCTTTAATCTAATGGCATCGGGTTATTTTAATAAAGCTTTAAAAAAATTGCTTCCTGACGATCCTCGTCCTCACCTGTGAAGGACAGTCACATTAGTGATCCAAATTATAATAGAATAATACTTAAAATGACTATATTTTTTTTTATTAGTTTCCATACTGTCATACGATTGCACATAGTTACAAAGTTGAATCAATTAAACCCGCTTGATGCACTCTGTTTCCAACATAGCTTTGGACTCTTAAATATTGTTATCAATAATTGGTAGTTTCAAATATTGGATATAAATGTCAAAAAAAATCATAGTAGGCTTTCGTCACTCAGTTGGTTAGATATCTGACTCCCGAGCAAAAAGTCGCGGGTTCGATTTCCGGTGGATACACAGTTTTTATTTGTGTTTTCAGTTTGGATCTGTGAGACGATAAATATCATAAGTCTCCAGAATGTGGTAACTTGTTGGGTGTTCGTTAAATTAATATTTGACATAGCTTCCTGTTAGTTACCCGAGAAACAGTACAAAATTAAAATTCAGTATTGTTTTTTTTTCCTGTGTTTACTTAGTACATAAGTACATATGATATTTATAAAATAAAAATATTTTTGTTCAAATATGATGTTTTTTTTTAAGTACAAATAAAGTATTAAAGTAAGATAAGTTCATAGGAAATTATAAAAAAATAATCTGTTTCAAGTATTCTTATAATGCTGGTAAGTTAGCACACTCTATATAAAGTACAGAATTCACTGGACATTCAGTATTTCAAAGGATATTTAATGTGACCTTTGTGAACAATTGAAAAAATATATGTGTGTGGTCTCTTATTATATTATAGAAAAACAATGTTGCATCAATGGCTGTGTATTCTAACAATAACTATGTACTTATTGAATAATATAATGTGTTTCAATGTGGTAAATGGCTTTTCATTTTATATTACAATGCCCGTAGGATTTTTTTTAATATTATTTTTTTGTTTTCTTGACAGATCAAGAGAGCTCCTTTAATTTTCAACATGTTAAGAAGGTATGAATTTTTCCACAAGAATAATAACACTGCATTGCATGTTGTAGAAACTAACTATGAAAATTGATTTAGCTATGTACCTTTAATATATATATTTTTTTATTTTACGTTGACTTATTTGGTTCAAGTTAATTTACACAATTTTTCTTCTGATTGTTCGCTGAAACAGAACTCATTTGTATCTTCCTCTTCATTTATAATAGCATACTCTGGTTGGTAGAGTGTTCTTTCTGATTCTTTGATTTGAATTCTGTCAATTTCTTCATTTTTTGTTTCTTCTGCACTTTGGTATTTTTGTGGTTTGTCATTTATTTTATTTTTATTTTGGTCAGAGTCATCATTTTCTTTGAATGGAATATTTTTTATATCCAGTTTTAAATGTTCGTTTTTTTCTATTTCACTTGACAGATAACTGACAAATTCTTTTCTGAAATAATCATCTATTAATTTCCAAACACCAGAACTGTACCAAAGCACAATGACTAAAAATAAAAAGCTACGAAGAATAACGAACATATTGTTGTTTTTATATTTTCCAGGACTTAATATCTATGTTTTTCTACTTCCTATATTTGCTGTTTATACAAATAGTTTTTAATCTTCTCCATACAACATTTCTTTAACAGTTTCAAACACTTTTTGTATTTGGGGCCATGTCATGGTCAAAAAAACAATGATACTGTTCCCTACAACAAATAGTCTCATCCATTCAACACCTTCACCCGATTTTAGCCAAGATCCGAACCCAGTTTCTTCGTCATCCAAATCAACTATCCCGTTTTTATCACTTTCTTTTTTATCTGGGTTAGTGTTTGTCGCGGCACTTTTAGAGATGGCGTTACTGGAATGTCTGGATTTTGATTTATTCTTTTTCATGCTGGGGCCTGAAACAAAAAGAAAAATAATATTTATTAGGTATCTATTTATTAATCAAAATACAATATCGACATGCCACATGTTTGTATACTATACTATTAAAAAATCTAAAGGTATTTAAAAATCTACCGGATATTTTTTCCTATTTATTAATTTTTTGACGATTTTATACTATATATTAGATATAAATGTTGGTTTACGTTATATTTTATATGCTTGCGTAATGTTTAATTAATTTTATCTCTCATTGAGATTCCCTTACTGCGATTTTATTTATTAATCAATATATGAAATAAGCAGGTAGGTATCTTATGGTTTCCGAGAGTAAAGTTATACGAATTTTTAATATACTTATTCAACTATTGAAATTCTGCGGAAAGGCATAATTTGCGGTTACATGTTGTGCAAATGTTTGTTTATTTAATTCTCGACTAATTATGTTTGTAGTATAATGCTAAATTAGTAATTACATTTAGAATCTTTGTAAAAGTACATACAGATCTTCGTCAAACTTACTTAACAAGTTCAATAATGACAATGAAAAATATTGGTCTGTTCACATCTGATTCCAATACTCCCCCCTTTTACCTCATGTTAAGTCTATTTCTAGGACAGAGAAACAAGAAGCGAGAGATTAATATTTTTCTTCTAGAAACCGAACATGCGATATCAATGAAAAAATACATACATACCATCACGCCATATCCCTTACGGGGTAAGCAGAGAGAACCGAGCGCCATACTCATCTATTTTTGCACACATTTCTAGCTTCCTTTATATCCATGCATCGTCTCATACATGCTCGTCGATTGTTCAAGGTTCTTATATTTCCTTCTTTCAAAATATCATTCACATGGTCATGCCATCCCTTTCTGGGGCGGCCCCTGCTATTCACTCCATCTCTTTACACCCATGCATATTTTTTTGGTCAGTCGTTCATCATTCATTCTTTCAATATGTCCAAACCACCTCAAGGAATTCACTTTCATTTTACTTATAATACTCTTCTTCATCTTGCATTCTCTCCTTATGTCCTCATTTTTTATTCTATCATATATTGTTCTATTGCATACTCTTCTTAGTGATCTCATTTCCACAGCATTTATTCTACTTTCATGCGCCTTTTGCCACGTCCATGCTTCACTGGCATACATCAATGTGGGCACTACAATTGCATTATGTACGGCAATTTTGGCTTCCTTTGAGATGCTTGGATCGGACATTACTGTTCTGAGAGCTCCGTTTATTCTATTACCTGCCATAACTCTTCTTTCAATGTCTTTATCAGGTCTTCCATTCCGTTAAACATACTCCCCTAGTATAAATATTCCTCTACTTGTTCTAGCCATTCGTTCTCTACTTTAATTCTACATGGAGTTATACTTTCAGTTTTTTCGAATACCAATATCTTAGATTTACTCACATTCATTCTCAGTCCGTTCTGCAGGCATCCTTCATACACTTTTTTCACTAAATACTGTAACTCATCCGCACATTCAGCAATCACCACTTTATCATCTGCATACATCAAATCACGTACATTTACAGTATTTAGTGTAAAGCCTATATTTTCATTCTTTAGTGCTCTTACGCAGTGATCAATATAAATGAAACTACTTATCAAAGAATCGATGAAATCGTGTTAACAATAGGGATAGTTAATTTTAATTTTAACTGATTTTTTGTTAAAATGTACCACAAAGATAAAAATACGATATTTGATAATAATGTTTATTTTTGCTATACAATCGATTTGTATATTTTAATATGATAAAGCTTGGTAATTATGTTTTGTTTTCATAATGAGTATTTGCGCAAGATACGTTGTATTGTGACGTTGGAATGCTTTGTTTAGTTGTGAATTAAATTATAAACAAAGGTTATTTATAATAGATGTATTTTAAAATACGCAGTCAATCCGAACACAGCTCAATATAGCAGTAGCTGGTTGTTTACGAAATATTGAATGGAGAAATATACACGTGTTTACCACCAGCAAAGTCAGAATATGCAAGGCGTATGTCCGTCCTATTATGACATGGGATAGAAGTAAGAGTCAACTCCAACAAATCAAAAAACTTTCTTAGAGTGGCTGAAATGAAGACCCTGCGCTCCGTTCGTTGAGGACATAGGATGGGGACGTAGCAGAAAACGCTTCTGGAGAGACCACGCCGACGCATGGACGACATCAGGATTGTCAAAATTGTTGATACAGAAATACCCAACAACAGAAGACTACACGGACGACCTGCGAAGAGATGGAAAGACAGTTGGACCTCCTCCCAGGATAGTCTACCCTCACTAACATGTCAATTGACCCAATACACGATGACGAAGAAGTATTTTAAAATGATTGGTTTACGATATTACGTTGATATTCGTGTTCCGGAATTTTTAGGAATATTTCGTAATTCCTCGTAAACGTCTGATACATATTTGGAACTGAATATATTGGCTGACAGAGTATTCGACGCAGTTTAATTGTGGCTTTCTCACCTATTAGTATTGTTGCAAATGGTTATTGGATATTCTAACAGTATTATCAGGTTGCTTTACGAAACATTGAATTTCGGATATTATACGTTCCGTACTGTGTTATTTTGTTTATGCTTATTGAAAAGATACACGATTCATATGTACCTAATAATTATATAATAATCAATAGTTAATTAACAATGTAAAAATTAAAATTTACTTTTTTGAATCATGCCTAATTATTTAATTTTATGACTAACTACCAAATGATAACATGGTATTGGATTGAATTATGTTCTACATATTACAGAAGCTTATTGCGTATGTTTTATGTTCCAGCGAGTTATTTCCAATAGCAATATTTGCATTGGTTGTTAGCAAATCTCTTAGTTTTCTTTCTTTTATAAGTTGCATTAATCATCTCGAAAGGCTGCAGGCCTTTGACAAATCTTTACTTCTTTAAATTATGAGTCTACTCCTTTCGATCAGGCCATTTTATAAGTGGTTTTTAGAGAGGTTCCAGTCCAATTCACGATTCAACCGTCTCAGTAATCATTAGCATTGAAATCTTTCAGTCAGTCAGTCTTTTTATTTCTAGTTCTTGTAGAACGGAGATATTTGTACGCTTGATCATTTTTTTCTCGGAATAAATGCATCCTTAGGAAAAGATTGTGGTATAAGGTGAACCAAATGAAGTAGGATTCGCTGGATTGCTAGTCCAACGCACTAACCGTTCTGAGACCATCTACAGGATTCGATTCGTATTATGTCTCCAACATGTCATCTCATACACATTTAATTAACCACTCGTGTTATCTTATTTCTTGTTATCTACAATACATACTACCTCAAAATCGAGTGATTACTTAAGTGAGGTGATAGTAGGTTTTTTTATTTATATATTTTTGTTGTTTATTAAATTATTAGGTCGGTGAATAAAATATTTACAAAATATAATTATATCTAAGCAAAGACGTTAATTGTATATTAAGTATCATTTGAAATATCACACATCTAAACGGTTACGCATTGTTAACAGAAAATAGCATCGTTTTGATGTTCAGTAATGCAAAACGAATAGTTTTTCTTTTATGATCCATGAATATGGTTCTTAGTGGCCTTCATACAAATTGATTTTGTTGCATTCTTTGGGCTAACAGAGCTATGCAAGCGTATAATTGAGGTACCGCGAACGTATAATGTGCGCAATGTTATTCATAAAAACTAGTTAGTTTATATTGTAAAACACGCTGACCATGAAGTTGTTATGTAAACATTGAATAATATTACCAGGTTAAGAAGGTGATCTGCCCTCATTTATTTATTTGCTGTGACATTCTCCTCTTGGAGAATATTTGAATCTATATGTATTATTTGTTTTATTTGAATATGTGACTACTCCTTTTTTCATTTGAGGATGAAGCCTACCTAATGCACCTTACTAATCAAAACTAATCTTAATTTCTAGGTACTTATAACTACTTATAAATAGCATCATAATATAACTAAATATCTAACAAACTAATTATCTTAATACTACTGTCTTAGTCTTAAGTCTTAAATTAATAGGTGAGGGAGCCCGCATCACCGGGTGCGATAGCTAACCTCGATGCGAGAAAGGAGGACCCACCCAGACGGGGGCACTTAATCAGACACCTCCACGAAGGGAGAAATGACGGCACGAAACGTCAACGAGTCATCGACCACTCTGCCACAGCATAACTCCAGGCCAGATTAGGCCCATCACTGTACGAGATCCTCGACCGGGGGAAAACCCGGTCTCCGGAGCTCATCCCAGCGTGAAACCCACACATCAACAAACTCTTCGAAACGAGCAACATTGTGATAGTTCTCCAGCACTTCGCCAAACCAGACTGGTCTGGCGGTGCCAGCACACATACCTCCTATCATATTCTCCCTGGCATCCATCAACAAAGGGCACTCCCAAAGTATATGCTCAGCATTCTGGGCACCGGTACCACAAGCACACCACGGATCCGCCGCTAGGCCTAACTCAAAGAGTCGGCCTTTAAGCTCACCGTGTCCTGAGACGAGCTGCACCGCCTGGTGGCTCAGTGCCAGCGTTCTCATACTCATCCTCTTTCTTAGGTCAGGGAAGAACTTATAGGTTACCCTAGCAGTTCCTCCTCTATCCCAGCGCTCCTGCCAAACTTCCATCGTCCTTTCTCTGACTCTATTGCTTGCCTCACTCAGACCACCAATCCCAGGTGCAACACAAACAATCATTCCTAAATGTTCAGCCCGAATGAGGGCACTGAGAGTCCATAATTTAGCAGGCGGGGTTTGTTAGGGGGAGCCCATCCGGCAAACCCCGAGCCCGCCTGCGTAAAAAGATTTGCAAGTAAGTGCGGGTAAAGAGGTGCTAACGCGCCTGAGATACCCGGGTAAGCGGTGGGTGACTTTCAGTGATACTCCTTTTTTATATTTTTGTCCGATATATCATCACTGGCAACTTCTTGATATCTGAGACAATTATTTCACTTGATTGGTGCAATTTATCTAGCGTTTTTTGCAATATTTCCCGAAAGGCGATGACCAATTGATCAATCGATGAAGCTGCGTTTTACTTCTTTTATAACAATAACTTGACAAGATTATATCCTGTTTCAGTAAATTTAGGGTTATTTGAGTGACATTTATTCAACATATACGTTTTAGAGAATGTCAAATATACCTACAATTAAATAATATGGAATTGACATTTCGTTGTGCATTGAAATACCTAAAAAACTTTTCTCATCTTAACAGATTGTGGACCAGCCGTAATACTGGACCACAAACATCGAGTAGTAGATATTTTTCTTACTTGTATTGTATTCCATTTGGAAACTGATAAAAAATCATTTGGTTTCTTCTAGCGACGTATAAGTTTCATATTATAGGATATTATAATTGATAATAAACCCATATTGAGAGAAGCGAATAATGTTTACAATTTACCATTGTCAAAGTGACGAGGAGTGTCATTTCAACACAAAGCCACTGTTCTCGTGGTATTGTGAATTTGATAATAGTAATCCTCGAGCTTCTCATGGCTTGCACATATCTTAATCCATTGACGAGAAGGTTTAGTGTTGAGAACATAATTGCCATTGGAATTCAATGAGTATACCCTTGTCATTTCACGTCCTTATACACGTGTAGGGCGTACTTATTCGTGATCTCGAACTAACCTTAACATTGACAATAAAGGTAGGTACTAAATTCATATAATGTTTCCGGATAATTACTAGGATCCAAAACTAATTTAGAATGTAATATAGAAGTGGGGGCCTTATCCTCGATTTGAACCTATACTCTCCCGGAAGCTGGTTGAGTTACGAACTACTGTTACGAAGATTAGAGCTCGTGATATAATAAATCTATTTTATTGTTATTTTTCCGTTGATTTTAAAATTCATAAATGTAATACTAGACAAATGCAAAACAATTACATACATTTATATGGGCATAAAGAATTTCAATTGCCTCCCAGATGAAATAAAACAGATTAATGATTTTAAAAGGTTCAAACAAAGACTGAAAAAACATTGCACAATCTAAACTGGTGTATGTAATGATGTATGTATTGATATGACCAAAATTGTTTCGTATTGCTCGTATTCTATTGTTTTTTATGTATATTTGTTTGATTATGCACACCTTTTTTTCACCGTTGTATAACTATGTATTTATTGTAGAATCTAATATCAAATGATTCCCTCATAAAGAACAAGGTTTTAATCTTTTTGGTGAGGTAATGGAACAATTTTACCATAGTATATCATTATGTATTTTATAAATTTATTTGTAATATTATTAAAAAAAGATGTTAAATAAATAAAAAATAAAATAATATATATATATAATCGAGATTCCATAATTGAATCTTTATTTTATTAAGTTTGTCGACGGACATTACTCGGCATGGTGATATTATGTAGATGCAAATCAGTTCAATCATATAATACATTACTAAGATGGGTTCAGATGGGTATTCAAATTATTTGTTTGCAAATCTGTGAAAAATATTTTTTTAACTAAAGACAAATATACAAATGAACAGCGTTCTATTGTAAAATAATTCATGATATAAAATATTAATGAATGGTTCTATAAATATATAATAAACGAGTGGGTTGTGGCCAACGCTATACTCACTCACTACCAGGTCTCTCCATAAAGTATTCAAATTATATATGGAAAATTTTCAGCATTATCATGAAATGCGTTTGTTAAATATTTTTTTATTTAAATATTTCATTATGAAAACTTGATAATTCTTCATTTTATGGAAGTGATGTGCCTTTTTAGCAATTTGAAAATAAAAATATCAAATTTTAAGTTTCCTGAGCTTGGAGTCACATTGAAATATTTGACAGTTTGAAAAATTGAGAAGCACTAATCCATGGGGGTATAATAGGATGGAGACGCCTTTGTACATGAAAAGTGCAATCAAATTCATAGCTTATTTTTTATCTGTAAAGTTGTCAGCAACGAATGACGTATGCTGTGCAAACTGGCGCAAACTTCAGTCACACTCTCTTGCGATACAGCACGATATCGTTTCGTAAACAAAACACACAAAAATTTCGCAACCATCTTTTTTATTTGTGACCATTTTTGATCCCAAAAATATACTAATTTTTGATTTATCGAAATTAAAATGTCGAACAGGCATTGTTGTGTGGCAAAATGTAGGAGTAGAGGTGGAATATCTTTTCACAAGTAAGTATCGAAACTAACCTAAAAAATTAAAACGTCATATACCTATTATTATAAGTTGCGTAGTTATTATTTGTTTACATGAATCATTCTTAATGATTTAATATTACGAACAATATAATTGTTTGTGATAGTTTAATGAAATAGTAAAATGGTTTTATTTGTTTGGTTTTGTAAATGGTCGCGGCAGCCAATCCTTTTTATAATAATGTTGTATTTGACACAATTTGAGAAAAAAATATAATTTCCATTCACTGTTAATGCTTTTCAATCTTATGTCTCATATTTATAACGTTTTATATAATCCCCAAATATTTTATTTATGATTTAAGAAGATAGAGCACAAAAATCACATCATATGTCATTAGATTCCGCCATATTTTTTTTGAAGGCCGTAGTGATGTGCATAACATTTCCAATCTATATTTATTTTTACCATATCTTTTAATAGTTTTTTATAAATTCAGTCAACTTGCGGTATCTATTAGTTCCTGGCGTTATTTATTTATATTTCTTATGAAACGCGATTTTATATGATTTAAATACAATACTTATATGCAATTTATTAATTTAACAAACATACAGAATACTGTATATAATATTTCATTTATTTATTTCATATTTCTTTTGTGATATAAATAGACATATTTTTTTTACAGATTTTTAAAAAATCCCGCTTTAAGAGCTTTATGGATTGCCGCCGTCAATCGTGGACCGAATGGGCAACCATCTTCAGGCTGTGTCCTTTGTTCGAAGCATTTCAGAGATGATGGAATTGAATGTAGTGGTTATCGAAGAAGAATAAAGCCAAATGCTGTTCCTTCAATTTTCTCCCAATTAAATACTGTTTGTCCTGAAGTACGTTGATAGTACTATATTATATCTCATATATTTTGTGTTTATTTATATTAATTATTTATTATATTTTGTACTTTTTTTGTAAATTTTATATATTATACTTAGGTACCTACATTATATTAGAAATCCTTACCAATATTACTTGTTTAAATATTATTTTTAGATGCGTAAATAAAAATATTTTTGTGGACGTTATGTTAAACACTATCTCTTTTTTTCAGACAACTTTGCCCATCTTTAGTGAACCTTCGGTGCCTAGTTTTTCGTCATCAAATCCAGTCCATATTTCTGAAAATGATGTTCCTATTCAGGACTCCCCAAGAAAAATTTATATTTTTCATATAGTTATTAAAACAAACTAATAATTTTTGAAAAAAAGATGTTTAAAAAAACTACAGTTATATATATAAATATATATACTATAGTCAAATCTTGTAAGTGACCCGTCTCAGAACAAGTTTTCCCAGTGAGACGGGGAACGAATAATTTTATTGTTATAATGTTTTTGTTTTTGAACAATAAACTTCGGATTGCCGGCACTGAAACTAAATAAACTATTTATGAATTAAGCATTTTTTAATTCAATCCCTTTCCTGTAAATTATTTAAACTCCTGAACTCCTCCACGAAGCACAAGGTTTCATTATTTTTAGGGAGAATCTCCAATTTTGCAATGATCTTTGTAAATATTTTTCTTAAATTTTTTTACGGCGCTGGCCGATTTAATAATGATATTAATAAAAATTAAGCTCTTGAGGTGAGTTTTCACGAAAACGGCGCTATATAAATTATCCAACCATATATATAAGCACTACAAATAATAACACTTATTTTTTTTTGTTTTTAATGAGTGATCCTTATTTTTTCATAACCAAAGTAAAATATATATGACATTTTTGCAGAAAATAATATTTTATTATAAAATGCTTTTGTTCAATTATCGTAATTATAAATTAAAAATATTCAATTTTAAAATAATATTTGACCATCACTAATTCGTGGATCATTTTCTAACTTCAACGTTGCCATTAAAATAATATTGCCACGAGATAAAAAAAGTACTTATTTTTGTCTTTATATTGTCATAACTGTCACTTGTGACTAACTTCCATAGGCTAAGAAGTTGATTGCATTTAGGTATTTGGTTTTTGTATGGAATTTTACGTAAGGGCGGCCCCTTGCACTAATCAGATATCCTTTGAAATCTAATGGGATCTAAGTGAGTACCTACTAAATACACAAATTTGCAAAATTTTAAAATAATCGAATGAGTACAATAAAAATAATCGATAAAGTAAAGTAAACATGCCGAACTACATATCACATAGTACTCAGCACACACACACACACATATAAAAAAAAAAAATGAACACTTCCTTGCACCCTACGCAAGTGGCGAGTTTATTGCCGTATGGCAATTTCTTCCAACTAACCAGTGTTTCCAGCCCAGAGAAGCAATATTTGCGTGAGAAATGAATTTAAATAGATTGTGATGAAACTTTCAGAACACAATTTCAGTATGACACTAGTTGATAATCTGCAATAAAAATAGCCTTAAAATTGCGAAATCATAACTTCCCACCACTGTATCTCCTTGGGTTAGTGAGGAGTAAAAATATCTTTCGAGTAATTTGATTTAATGTTGATGTTCTGGGTACATTATACCATATTATTATGTAGTGTAAGAAAAAAAAAATGATTATATATTTAATTTACTAGGTATATTATTGAAAATAATATTTGATATTCGTATTCCTCTTGAAGAATGAATATTTCTTTGAAACAATCAATTAAGTTCAATCAATTTTATATTTATATCATATGGTTATGTGTAAAGTATTTAATGGATCAATTTGTACTTACGAGCGGCGCCTTTGTCCGATAAAAATGTGTACGACATCTAAAACAAAAGAATTTAAAAATATCATCTTTCAAAAGTTCAATATGCTCTTACCTACGTTTCGTATAATTCGATAATCTATGTACAATACTACACACATAACATTATTTAAAGCCAACTTGAACAATGTGAAATCATGGCTCTACCATTCCATAGAAGGTACGTCTGCTTCTTTGGTTTCAATCTTGGGGATTGGTTGGCAGCAAATCTCGATCCGCTCGATCTTCAGCGACTCTCTTCAACTCTGTGTAGGAAGTACACTTCATGTCGTGGTACATCTATTCTAGACCATGTGTAGATCTTTGTGTCGCAACACATGGCCTATCCAATTTGTACGCCTTTTTGATGTGGTGTTTAATATGTGCCTGGTTTCCTCAATTTTGATGAGAACCTCATCATTTGTAATATGGTCCTTTCAAGATATGGTCCCTCTATAGTATTGGAGAGTAAAAACTAAAACCGTTATTCCAAGGTAAAAAATATTACGAAGTGAGACATTTGCGTTGGACTTAATTCACTCATATTTTTATCGTTTGTTAAATTGTCATGTACGATAGATTAATTTAAATTGTTTGGATATCAAATTAGTCAAATTTTATAAAAATAATGTTTGGTAATGGTATTCGTTACGTCACGGACATGTTTAATTATTCTAGTGTCATATGTGCGTATGATAAGTGATATTTTCGTGATTATAATTTAATATTTTGTTCCTAGTAAAGAAAATAACGTTATGTAAATTATTGTGTATGAATATATGTGTAATTTTGCTAATGACATTAAGTACATCGTGATAATTTGTATTTTAAGTTTTAGGTATAATTTATTAGATTACGCTTATTATTTATTTATTTAAAATATTTTATACACATGTGCACAATGGCGGGCTTTCCAACCAACCATATTCATTTGGTGAGGTAAATTGTGTTTATAACACCTACCAATTTATGTGAATAAAATATATGATCTTCTTCCTGGCACCGTCCCAACTTATTACGGTTGAAGGCTGTTGGGGACGGCTCTTTTCGTCGTCATGTTATATCTTCTTCTATTCTTTATAACCTCTTCCTCCAGGCCATTTCTCCGCAGGATTCTGTCGCACTGTGTAATCCAGGTGATCTTTGGTCTCCCTCTTGATGGATGTCGAGGGAGATTCATTGACATGGCTTTATTTACTGTGTGTTCTGGTCGTCTCCGCTTTATGTGATTATACGCCCTATACCATCTTAGTTGTCTCTCTTCTAGCTAGTTATTTATGTTATTAACACTTATGCTACCACGAATGTGTAAACTTTTTATCTTATTCTTCAACGATACACGACGAATAAAATATATAGAAACATATAAAAAAAAACATTAATAAAAACGGAGGGGAGAGGGGAGGACAAGGATAGGATAATGAGACAAATTTAAGTGATATGTGTAAAGAAATGATTCCTCAGATTTCTTTTGAAAGCGGGAAGTGTTAATGAAACTCGAAGTTGCGATGGGATGTAATTCAAATATTTTTTGTATCGCCAAAAAGTTTTTTCTCCTACTAGTTAGGACAGGTCAAGATGTTGTTTAACGCTTGACTAACACGTCATACCAAGTATTTCAAAATGGCGGATATTTCACATATGATCCGACGCATATTTGAGATTGACAGAAAAAAATAATCCTCACAACATTTTTCCTCGTTATTCTTCACCGCAATCGTGTTCAAATAGATTCAACAGGGCACAACGCGGTGTTTGTTTTCATTTTTCGATGTCAGTTATCCAATAAATACATGCATTTATCTATTTTTTGACTGTGAAGCCAATGCGGCCATATGAAAAAAATAAATGAGGGTGTTCGTAAACAATTCGGTAAAGTAGTTAGTCACATATTAGTATACATTTATAAGTAAGTTTTTCAAATAAGTACCGATCTTAACTATTTTAGTCGTACCTATATATATTTTTTAATTGCATTTACGCAAACATTGGATTTTTTTCCCTATCGTGAGTCAAATGATATTTTTATTGACAATAACATCTCAATAGAGACGAAATTGAGATATTATAGAAGAACCAGGAACTCAGGCACCTAGAGGGCTTTCGACCTGTTCGACTATTTTATTATCAAATATCGTATTTTTATATTTTAATTGTGTTTATCTAGTTGCGCATTTAGTAAGCTATTAACGAAATCTAATAAGTAAGACCATAATATATTATCATAGTTATCATTATTTGCTAAAATTTGTGTATTGTTAAATGTAAAAACTAAACAAAAAAAAATAAAAATAAATTATATTTCTTCAGTTGTTTTGAATATACCTGGACATTAAAACGAATTCAGTTGAATTTGTATTTGCTTGTTTTCTGTAATATCCACATGTCTGTGGAATGTATTAAGATGGATTTAGAGAAATGATTTATACATTTGAAACCATTTGTTTTTGGAAACAGCGAGGATTTTGTGCACGTTCATATAAAGGTTTAAATTATGCGAAATCGACTCGTTACTAATGCTTGTACTTATCTAAACAAAAATGTATAGCATTAAATGCATCGGTTTTATTCTTTTTTTTTTTTTTTTGTAAATCATTGAATTATCCCCCTGTTCACGAACTGGAATAAAGTACTTTATTATTTTTATTATTTGACAAAATAGTTACATACGCAGACATACATATATGAATAAAAAACAATACGAATTATTTGACGTTATCTTCATGAAATCTAAATTTATTTGGTTATTACATACGCTCGTTTGCGAGAACAACGACATAATTATAAAAATCCGATTTTTGAGTTAATAATGCAGAAATGTTGTGTTTATCAATATTACAGTGAATATATGACGTGAAACAACGTGCTGTTGTGTGCTGTTTTTCTCGCATTTATAGAGATATTGTAGGTACTGAGAATTGGAGACGACATGAATATAGATAAACACAACATTTCTGCATTATTAACTCAAAAATCGGATTTTTGACTTAAATGTCGTTGTTCTCGCGAACGAGCGAGGAGTATATAATAAAATATTATTCCGTTACTTGAATATAATGCTTGACTAAATATGAGGAAAGGGCCTTATCACTTATTAAATTAAATTATTACTTTTTATATCTCAATAGAAACGAATCAGGAATATATTTTTGTATGTTATTTTTAGTAGGTCAGTGGCAAAACGGTTCGTACGTTTAAGAAATATTTGAATCCTGCGTCGACTGATTACGTTTTTTTTATTTAAAATATTTAATCTTATTTTAATCATAAATATTTAATTGAAACTGACTTATTTTAATATATTTAACTCTTAGTCTCGCTGTTTTGAAAACGATAATTAGTTATTATACTGAATTTACTTAAGGTTTCACGTTGTTTTTATTGGTCGAAAGAGATTGCCTCATGCCAATAACCCGCCTTGTTTACACCATTTTAATTTATTTCACTTGTTTATACTGGAATTTTACTATCGATTTTTAACTAACTTCCCGGCCAGTTAGAGTTCTGAAACTTTCAGGATTTGTGTTTTCCCGATGTCACTGGACATTGGAACTCACATTGATTCATCTGATATTTTGATAAAATTGAACAATTTTGCGTTTCTGAACTCGAATTTTGAGTGCTATACATGTTGCATAATATCAGGTGTTATTTATATCGATAAGATCGATTTCAATTTTCTTAACTTCATATTTTCTTCATTTCAATGTGAAGATTTGAATTTTTTGATTTAGGTAATTGTACACAATTCGATGAATAAAAAAATATGTAAATTTTTTGTACTCACTCTTATTTACGAATCAGTTGTCTTTTTTCTGCGACCATTTCGTTTTGATTCTGAAAACAATTAATGAAAACTGGCACTTATAAAAAATTTACTGTTGAGGTATTTAAACCATTTGTTTACCACAAAATCGTCTGAATTTCATCAGGCACGGTTGACAATTGGATTATTTCCTAGCATTTCTAAGTCCTCGGTTCCCTGCGTTGTTGTAATGATTCTAACCTACCGCGTGTAGGTAATTGTTCACTTGGACATTGTGAAAAGCTGTAAACTAATATTATTGTGTCACATTTACTTGATGAATATAAATGACAGTTTTCAACAATGTTTTCGGTTAGGCTCAGTGTCACACTTCATGCTGTTTACCCCCGTAAAATGTTTCTCATTAAAACGTGGAAATTTTCTGGGCATTGTATAATTGTTATTGCCTTAAATAATAAGTACTTTCTGAGTACGTGTTCACTTTTCTCCACTGCCAAATGGAAACATATGTGTTTTTAATTGTACGTACGTAGAGTCATAATTTATAACGTGATTCAATTATTTTCCATAATCTATTTCAGCCACTCAAAATTTTGGGGTTACAACTTTCTTATGCCAGTCTATCGGTTAAAGTAAGATAGTAATTCTTCTACATCTGCAACTTGTTGTTTGTAAATATCCAGTACGTTCGATTCTATAGCTTTTTAAAATCGTTCCAGCTAAACAGGAACGTTCCTAATCCACTTTGTCCAAGTTTATATTCTATAACGCTGAAATAGGAACGTTTTTACTCCAAGTAAGTCACGAATAATAATTTACACGTGTTGCATTATGTTGAAAATAAAAACTATAAGAATATCATTGCAGATCAATTGAAATGTTTGGCGACATCATGTCGACATGACATAAATAAACATGGCCGAGCAATACGCATTACCCATGCGTAGTCTGCGCCATAGACAGTTTGAGTTCAAATTATTATCTACGGTGCTCTAATTTTGTAGATTTTAGTTTTAGGAACAACGTCAGTTACATTATACGAAATTCTTTTCAAATTACCTTCGTTGAAAATTTTTAGAACGTTCCTATTTTAGTTCAAAGAGTTGCTGAATTGGACGTATTTGTTACTATTTCGTATGATTGTTTGGGTTTCATTAGAGATTTAATTGTATTTAAAGTAATGGAAAAAGGGGGTCCAACCAACTGAAAATACCAACGACAAAAATAGTTTAAAGATGTGTTGTGGTGATTCGTAAAATAAAATAATCAGAAATTCTAACCTTTCAATTGATTTTACTAAAAACTTTTCACGTTGCAGTTAGACGATTTCTATATATATATGGTATAGGTCTTTCACTTTCGTTTGTCCGGCTTCTAGCTGAACTTTAGCTTACGCCAAAGTTGATTATACTTTAGTTTTCCAATATTCATAACTTCGTATTATGTATATTTAAAACATTTGTTCATAAAAAAAAACAATATCATAAAATCTCAAGACATTTTGTTTTGGATTCCAGTCAGTATCTACATGTTATTTAACTTCGGCAAGAGACAACATAGTTAGGATTGTTATTGATTAATTCTTGTCTGTTAGCCACAGTCCAGATACAGAGAAGTTTACGGTTTCGCCCGAGACATAAGTTGATGGCACTTCAAGATGGGCTGAGCTATTGATTGATGGATAGGTCTAGTGAACTTTGGATGGACGCCTTTAAAGTATCACGTATTGATGTAACAACGCTTAATTTAGTTTCTTAACATAATTTAGCGGATGATTAATAATAATAATTCAACGTTTTCTATGGTGAATTATTACAAGGCAGTGAAAAAGTTTTGTCCAAGGTTGCAGATGGTTTCGACCTTACTCTGTCTGGTTCATTTAACTTTGGACTAATTTAATGGAGCCTTTCAAAATTGTTCCTTAACTCTTTAATTTTAAAACAAACGAGTAAGTAAACTTTTGGGCTCTATTATTTGCAAAGTACAATAGTGGAATTTATGAAGAAAAGTGGATTAACACAGAATACTTGATAAGAAGTCGAGTTCTCTCATGGTTAAGGCATGTAATTGTATATGAAGGAAGTATTGCTAAATGTTGTAATTAAAAAAAACACGTAATCCAACTGTCGATTTGTTCAGGAGAACTTTGTTCTCTTAACATATCGACAATGTATCAAGCCAGAATACGCGAGAATTGTATGGAGAGGTCTACTTTTTTCACGGCTCTTCCAACTTTGAAGTCGAAAAACACCAACTTAGAGGCTTCGCAGCATATATGTTCCATACACGGATTTACTCAGAATTCGGAGTAGAACATTTCGTGTGTCTGTGTGTGTGTCTGTGTGTGTGTGTGTCTGTGTGTCCGTCCCCCCCTTATAACTTTTGATCCGCTCAATAAACAGAGCCTAAAATTTCAGAATATATAAACAGTTACAGGCCTACAAAACTTTTATACTCGGAATTTTGAATTTTTGTTTCAGTCAGGGGTTATCAACTTTTGAATTTTTATTTTATTTTTCCATATATCTCAGAAACCATAAACGCTAGAACGCTGAAAATTGGTACAAACATAGACAAATACAAAATCTCAAATTAGTTTTTTCAAAAAAATTCCAGGGTTTCTCAAACATTTTTTATTAAGAAAAATATTTTTTTTATGATAAATTTATGAGTTTAACTGCCTATATTTCCAAAACTTATACAATTATCGAAAAAAGCCGAAACACCCCAACTAGATAATTTAATTTTCTATAAAAAATATCAGCAATGTAGTAGAAGATCTCAATTTTTTTTTAACAATTTTTTTAAAAATTGAATTTAGTGACGACATCGCTTCATACATTTTGTATGGCAGTCGCCTATACACAATATGTAAGAAGACTTAATAGTTTGATACTTCATCTCCAAACATACATACATACCATCATGCTATTTGCATATTCTGGGTAGGAAAAAGGATCTTCCTCCATACTATCCTATCTTGACATACATACCTACATATGTTGTATAGAAAACAAAGTATCTGAAAATATTCAATAATTTGTATCTATGGGTTTATAGTTTGGTACATATTCTTCAACTATACATACTATCGCTATCGACAGTTGGATCTCATGTGTTACATGCAACTAGTGAATATAAAAATGATGCTGAACTATATAACTGAATTCTTGCATGTATTGTTCTCTTTTCAAATTCAATAGCTTTGGTTCTTTGCTGATTTATTTCAAAGTTATAGTTTCTTCATTGTTTCGTAGGTTATTATTGTTTCATTGTTTCGTAGGTTATTATTGTAATTATATTGTAAGATAATGGCCAAATTGAAATTATGGGCAGAATATACTCGATCAAACGATTTGTTCTTTGTAAAATGTCCGCAAACCAATTTCATAAAAAATTCATACATAAATCGTTCAACAACCAATTACAACAAATTAAATAATGCGCAAACCCTGGAAATTTTTCATGATAACTTTGGTAAATTTAGGTCCAGGGTGGGGCTGTTGTTGGTGTGATATATTGTGGCGAAATTGAAAATCTTCGAGGTTATTCCTATCCCTCTATTTCATCTCCCTTCCTGTTCTACAGAGGTTTGTACGCCAAATTCTTAATGAATAAGTATTTTTTTTTGTTGTTTATATTTTATATTGTAAAGATCACTCACATTATCTAGCCATTATTTTTATTTTGATTGTATAAAAGCATTAGTGAACTTAACTGGTTTTGTATATATATATTGTTTTTTTATTCCCACAAGCTGTATATAACTGTCTGTTCCTGGAATAAAATAAAATAAATAAAAGTGATATTTTCAAATTATCTCTAAAACGATATTCTTTAAATATGCTAAAAACTCGAAATTAGACGTAGATACTATACTACATATAGTAAGTTTATATGAATAAACTTAACAAAACCATGGTAATAAGCACGACAAACTAACAGTGGAAACTTTTCGACTCTTTAAGTAACTTATATTACGTCTATATTTTAGAAATATGAATATTTAGCGAAATTTAATATGAAAAGTTATAATTTAGCACGTGAGGAAATTGTATTAAATACCTACTGAGATTATCGTCGTTTGATTACAAAAGTTTGATTACTACATTAATTTTCGTTCACTGCCACAATTATTTTCCTGGAATGTCGGACAATACAATACAATAATCATTATAAGCTCGACAGCTCTGGGTTGGCCTTGGCTGGAATCTCCTCCATTCTTGTCTGTCCGTTACTTTTTGTCTTTCATTTTGTTATTCGTAATGTTTATGTTCCTCCATCGCAGTTTTGGCCTTCCTGGTCTTCTTCGTCCTTATGGTATGGAGAGTATGAGGCATTTTACAAGGTTGTCGTCCATTCTATATATGTAAGTTATCAGCTTATCTCAAGTGTTCCACATTGATGGAACCGATCATATCGGGTTCTTCATACGTCATGTCGTACGGCTCTCTGTTGTATCAACGACGCCAATAATTACGATCTCTCACACGATCGAAGACTCTTGTGAGGATCCCTCAAATGCTGCAATGCATTCATCTAGGCCCTAGGGATTTCGTGTCTGAATGGATCTATGGACGGTATATTATTACAATAAACTGGCTATCAGATTTTTGTGCAATAAAGATTTGGTATTTCTCCTAACTAGCTTTGACCTTAAAGTGGGTTGCAGACCAAAAGCGAAGCATAGTTTGCGTTCTGCACACTAGTATGAAAAACGACTTCAGCTATGCAAGCTAAGATTAAAAAACTTAGCTTAACTTTAGTCGGGTCTGTTTTTGAAGACCACATAAGCAACGGAAAATACAATACTGTTTAATATGTTTCTTTGTGTACGTATATTTTAGTCTTTATATGGCAAGGTTTCAATGTATGATAAGCGAAAACAACGACTAAATAACAGGTATCATATAATTATTTATTTCAAAGTTGTGAAAGCGTGCAGAAATAATTCTTAGATATGTCAAAGTGAACGATTGATAAATGGAAAGAAAACCTTTCTCCCAGTCTTGTATAATGATGGTTTTCATTAATCACAGAAACACACAAAATGGATTTGTGTTATGCTACTTTACTAAGCACCAATGTCTCATTAATCTTGTCCATAAATATCAATTAAGTATACAATCTTCATTAATCTTTGACAATCATAAACATTGTGGGCTCATATTAGTGACGACATTTTTTTTATTTTATTTGATAAAAACCTAGCTAAATAATATGTACATCCTTGTTGTTTTATTAAGTCTAATTTACAAATATAAATTTATCTATATTATAAATGTGAATGTTTGTATCTATGTATGTTCTATGTATCTATGTATGTATGTATGTGTTGAATACACTCCTAAACCGTTCATCCGATTGCGATGAAACTTTGGTAAATTGTCGAGAGTATACCAGGGATGGTTTCTGGATCAAAAATTTTTTCTTCTTCATCGGGTATTAGGTCATTTTATCTATGAAGGTGGACTATCCTGGGAACCGTTAATCCGATTGCAATGAAACTTTGGTGAATTGTCGAGCGTATTCCCGGGATGGTTTCTGAATTAAAAAAAACTTCTTCTTCTTCTTCTTCATCGGGTATTAGGTAATTTTACCTTCATAGGTAAAATGACCTAATACTCTGGGGGAAGAAGCTCCAACTGTCCTTCCATCTCTTCGCAGGTCTTCCAGGACAGTTTCTGGATTTAAACTTTTTTCTTCTTCTTCATCGTGTATTTGGTCATTTTACCTATGAAGGTGGAGTATCCTGGGAGAATAAGATGCAACTGTCCTTCCATCTCTTCGCAGGTCTTCCAGGACGGTTTCTGAATTCAAACTTTTTTCTTCTTCTTCTTCTTTATCGTGTATTTGTTCATTTTACAGTTTTAGTTTCAATTATTTCGAAATCTACACCTTCTAATTAGTATGAATCGATATACATCTCGAAAAAAAAAGTTTAAGAACAGACGTCTTCTTAATTCTCAAAATGTAGTAAATTACAACTACATAATAACCGCTTATTTTGTAAAATTTCGTTTTGATCACTGTCGACATATTGGATTTCTCGTAATATTTTGAAATAAAAAAATTAGGCAATCGGTCCATCGCCATAAACGAATATTTTTTTACTCACGCAATTTATTTGACTTAAACGAAAAAAGAAAAAAAAATTCTGATATTAAAAATAGTTTCCGCACGGTGAATTGTCCATACGGTCAATTTTCCGTACGGTAAATTGTCCCGACGGTCAAATGTCCATACGGTAAATTGTCCTCACGGTAAATTGTCCATACGGTAAAAAGGGCGTACGGTCAATCGGCTACGGTAAATTGTCCGGGAATCATATTTAAAATTTCTATGGAAAAATGAACATTATAGCAGTACATTTCAGACATTTTTTTACAATTTTTGTAAAAATTGAATTTAGTGACGATATCGTTTCAGAAAAGAAAAGTTTTTGAAACATGTATCCTGCCTGTGCTTACGTATGGTCTGGAAACTATCACGCTAACTGCGAGGACCATACACAAGCTAAAATGCACTCAGAGATCCATGGAAAGGCAAATGATAGGTATAAGTCTAAGAGACAAAATTAGAAATGAAGAAATCAGACGCCAGACAAAAGTTGTTGATGTCATGGATCGAGTTGCAAAACTTAAATGGCAATGGGCAGGTCATGTTGCCAGACAGGGTACGGACAGATGGGCACCCAGAATTCTAAATTGGAGACCATGGAATATGAAAAGGGGAATAGGCCGGCCCCAGAAAAGGTGGGCCGATGATATTGTCCCTGTCGCTGGAAGTGCATGGGTTCGAAAAGCCCAGAAAAAAGACGAGTGGAAGCTATTAGAAGAGGCCTACATCCAGCAGTGGAGAGATGGCTGAGAAAGAAAGAAGAAGAAAGAAGAATCGTTTCATACAATTTTTATGGCAGAATACACTTAATCTACGGGGACTCTCAATAGTTTAATCTCTATACATACATAGCTATCATCAATATGTTTAGACATTCAGGGTAGGAAAAAAGGACTGACCTTCACACTATTCTATCCTGTCATTGTCATACATGTTTTGTATAGAAAAAAAATATCTTAAAATATTCTATAATTTGGATAGAAGTGTTTATAGTTTGGTACATATTCTTCTACTATACATACTATTGCTATTGACGTTGGATCTCATGCAACTAGCTTTGTTTAGGCACTTCAAATCAATGAAACTCAAAACTTTTCGTTTTGTGAACTTAGTGCTGGTTGTCTAGTAAGAAGTACACCAAAGTATCTCATTAAAAATATAATATTTTTACGGCTGATTTTATTTCTCCTCTCAGATTTTGAAAAGTAAGTTTGTGTCTGTTTGTAACTTTGTTGGGGAATTTAGAATACGTTTTCCTGAGTTGTCCATAGAACGTGCCTTTCACTGGTGTAAAGTCAATTACCGCTGTGATTTAACGTGCTTTTTGCCACATTCTTAATGCGTAAGTGATATTTTTTGAGTGTTTTTTCGGCGAGCGTGCCACGACAAAATTTAGATAATTCAAATTTTAAATTCAAGAGACTTTTTTTCTAGAATTTTGAACTCAACGTGAAACCTTCAGAGAATCATCTTTTGTGTTTACGCGGAGGCAGTACCTTTGATGTTATTCAAAGGGAACAAATGATGAATAATATTTTTTAATTTTTAAATTCGTTCAAGAGTTTGGTATTATTTTCTTTGATTTTGATTAAATCGTTTAAATTTTCAACGACAGCGGTGACGTGAGGTTCTATAAAAAAATATTATGATATTAAGGATTTGTGGTCTGTACGATATCGATTATTTATAAATTTCACAAAAAAATGTATGGAGTTGGGTTAGTTTGGCCCATTCATTTAGATCTGAATTACTTAGTTCCACACTACATTCAAAAACTGTGTCAAAAGAATGCGCCAACAGAAAGAAATCTTACAGCGATGTACGTATCTGTATCACAGAGTACCTATTAATTATTTTAAGGAACCGGAGAGTCAATAAGATGGTCTATGATCCTAGTTTTAGGGCAAACGGGGCTCAAAAGTGACATAAATTGGCCCCTGACATACGTGGTGCTCAGAGTATTGCAATTTCAGTATTTCATAGTGACACTATATATATGTCATTGTTTCGTTTAGCTAACAATTCAATTTTAGTTTCCTTGCCCCAGAGTCAATTGAAGACGCTATTCGTTATCGCCGAGGGCTATTTTTTGTATGGGATTTGACGTTTGTAGTCCGTTGTTGTAGAAAAATTTTCTACAACGAAAGTCCAATCTCATATAAATTAGCGCTTGGCGATTACGAACAGCGTTTTCAATTTGACTCAGGGGCCTTGGAGTGTGTATCACTTAATGACGGTAAATAAATCGTATTTGTTGAGATAGAAACAAAAAGTATTTTATTTTCAGAACAATTAGCGATTGCTATTTTAATAACATAAGTGTTCATGAAAGCAATTTTGCTTAGTAAAGGGAATATATGAGGCTGTAACTATATATACTTATTTCAAGAAAATATCAATTATTTTTTTTATTAAAAATGATGATGTACTTTATATGTGTATTTATAAATTAACAACACCGTTAAAAACAAATCAATTTCCTATTCGTATATTAATTTCTATCACTGCGCGATATGTATACCTATGTATATTTAGGTTATTTTGAATTTTTCATCATTTAACATGTGAATCCAACAGTCCATTGAAAATCACTCATAAAAGCGTTAATTTCTCGTCATATTCTCCCAAAGGCAGATCGGCAACGTTTTTACGCATAAATGGAATATCGTTCATCCATCAAAAACCAAAAAACTCGGTCAACATCAAACTGTGAATCTATTCATGAAGATATTTTCCCCTAAAAACTCGTCCTTTACAAAACGACGAACGTTTATAATATTATATTAATAACTTATAAAATTGACATTCCTTCAAAGGGATAAAAATACAAAGAAAAGTCGTTCATTAAATATTGATCGTTTTGTCGTATTTGTCGGCCTTTGTGGCTCAGTTGGTCCACAGTTTTGATTGTGTTTTCAGTCTGGATCTGTGAGACGATTACTATTATTAGTCTCCATAATATGGCAACTTGTTATTGGGTGCGTGTTAAATTAATATTTGACATAGTTCCTGTTAGTTGTCCGAGAAACAATATTAAATATTAACATGTTTTTTTAACAGATTTTTAATTATCTCAATAGAGACGAAGTTGGAATATTTATTGTAGGAGAACCGGGAAATCAAGGCACCTACAGGGCTTACGACCTGTCATCGGCTGGTTTTCGTAAGCCCTGTAGGTGCCTTGATTTCCCGGTTCTCCTACAATAAATATTCCAACTTCGTCTCTATTGAGATAATTAAAAATCTGTTAAAAAAATATCTTTGACTCCCGACAGGGAAAAAAAAATCCAATGTTTGCGCATATGCAATAATAAAAAATATTCGATTAACATGTTGTTGGGTGCGTGTTAAATCACTATTTGACATATTACCTGTAAGTTGCCCTAGAAGTAATAAATAAATAAATATTGATAATTTTTACAACACTGGAAGTTCCAAGAAATTTTGTTGTATCAGATATCTTACTACTTGAGCCACAGGTAATTATTTTCATCTTCAATATATGCCTATTTATTCTGTTTTGTTATTGGAATAATTTCGTTTTTAATGTATGTTTTACAAACATAAATGGTTTTATATATTGTCTTATAGTTTTTCGTTCATCTTACATTGCGTATGTTATGACTAACTTCAATGTGATAAGATGGTTTTCAATTTAAGGGGGTCCTTACTTGTGTGTATTTGAAGATATTCCTTACTAAAAATGAAATTCGAATCTTAAAATTCTTTTTACACACTTATGATTTCCCTACATCAATTACATACCTTCAGAATCTTTAATCTCTGCCATGAAAATATATGACATTCAGTTTTAACACTTTTTGTCTATTGCATCTTATTTTAACTCTCCTCTTCTATGTGATCATGATTTAGATTTTCTTAAATCCATGTAAATAGTTTAATGTAATAAATAATATTGTAGTAATTAATGAATTGAAAACAGCTTGTGTAGGTATTTGTAAGTGTACCTAAGCCATGACCCATTTGTTTTTATATTATGATTATATTTGGCCAATTGAATTTGCTAGGAAACGTCATTTGGTAAATACAATATAAATATATCTTTATTAAAAAAGAATAATCTTCAGTTTATATTTTAGTAGAATAGTAGAAGCAGTCTCCCTGTGTAATTATGTAAAACGCCTTTCCGCTTTTGCAATGGTGTGAAATGGAAATTTGCAACCCGTACTAATAATACTTTATTAGACATCTGCTAATTGAGTGTTAACTAATTTGGCCTGGTTTATGTTCTCTTATGTCGCAAGAAAATGCTTTTCCTCTATTGTATCTTATTTTTATTTTATTTTTATTTTGTTTTATTAAGAAATACAACAGCTGTTTACAAACATTTATAGGTATACAGTAAATAATTTTCTTATTTATATCGCCAATTACAGTATTTCCTAGTTATTAGTTACATTTTATATTTTTTATTCGGTAAAAATTCTCAATAAATACGAAAAAAGAATATTTCAAGTGATAATGGAGATGGATGGAGATGAAGATGGATTGATATCTATTTCCTTATTTATTATTAGCACCAAATAGAGACAAATAAAGAATATTTCAAGTGATAATGGAGATGGAGATGAAGATGGATTGATATCTATTTCCTTATTTATTATTAGCACCAAATAGAGACAAATAAAGAATATTTCAAGTGATAATGGAGATGGAGATGAAGATGGATTGATATCTATTTCCTTATTTATTATTAGCACCAAATAGAGACAAATAAAGAATATTTCAAGTGATAATGGAGATGAAGATGGATTGATATCTATTTCCTTATTTATTATTAGCACCAAATAGAGACAAATAAAGAATATTTCAAGTGATAATGGAGATGGAGATGAAGATGGATTGATATCTATTTCCTTATTTATTATTAGCACCAAATAGAGACAAATAAAGAATATTTCAAGTGATAATGGAGATGGAGATGAAGATGGATTGATATCTATTTCCTTATTTATTATTAGCACCAAATAGAGAAAAATAAAGAATATTTCAAGTGATAATGGAGATGGAGATGAAGATGGATTGATATATATTTCCTTATTTATTATTAGCACCAAATAGAGACAAATAAAGAATATTTCAAGTGATAATGGAGATGGAGATGAAGATGGATTGATATCTATTTCCTTATTTATTATTAGCACCAAATAGAGACAAATAAAGAATATTTCAAGTGATAATGGAGATGGAGATGAAGATGGATTGATATCTATTTCCTTATTTATTATTAGCACCAAATAGAGACAAACAAAGAATATTTCAAGTGATAATGGAGATGGATGGAGATGAAGATGGATTGATGTCTATTTCCTTATTTATTATTAGCACCAAATAGAGACAAATAAAGAATATTTCAAGTGATAATGGAGATGGAGATGAAGATGGATTGATATCTATTTCCTTATTTATTATTAGCACCAAATAGAGACAAATAAAGAATATTTCAAGTGATAATGGAGATGGATGGAGATGAAGATGGATTGATATCTATTTCCTTATTTATTATTAGCACCAAATAGAGACAAATAAAGAATATTTCAAGTGATAATGGAGATGGAGATGAAGATGGATTGATATCTATTTCCTTATTTATTATTAGCACCAAATAGAGACAAATAAAGAATATTTCAAGTGATAATGGAGATGAAGATGGATTGATATCTATTTCCTTATTTATTATTAGCACCAAATAGAGACAAATAAAGAATATTTCAAGTGATAATGGAGATGGAGATGAAGATGGATTGATATCTATTTCCTTATTTATTATTAGCACCAAATAGAGACAAATAAAGAATATTTCAAGTGATAATGGAGATGGAGATGAAGATGGATTGATATCTATTTCCTTATTTATTATTAGCACCAAATAGAGACAAATAAAGAATATTTCAAGTGATAATGGAGATGGAGATGAAGATGGATTGATATCTATTTCCTTATTTATTATTAGCACCAAATAGAGAAAAATAAAGAATATTTCAAGTGATAATGGAGATGGAGATGAAGATGGATTGATATATATTTCCTTATTTATTATTAGCACCAAATAGAGACAAATAAAGAATATTTCAAGTGATAATGGAGATGGAGATGAAGATGGATTGATATCTATTTCCTTATTTATTATTAGCACCAAATAGAGACAAATAAAGAATATTTCAAGTGATAATGGAGATGGAGATGAAGATGGATTGATATCTATTTCCTTATTTATTATTAGCACCAAATAGAGACAAATAAAGAATATTTCAAGTGATAATGGAGATGAAGATGGATTGATGTCTATTTCCTTATTTATTATTAGCACCAAATAGAGACAAATAAAGAATATTTCAAGTGATAATGGAGATGGAGATGAAGATGGATTGATATCTATTTCCTTATTTATTATTAGCACCAAATAGAGACAAATAAAGAATATTTCAAGTGATAATGGAGATGGATGGAGATGAAGATGGATTGATATCTATTTCCTTATTTATTATTAGCACCAAATAGAGACAAATAAAGAATATTTCAAGTGATAATGGAGATGGAGATGAAGATGGATTGATATCTATTTCCTTATTTATTATTAGCACCAAATAGAGACAAATAAAGAATATTTCAAGTGATAATGGAGATGGAGATGAAGATGGATTGATATCTATTTCCTTATTTATTATTAGCACCAAATAGAGACAAATAAAGAATATTTCAAGTGATAATGGAGATGGAGATGAAGATGGATTGATATATATTTCCTTATTTATTATTAGCACCAAATAGAGACAAATAAAGAATATTTCAAGTGATAATGGAGATGGAGATGAAGATGGATTGATATCTATTTCCTTATTTATTATTAGCACCTAATAGAGACAAATAAAGAATATTTCAAGTGATAATGGAGATGGAGATGAAGATGGATTGATATCTATTTCCTTATTTATTATTAGCACCAAATAGAGACAAATAAAGAATATTTCAAGTGATAATGGAGATGGATGGAGATGAAGATGGATTGATATCTATTTCCTTATTTATTATTAGCACCAAATAGAGACAAATAAAAATATTTGTTAATTCGCAGATTATTTCAAGTTGTGATTTCATTCGCTTATGTTTACAGTTCAATGAATTTATTGTTTATAATATATTATTTCAATGCCATAACATTTTACTTGTTAGGTTTTATATATACTTTTCCATAATTTTTCTATAGTATATATTTAGATTTTTCACAAGAATATAGGCATCTTAATTAGACTATATATCCATTTATCGATTTTAACAGTTCTTTTTTATAGGATGCAATGTTTGATGAAAACAGGTCTATCTTTGTATTGGTCATACAGTTATTATTGAAACTAATACACGCTCTATTGACAAATGTGTTTAATATATAGTTTGTTCTACAGGATTCGATATAAAATAGTGTTTTATTTCTGTTGCTTCTAGATGGACAGTGGAAACGAATTGCACTCAGGAGTGCACTACTATCGACTATATTATTTAAAATTTTGTACAAGTAGACCAGATCAATAACTATCCTTCGGTCTTCCAGTGATTCTATTTTATAATGTGTAAGTGCTTGATCATAATACCGGAAATACCGACGGTTTCTGAAATTGTATTGTTTTATGCATTTTTTTTGTAATCTCTCTATAGCATTAATGTGGACAGTATAACTCGGGTTCCAGACCGCAGAGGCAAATTCCAAAAGACTTCGGATAAGCGAGTTGAACAGTATTACCAGCGAGTTGGGATTCCGGAAATCCTTTGTGTTTCTAAATATAAAGCCCAGGGTCTTGTAAGCACGGGAAGTAATATTGTCATAGTGTTTAATGAAATTTAATTTTTCGTCTAGTATAATTCCCAAGTCCCTCATTTCGGACTTACGTTCTAGAGTCGAGCTATTTAATTTATAATCAAAGTTTATCCTGTTTTTGTTTCTGGTATATGTTATAAAGTTACACTTGTCAATATTCAGGAACAGTTGATTTACCTGACAGTACTCTTTTAGTGCGTCGATGTCGTTTTGAAGATCAATACAATCAGTGATACACTCGATTTTTCGATATAGTTTAGCATCGTCTGCAAATAGTAATAAGTTCGAGGTTTTTACACAGTTTCCCATGTCGTTTATATATATTGGGAACAGGAGTGGTCCCAGATGGGACCCCTGGGGTACTCCAGAATGAATAGGTAAATATGATGATGTGTATCCGCATACAGTTACCGCCTGAGACCTATTTTTTATGTAGGATTCAAACCATCTTAGGAGGTTACCCCTGATTCCCAGTTTATATAGTTTCTCCAACAAAATGTTATGATTAATCATTAAACTTATCTGCAAAACTGATTCTAAGACTCGTTTTATGTATCTTTGTGTTAAAACTTCCATCAGCAAATAAGATGATAACAATCCAGTGATTTGTTTCATTATATTTCTTAATTTATCAATATTATTGATTTTTGATTTTGTTGACCTTTGTTGCATTTAATTTAATAATAAATATTTTCTCGCACCTTGCAAAAGTGGCGATGTTATTGCCATATGGCAATACCTTCCAACTTACCAGTGTGTCTGGCCTAGAGAAGCAATATTTGCGTGAAAAATGTATTTAAATATATTTCTCCTCTGCTGGGGATCGAACCCAAAATTAATTGACTTAGTTTAACTTAAATATTGAGTACCCAATTATTATACATATTGATTATATTATTGTAAAAAGGCTTCCAGCAGTACAGACTATAAACTTATAAATAAATAATAATTTTAGCAAAGTAAATTTTTGGTTTGTATGAGAATGAAGTATTTTTTAGTAATATTAAAATCTAATATTATAGGTATATATCCAACAAACCTCCACGAAGACCTTCAAGGAGATATTTACAACTGGTCATCCATCTATTTCTTCCAGGAGCCACAAACAACAGGAGGTTTAGTCCTAATACAAGTAGAAAAAGATGAAGAAAAATAAAACCGATTATTTCATGCTTATAACGAATTATTCATGTATTTTTATTCAAAATAGTGTTATTATCAATCATATTAGAATCCCAGACTACTGAGTATTTACGAAAAACAGTTTGTTAATTTCCTATTTGAGTCCGTTTAGCCCTTCCAGTACTGGAATTGTGTGTCATGTAGGTTTTGTGGAATCTAATCTTTGAGATTAATACACTTTGTTCGTTAATCCGACCGTATCCGAAGGCATTTACTAATTGAATAAATCTTCTCTTCCTCCTCTTCCAAACAGCGCTTTTCAAATATCCACCAATAAATCACTGTAGTTATATAATTTTGTAAAATGTGAGTGGATCCTATGGACAATTGCTTGAGGTCCTGATCCTGATAGTATAATGTTGTAATTTCATCCCTTGTCCATACAATGTTTAGGTTAAAGAAAGAAATTTCGCTCAGTCGAATGAGTAAAAAAAGTATACTCTGTAATTTTCCCCAGATGGATTGGAATGTCATTGTTTTTTATAAGTTTCAATAGAGACGGAGATGGAAGGATAGTTGTACTTCGTCATCTCAGGAAGCATTAATTAATTAATTAATTCATTCATTCATTCATTCAAGCGCTCCTCATTCATTCTGCCCATGTGACCAAACCATCTCAATGTGTTCACTTTCATTCTAGTAATGACATCTTTCTTCATCTTACATTCTTTACTTATGTCCTCATTTCTTACCTGGTCATACATCATTCTATTACAAATCCTTCTTAACGATCTCATTTCAACTGCATTTATTCTACTTTCATGCGTCTTCTGCCATGTCCAGGTTTCACTTGAATACGTCAATGTTGGCACTACGTATTTTATACGACGCATATTTTTTATACGCATAGTATTTTATACGACGCATATTTTGTTATTAACATAATTATTTAGTGATTTTGTGCTGTTGTATTTTATACTACGCATATTTTGTTATTAACATAATTATTTAGTGATTTTGTGCTGTTGTATGTATTGAAAATTATTATTCATTTTATAATTTTAATCATGACTATGCTATGATATGTGGAAAAGGACATTTTATGCCAACAATTCAGACTCAAGAGCTGAAATTCGTAGATACAAAGCTGCAAAGTATGTAAATTATGTTTTTTTGTTATTTTATTATTTTTAATTAATTTTGGAGGAAGGAAGACGTATTATGAATCTACATCAGTTTTCGACATCGATTTCCAAATGTTACAAAAATAAATAATGCTATGTAATAAAATCAGATTTATTCTTTTTCTAATAAGGCCTCAATATCAGAATTTATATATGCAAGTTTAAATGTACATTAAAACAATTATACGCCGAACGACACGTAGTCCATACAAATTGTTCGACGTGTGGGGACGTTATGAAGTCACACGCTACAGAAAGGTGCAGCAATGGTGCGTTTTTAGGGCCTCAAAAATATCGATAATCAAAAGGATTATATCTCATTCAATTTTTACCCGGCAAAGAAACAATAACTATCGTTTTGTTTCTAATTTTTTGAAATTTAATTTGAAATTATATTTTTTTTGCGTAAATATCCGATTGTAACTATGTACATAGGTACTTGAAAATCCTAGTAGTGCTCTTTGGTTCGCTTAAGTTCCGTCTGAATCTTTAATAAAATTATAAACTTTGCACATATTAACTTGATCATTTTACATACTATAACAACTATCAACAGGGGGCAAATATCCATGATATGGGTAAACATGGATGGTTTTGATTCCGCCGACTGACCAGACTTTCCCCCCAGGTCTCAATAAGTAGAGAAGGATAGTACGATAGTATTTTAGAATAAAAGTTTTTTTAATATCGTCCTTGTTATTAATTAGACATGATGTAAAGGCTAAATATTCATTTACACATCCACCTGGTCTTAACTTATTCACTAGATGCGGAGACTTTCAAAAATATATTTAAAAGCCTCTGCATATTGAAGTACGTACACCTCTTAGTTTTCTTCTCCTTTCACGTCTGGTGTAATTACACGGTTATTTCAGGATGCATGTCTGAAAATATAAATTTCAGTTTTGAAATCGAGGGATACTAAGTGTACACGAAGCTTTTCATAAAACGAGCGTCCATTTTAATAATATTTTCCCCCTTTACTTGCGCCTTATTAAATAGTTTATTGTGTTCATTAATTTCCATTTTGCTGTGTTCCTAGTCACATTTAATATGGCAAAACTTAAGTTACAAACTAGATTAATGGCGTTTCAGCGTCAGTTTCAAAAGTAGGATTGTCATTTTATTACTGCAGATTCGAAAAATACGGAGAAAATACTTCGGACACTGTTAATTAAATATTGATTTAAAAACCAGATTTCTGTGTGAAATAAATATTTCTTCGATTTATAAACGGATTTCTTCTTACATGGAACAGAAAAGGTTGAACGATTCAGTCTTATAATAGAGTGTTGGTAAAGTAGCATCAATTTACGTATCAGTTTGTTTGAAAGTCTTGATATATTTAATACACTTATTGGCAATCTTCAAAAGAGTGATGAATTATTTAGTATTTTAGTGAATGTTAGTTCAATAACTGCTTGAGATATTATGAATAACTTAATTTACTATACATTTCTGAATTCGAAACGATATCTGTTTAGCTCAGTGCGACACTTGACCCTTGATTAGTGTACGATAAATTAGGGGTGTTGATTTAATTGAACGAAACTTTGATGAACGCTCGGTTAACCTCCGAAACTTCTGAGTTAATGCCTAAGTTGAACACCTTCAACTTAAGCACAGAAAAGTATATACACTTACGTACGTATGTATCTTACATAATTTCTTGTACTTCTTACAATATCTTCAGATCCTCTTGTTTAGCATCATTTCGAGAAAGACTTTCCATTTTTTGTCGTATATTTAAGTCCTAACAGCTTTTTTCGTACTGTGGATTGTTTCTAGATTGGATATCAAACTGTCTGACAATTTTGGAAAAAATAAGCTTTAAATATATAAATGAAAGATCTAACGAAATAATAATAGATAATTGGTTGATTGATTTACCATATTCAAGCAAATAGGTATGTAGGTACACGAACTATCAAATACAAATGGAATATTGTCCAGTCTTGTTGCAAAATTGACGCAATCTATTCATAACAGAAATCTTAGTAGGTATCAATTTTATTATTCGTCTTTACTAATCCTTTCCTGGTCCTTTTCTTAAAACCCTTCTTATTTTGATCTTTTTATAGTGTGTTGTATTCACCATAAATTCGGGTTATTTGTTCTTTAGTTACCATTTGAATACACAAGGTTATTGATTATGAAAATATTTAGGATATTTTTCTTAATCTTTCAATTACGCATTTACTTCCACATCTACAAGGCGCAAGTGTGAGACATAGACATGGCAGAAGACACATAAAAGTAAAATTAACGCCATAGAAACGAGGTCTCCATAACGAATGTGTGATTAAACAATCTATGATTGGATAAGGCATGTGTATATCAGACGAGAATGCAAGATTGAAACGATGGTTCGGACATGTTGAGAGCATGAACGATGAACGCCTGACAAAGAAAGTATACAAGGCTAAAAAGAGTGGAATGGGAAGTAGGGGCCGGCCGAGAAAGAGTTGGCATGATCATATGAATGAGATTTTGAAAGATGGTTATATACTAAGTCAGAATAATAGGAGAGCATGTATGACGAGATGCATGGATGTAAATGAGGAAAAAGATGTATGTCAACATAGAAGAGTCTGGCATTCGGTTCTCTCTGCCTGCCCTCAAATAGGGTAACGGCGTGATGGTATGTATGTAGAATGAATAGTAAAAATGAATATCAACCCGAGTCATATTACCAATAAACTATAGTGTTTAATGACCTCGCGATGAAATAGGTATCCATCAGAGAATAAATTATGTCCTCAAACTTTGCACTAAACTCAATGTCAGTCTACAGCACTAGAGTTTAGTTTTGATATTATTGTAATGAAGTTACGTTGTGTTTCATAAATTTGAACACATCGAGGGACTACACCTGCCTCTCGATTTACGCTAAATGTTCCACTCATTTCTTGTTTATTTTTAATGAGGACAACTTATGTGGCGGTTTTCTGCCAGCCTGGCTTTCATCGTATTCATTTGTTTTGTCAACTTGGTAATTTGAATTTCATTGCATCATTAACGGCACGTGTTTTGTTTATTTTATATCTCGTTTGCTAATTTAAACATCATCAGATGATGCCTACGTCTTTTGAGCGCCCTTCAAATGAATAGAAGCGCTTAATTTTACTTCAAATTGTGTCGGTTCTTTTTCTGGCGAAAGGATTGCAAACGATGGGATTTTCGAGTGGGAATGATATGTTAGAAGATTCTCTAAACAAAATATTATTCCTGAATTATTGTGTAAAAATATAATTGACATCACTTATTGTGTCATGCATAGCAATAAGTCGTTCGTTTATCTTTTCATGTTTTTTTTTCAATATAATCTAAACTAAAAAATCGCGTGGACTGCGCAGACCGCAAATTTGAGTTTTTACTTGGGTGGTGGTAACCGTCCCCATCCCCTCCGAAATTTCTCAAGTTATATGTCGATATTAATTTTTATTTTCACTTAATCGTTAATAATTCTTACAAACAGTGCGGTTCTGAAATAAATGACCATTATATTTATATTCTATACTCTGTGTCAGTGTCGCTAGGGGCGAGCCTAGAACCTTCAGATTAGACAAGCCCTGAAAAAAATGGGAAATGTGGAATCTTTAATGTATCTTTGGCATCGTTGTTCATTTCAGTGGCCATGATTTTTTTTTTAAATCACATGCCAAAATAATATTTACATTTATGGCCCTGTAAACCATCGTATCTACATACGGTTCAATTTTTAATCTTGTAGTATGGTTGCAATAAAATAAATTAAAAAATATTAGTTCCTGAATTTCTTAACATAATATTCACAGGCAAGCCAAGATTTTCGGCCTCTATAAGCAATTCCGCTACTTCAATGTCCTTGTATGTTTTAGGCGATATTCAAAAAATAAATTCATAAAATTTTTATATAACCTAATCTTTCCTGTATCTTTTTTTTATTCCAGTCTAATATCTTTGCTTATTTATATAGTCCTTTCATCGATTGGTCTATATTTTCTTTTTAAATTTTAATTATATAATTTTTGTTTATGTACATTTTAGTTTTCCTTGTATATTTATTTACAAATACCTTTGACAAATCGTATTGTTATCAATGATATTAAACCCAAAGTATATCAGTTGTCAGTCATCGAATTTGTTCTGTTTGAAATGATTAGTTACTCTTTATTTTTCTTAATAATATCTCCATATTGAATTACCTACCCACTGAATTTGTATTGAGTTTGACTATCAAAAATCGTCTACAGGTCGGTCTAATTTGTCTTTATTACCTACTCATAATATTATCATTCGCAGGTAAGATGAATTGTGGATCCTACCTATGACACGTAAAACATTAAACTATATAACACATTGTACATAATAATATTAATATGTAGGTAAGTATATCGGTAAATTTGAGGGATTTGTGTCAAAGGAAACAATTATCTTAGTTATATGCCAACGTAGGTAGTTACATATAATATGTAATATTAAAGACGCATAGTATAATACGTCCATAATGAGAGAATATTTGATTATTACTTAATGAAGCTATTTGCTTATATTCTCAAGTCATAAATATAACATAAAGATTATTATGAATATACTCGATGCTTAAATATATCGACGCTAAATAATTCACTGTTCTGGACTAATAACGGCCAAACTCTGAAAGAACCCATAAACGACCTAAAAAGAGCCCGGAGAACTCTAAAACCTTGCATATACTGCACTCAAGTGACAAAAATTATGTGGAAAAAGCTGGCTCACCGTTCAGTGAAAGTGAGGATAAGAGTGAATCGTATATTTGAGAAAAAGATTCAAAATCTGTAGGTACTAATTATTCCAAAATCTTAATTTGGAATTATTAATACCTACAGTAAAGTTTTCTTTGCATTTGCCGACAATGCTACTGCATATTTGTCACCTCTCAACCGCGCAAGAATTAGAGGTCATTTTTAACTTGTTTACATATTTTTACCAATGTGTATATATAATCAAATATTTAATGATTATTATGCATAAACATACCTACACACTTTGGATTTTTATTCCTGCTGGGAGAGCCGGGCTTTTGACAATTTAATATATCAATTTGTTTAGGTACTAAAATACCTTAAAACATTGCATGTTAGCCACAAAAATACAAGCGATATCTGAATAACGCCTGGTTTTATACAACCTTCATAGCCATATATCAATTTAATTTAATACCGTAGCATCGTTGCGACAAAGCTTCGTATCAAATGGTTTTAATTCGGTCATTTTAAGATTTTTATAATGCACAATAAATTTTACGTGTCTGAGTGTTAAATGATTTATTAGGCTATGAATCAAATGTGTTTCATACAAATTTCACGTACGTTTAATTTATTGTTTCAATTTCTTTTCGGTGTAGGTCAAATACTTTTGAAGTTTCGTATAATTCATCAGAAGCTGTGAATTATTCTTGATGTAATTTGGAGTAAGTGATTCGAAAGATAATGTTAAAAGTTTAAAGTCATTAGGACTAATATTTTCAATATTTCTCTATGGTGTCGACACAGGGACGTCCCTAGATAATTGTCGTGTGACATTACACAAACTGACAAAGTTTCCTTATATGGAGATTGAAAAAGTATCTACATACGAAAAGTACGAAAAAGTCCGTATATAATACAATTGTAGTGCCTAATTTGACGTATGCCAGCGAAACATGGACGTGGCAAAAGACGCGCGAAAGTAGAATAAATGTTGTGGAAATATGACCACTAAGAAAAGTATGCAATACAACGATATATGATCGACTGAAAAATGAGGAGACACAAGGAGAGAATGCAAGATAAAGAAGGATATTACAAGTAAAATGAAAGTGAATGCCTTGAGGTGGTTTGTATATATTGAACGAATGAATTATTAACGACTGGCCAAAAAATATATATGGGTGTAAGAGAAAGAAGGAAACATAAGAAGCTTGAACAATATACGAGCATGTTTGAGACGATGCATGGATGTAAAGGAAACCAAGAATGTGTGCAAAAATAGAGGAGTATGGCGCTCGGTTATCTCTGCTTACCCCGTAAGGGACATAGCGTGATAATATGTACGCAAGTATGTATTTAGAGTACCTAAGAGTTGTTGGCAGGATTGGCAGTATGATAGTACTTAGTTGTGTGTAAAAATTTATTTGTACACATATTTTTTGTGTCTGTAGAAGAGCTAAAATGAAATGTGTAGTGTAGACGCTGGAGATGAAATTCCATTTACCGAACTAAAGTGTTTGAAACAATGAGAATAAATGAAATTGTTAACTTCATATTCAAATTCTCCATGATCCATTTAAGCTATATTAGTTTGTCAATTTGTTCCTTCGCTAAACAGATCATAGAAGGCGCCTTCGTGTTAGTAAGTTTAAAGGGTAAGCACGTTTTCCGAACTTTACTTGTATGTAAAATTACTCCTATTTTTTATTTTTGGAGAAATTTAAGAGTTTCATCCTGAACCATTTTTTTACTTTCCGTATATCTTAATCTTATTCTCAACTATATATAGCTTGATGCCATTCATCATTTCCACTACGCTTTTATGGGTTCAAACAACTAAGATATCACTGTTATATTTTTTAATTCCTTTGTTAATGTTTTAACTTGTAATCAAATTACTAATTAAAAATGTCTTTCTACCTCCGAACAGACTCGTTTTAAGCAGTAAATTTCCAAATAGAAACATTATTGTACAAAACATGTTCATTATAATTAACTATTTCTAATTTATAATGCATTTTTGTGTGTGTGTTAATTTCTTATGTTATTTATTATATTGTAACTTGTTATCTCTAATTTGTAATGCTATTTTTGTGTGTGTTTCATTGGTTGGTATTCACTGTTAAAAGTATCATTATTTCAAAATGCTTTAGCCCCGGCACAGGTTTTTTTACCTAGTGGGACATTGCAGTTACGAATATTATTTGTCAATTATGTATATGTATGTATAAATAAAATAAATAATATTTCTTGAGCAATAATTATAATATATTTGATAGAAGGAAGTATAATACATATGAAAAAAAAACGAAAACAAGGAGTTACTCAGGTTTATTTATTAATATCAATTATTATTCAAGCAAATGTATTAGTTTTGGCTAAAGAAAATATAATGTCCTCTCTTGAAGTATAATACTTAGGTATATCAGTTATATTACAGGTATTATGTGTAGGGAAGGTGATGTACCTAAATTAAGACAAAAGTAACACTGTAAGAGTCTCAAATTTACCTTTATAAAACGAAATATGCTTCCATTATCATAATATTCCAACAAGCTTCCCTTTGGTTTGTTTACGGGGAGCATTGAAAAGCGAAGGATTTTGGGGATAGCACTAGAAATATGAATTCACCATCTCATTTTGATATAACCTAGACCGATAAATGATGAATACTTCCTTGAACCCTGTGGAAGTGGTGAGTTTATTGTCGAATGGTAATTTTAATTACAACGAATATTTTCAGTCAGGAGAAGCTAGAATCGCTATTGCAATGAGATTATTTCAAATCAACTTCTTCTCTGCTGGCGATCGAACCCAGGACGCTGCCGCCAGCACAGAAATCAGATGAATTACCACTTATATTACTACTAAACACAGAAACTATATCGGGAAAATTTAGAATTTTTAATAAATAAAAAATTAATCAAAAACAAAATAATATTAATAATATTTTTAAATAAAAAAAAATATTAATTAATAAATAAAATATTGAAACACAAATATTTTGTTGATGTAAAATATTTTTTAGGCTGTGTTTCTTCAACAAAGATTAATATAATAGTATAGTTAAAATAGTTCGATTTCAAAATATTATTCGATAGTTTTGGTTGTATCATTGAAATCTAATGCCATCAAACAACGTATTTTTTTACCAATTTCATGAAATCAAAGTATTTTAACTATACTATTACTGGTACTTATGTTGAAACAACACAGCCTTAGTGTTTCATATATTATAAGGTAATAAGTGTACATATTTGTGTATTTCCATGGTCACCGAGATTAATAAAAGCCTTAAAACTATTTTTATACTGAATAAATAATATTTTAAATTGGTATAATTTTTTATGATTTTTTTTATCCCTATATTTCAATAATAATTTCACTTTATTTCACATTTGATAATAAATTACGAGTTTCGAAATGTTAAATGAAATTTCTCTACGTGGTTCTCGTACTGAACATGGAATTAATACAGAAATATGACGTATGATTTTAGTTTATATATTTTGTTATAAGAGATATCGCTTGGAACTTTCTTAGTCTTTTTCAAATGGTTGCCATCGTTTCTGAATAATAAGATTATCGTTACCAAGAATTGTAATATATATTTAAAGTGATCGAACAGAACGAATCATTCATTATAAACGATTCGTTCTTAACGAACGATTTAAATTATTAATATCAAAGAATATTCATTCTACTGTTCTGTTTTTTTCCCGCTTATTTTTATGCTTTTCTTTCCACGAAAGTACCTATTATCGAATGTATAATTTTATATATTATGTAAAAATCAAACGAATTTAATAAATCTACTATCTCATTTCTTTTAATGGAACAATTGTTTCGCCTTGTAAGGGCCTGTTCAACTAAAATATTGATTAAAAATACCTTTTACAATATTTTATTACGTAGCAGATAAGGTTTTTTTTATGTATTTTAAGGTGAAAATGACCTATAAGGTGAAACGATCGTCCTATTAAAAGGAATAAAAAAATATAATTATTAATTTCCATTGATCTATATAAAGGTGTCTCAATAATATTGCACTATTAAATTTCAAAGTAAAAACATGTATTCATTCAGTAAGTTGTGATATTTTTATTGCATTGTAAAGTAGACATGTTCCGATTAATTATGGAATAAAATATCCAGCAAATGGCCCCCGCAGCTCTGATGACAGGCATTATTACTCTTTTCGTGTAATTTTCGATGACTTTTTGACAAAAATGTGGCTGTATCTCACCGATGACGCGTTGGATCTCGGCCTTGAGCTCAGGAATTGTTTTTGGTTTATTTGCATATACACATGATTTAACAAAACCCCAAAGAAAGAAACCACACGGGGTTAAATCGCGTGATCTTTGTGGCTAGTTGACATCAGAATTTCGTGAGATGATTTGGTCTGGAAATCGTTGCTGCAATAAATCTATTGTTTCATGTGCGATGTGGCAGGTGGCACCGTCCTGCTGAAAACACATGTCGTCCAGATTCATGCCGTCCAGTTGAGACCACAAGAACACTGTTATCAGGTTCCTGTAACGATAGCCGTTTACAGTCACTGCAATTCCGGTCTCATTATCAAACATGTAAGACCCATTCACGCCGCCTGACCAAAATCTGCACCAGACAGTTACTCGTTGTGGATGCATTTGTTTCTCCTGGTTCACGTGAGGATTATCTGAGCCTCAAATTTTACAGTTTTGTTTATTCACGAAGTCATTCTGATGGATATGCGATTCATCAATGAAGATAATTTTTGTCGAAAAATAGCTCCATTTTTGTAATGTGTTTTCACAATTTTAATGTATTTTTTGTGTAGCCCTTCATTTTTAATAATCGAAACAATCATAGGTGACAGCTGTCAACTTTTAGAGTTGCCACCTGTACGAAAAAAATGACACAATATTTAAAAAGTGCACTCTTATTGAGACACCCTTTATTTAAAGAGTTCTACAATATAAATGCTGTCTCAATCGCTAAAATTTAAATTATTAATCATTTCAACTACAATCGAAGATTTAAATTAACATCGAACATCGAATTCGTTGCAGCATTGAAATTAAGCTTGACGATAAATTTTCAATAAGCGGCGTTATATTGAGCGAATCGTTTATTTGAACGATATTCACCATTACTAATTAACATACGAACTTTCATACTTGTCTTATTAAATTCGGCATCCCTTTCTGAAAATTCTCATTGAATTGTCATTCATCTTGAACACGATGAAAGCAGGGTATGGATCGGTTATATTAAGAATTTAAAATATTTCCGTTTAGTTAGATTTTAATTTCACCCTCTCCTCATTTCGATTCTTTTATTTGATTTATTTTTTCTCATTTTGACATCGCGCCGTTTAGATTGCAATAGATAATGGACATTCTACTCTCTTTCAATATTCGCAAATCAAGGTTGAACTGTCTGGCTTTATTTTTGTACAATACATTTTGTCAAAAGGTTATAATTGTAATTTTATAAACCAATTTATATTTATAGCAGATCAATGCTCATTCTATCTGAAGATTTTATTTACTTTAATTTCCTGTTTTGGAGTCACGTGTTTCTGATTATCCGTTCTCCAATATTAAGGCACGAAACAATAGTGTACATCCGTATATATGTATGATAGGGACTTGATAAAGTCTTTTCAAAGTATCTTCCCTGCCCCCCTAGACAACATGCCATTTAAGCTAAGCGATAGTAAATGTATGGAATTGGTGGCTATGACATCACGTGACAGCCACCAATTTCATACATTACTATCGCTTAGCGATATAACGCTTAGCTTTAATGACATGTTGTCTAGGGGGGCTGATTGGATAAAGATTAAAATATCTTACTAGAGAAATCTTTTATCCGTATTTTGTATGGTTAATTTGTCAAAAAATATCAACTCCCATCGGGGAAAAAATCCAATGTTTGCGTATACCAACATACATATATACGTATGTGATCATAAAAATATTCGATTTGTTAAATAATGATAATATTTATCAATTATAATAACATTTTTTTCGGACGTTTTTTAGACTGGTTGTGATATATTGATGTTGCGCCTTGTATCAGGCAATATGTATAGCGGTTTACGAGATTGTACTAATAGGGTATTCGGCAATCTTCGGGTTTGAATATAAAGGAATGTCTGTGGTTTGTTCGGGGTTTTTTTATCTACGATAGTGCTCTCACGTTGTGGTTCAATTTATAAACTAATTATTGTACTTCACTCTTGTATATATCAATTTACTGTAATTTATAATAAACTGTGTAATTGTTAAACGCGTGTTAATTTAATATATCTGTGTATTAAAACTACCAGATATCACACTGGTTTAAACTACTTACAAATCAGTCTAATATAAATAAGTGGGTTTGGACTCCTATTTTAGACGAAATTTTCTTATGTCGTATTACATATTCTGGTTTTTCGTTTATTGCACTCGCCATATAATTTGTATTCCATTTCCGCATATCCAACTTTTGATTTATAATGTCCACGATACGTTTGTTTGTATGAACTATAGTTATGTAAACTTTTTAGTACATAAATTCCAAAGTTATATAATTAACAGGTACTTAGATGTATAGTATAATATATTAATGTATTGTTATATTCTACGGGTATACTGCAATGGGATCTCTCACATTCGCGATGTTAAATGTACTAAACTGTAACGAACAGTTTTCGTTTATTTCATGTTTTATTCATAAGGAAATTTTTAAAATCTCCCCAACACCAAAGGTATGTTTTCTCCTCTTTACCAATATTGTAAAAAAAAACGAAATTCAGCTCGAAAGTATTGAAAACAATCGAACCACACTCGCCATCACGCTGTGTTCTTTACGCAGTAGACAGAGAAATATACGCCAGACGTTGCTATGTTCATCGCGTCTTGTATAAGATTTAGTTTATTATTGTGATGTCCTTTCTTCAGCCATATTTTTACTCTTATATATAATATAAATTTTTCAGTCATGAAAAACTGAAGTGACAGTTGCCTGTAACGTTATAACTGTAATTTCCATACAATAAGTTATTATTATTTTTTTTAGTTTTCATTTTCATCTTGCCACATAAATATTATAATCACCACGATTCTCTATCATGCATTATTCTGTTATTTCTACATTGTTTACTCTATTTCAAATAGTTTAAGACAGTATTTTACAGTTTATAAGCAGTGATAGCCCACCGGTAAAGTCGTCGCCTTACATGCGTGAGGTCGACGGTTCGAATACGGGCGGGGCACGCACCTCTGGATTTTAAAAAAAATCTATGTGCGGATTTATATCACTAGCTATGTGTAGCCGTGATCCAATTTGTCGGGTTCCCCTTTCTAAGGGTTACGAAGGTCAGATGGCAGTCGCTTCAATGTAATAACCAGACTCGCCAATTCAAGGATCATGGTTAAAGCGTACCACGATAGAAACGGGACAAAAGCGCAAAAAAGGGGAAAGAAGAAATAAGTATTTTTATTTTATTTTATTTTATTTTTTAATTAACACATACAACATTAGATAGTTTATTACATGGATTAATACATATGATACATCAATTATCTAAATCTAATGTCAGTTACATGTGTCAAATACATTTTGGTTTGTGTGTGTAGTGTAAGTAGTAAAGTATTTTTATTATTTATTTATTTAATTATTATTCCGCTTATGTAAGAGAGAGGGTGTGTATATGTATGTGTGTGTGTGAGGGGTGTTTGTGTGTGAGGGTGTGTGTGTGTGTGTGTGTGTGTGTGTGTGTGTGTGTGTGTGTGTGTGTGTGTGTGTGTGTGTGTGTGTGTGTGTGTGTGTGTGTGTGTGTGTGTGTGTGTGTGTGTGTGTGTGTGTGTGTGTGTGTGTGTGTGTGTGTGTGTGTGTGTGTGTGTGTGTGTGTGTGTGTGTGTGTGTGTGTGTGTGAGGGTGTGTGTGTGTAAAAGAGAGTATGTGGACTTAAGAGTGATGGGCCATGGTTAGCTATTGTTTTCTAATTTATCTATTTGGGATATTTTCCGTCGATATTCGTTTGGGGAGTCGTAAAAAATGTCCAAGTTTAAAATATCCACATACCTTGAGTAAGCATCCATGGCCCTATTGATTGGTGAATTTATTGCAGCATTTGTTTTATAATATTTGCATTTAAATAATGGTGTATGTCTTGTACGTCTTATAGGTATATTAAAGTCAATAAGTGTGAGTATATCGGCGGAGTCTATATGGTTATTTAAAACATTATTATAGTGTCCCTATACACTACTTATTTGTTGGGGTGGAACTCTTAGTATTCGTAAGTAAAAGATGTTATATTTTTTTACACTTTAATTACAATACGTTCAATATACAATATATAAATCAAGGTCAATACTATTACAATTCACGGAGGTAGTACTATCAACGGCGGAACGATGAATGACGCGCCGCGTGCCCATTCAAACACTATATACACACACAGACATGCTATCTCTTTCACTCACATATCTCACACTCCTCCACACTTAACCTCTGACATCCATCCCTTACACTGGCCTGCAGGGATAACCGATGTCCAGGATCGAGTGTCCAAGCGTTACTCTATCCTGCCTCCAGGCAACCCTCCCGATAACCTGAAACAAGAGGAAACACAACTTAGCATCCGAGGAGTGAACTGGGGTGTCCGGGTCCAAACTCAAGCAATCCATAAGCTTCAGAGTCGAGACCCACAAGAACTATGAGAACAACTTTCTACCCCCCCATCTGACCACTTTACACTTGTGGTTCTTAATTGGTTAACATGCCTTTTCCATGTGTAACTAGTACCCAGAACATTTACCAAGTAAATTGCCTTCCCAATTTTCCTAGTAATCTGTCCCAAAACCCATGTTGGTTTGTTTACTACCCTGTAGTCTTTTACCCAACATTTTTGACCTGTTTTCAATTCCTTCCTCTCTCTCCCTCCATAATAATAATGCTGCCTCTTTTGGCTTTTTAACAAGTTATGTCCAATAATATCATCATTATCATTATTATCATTACAATTAAATTCAGGAATGAAAATGTCAAAATTTGTCCTTAGTTTTCTACCTAACATTAAAACTGATGGTTCAACCTTTGTTGAAACATGCGGAGAATTCCGATAATCAACTAAAAAATTATCAATTCTATTTTCATAATCACTCATAAATTTTATATTATTTATTAATAATTTTTTTAAAAACATTTTACAAGTTTTCACCGTGTTTTCCGCTTGACCATTGGAAGGAGGTGAAAATATTGGTGACGTTACATGTTTTATACCATGTTCAACACAAAAACTCTGAAATTGATTTGACATAAAAGCACTACCATTATCCGATACTATCGTTTTGACACATCCAAATTGACAAAATAATTTTTTTAATGCTTTAATGGTGCAAAACGCATTAATATTCTTCATTTCTAAGCATTCAATCCATTTTGAATATGCATCACATACTATAAGAAATGATTTACCAGCAATTGGTCCAAAAAAATCAATATGTATTCTCGTCCAAACCGACTCTTCCTTAGGCCAGCTTGTTAATACATTTTTTGGTTCCGATGCGGCAACTTTTGAGCATTCAAAACATTCACTAACTAATTCTTCAATGTCTTTATCAATTTTCGGCCAATAAACATAACCTCTTGCAAGACCTTTTGTCTTCACAATACCAAGATGAGATCTATGTAACATACCTAAAATTTTATCTCTCAAGCTTGACGGAATAACTACTCTATGATTCCACAAAATGCACCCTTTTATAATCGATAACTCATTTCTCTTTATCCAGAAATGCCACAAATCACTGTCTTTGTTAACTTTATCCGGCCATTTTGTCTGTAAACAATACATAATACGCACTAACACATCATCACAACTAGTTGCCTCACTAATCTGCTCAATGTTTATACAAATTTGCTCACTGTCACATATTAAATTTAAATAATTATCTGTCAAGTTATCACAACTATTATCTGGTTCACTAACCGGTACTCTCGATAAATAATCAGAACAATTATCTTTAGACTTCATTTGCAATCTATTTGCTGCTAACGTCGGTATATTCTTTTTTTCACTAAGAATTCTCGTCAGTGGTTGGCTATCACCCAATAAGGTGAATTTCCGAATAACATTCCTACCTATTATTACACTGTTGCCATTGTTTACTACGAAAAATTCAATCACCTATTTGATATTGTTGTATGTTACTTCCATTATACACATACCAATACATTTTAAAATACTACCGTCGTATGATTTCAAAATACTTGTCGGTTTATTCAATTTATAATTTTTAAACTTCTTAAAATAAATATCTTTCGGAATTACACATACATTAGCACCTGTATCAATCATCGCGTGAATAATCTGACTACCAATACATATATTAATCATGAATGGATTTACAATTTCATTAATACCTTCTGTATTGCAAACAACATTTACGTTCGTATTATTTTCCATAGTAAAAATACCATTTTTGCTTTTACCAAACTGATCGTTTTTACATGCTTTCGCTATATGACCCATTTTTCTACACTTATTACACTTAAAATTTTTAAATTTACAATCTTTAATTAAATGACTATCAGATAAACATGCAAAACATTTTAAATTCCTATTACTAACATGCGGTGATACTGATCTATTCCTTTTCTTATCAACTTCATTGAAATTCCTTCTATGTGCACTATTTTTATTATACCTACTATTCTGTTTACTTTTGATTTCACAAATTTCTGATTTACAACTTTTTATCATATTTTTATTTTTTGATACCGATTCCAATACATTTGCATATTCAAGTATTTGAGAAAAACCCTTTTTCTCGTCCTCCAAATACAACTTTTCATTTTATTTGAATATTACACAAACCGATAATAAAAATATCTTTCAAAGATTCTTCCAGACGATCATTAAATTGACATTTAACACTACGCTCTTTTAATTTACAAGCAAACTCTTTTACTGATTCATGTTCAGACTGTTTCATACAATAAAATTTTTCTCTCTCAATATACGGAGAAACAGTTTCATTACAAAAATTATCCAAATGATCAAATAATTTCGACAATTTTTCTTCAGTAACTTTTCTTGGTACACACAAGTTTTGTAATAAAACAAAAGTTTTTTCAGACAAAGAGGTTAAAAATATTGCTCTCTTCCTTGATTCAGACATTTTTTCATCATCAGCTATGATGAATTGCTCAAAACGTACCCTGAACACACTCCACAAATCACTCTCGTGATTGAAAAGCGGTAGATTCCTTTGTTCCATATTACCGAAAAAAGAATACCTACAGACAAGAAAAGAAAAATACACTTATCTTAACTCGATCCTGTCCAGTCGCTTGAACCTGCACTACGGCCCAACCCTGTCTCTGCAGAAGTCGTCTCTGTCGAATCCTGGTCTTCCAGCTCTCTGGTCCTCTTCCGTTGCCTCTGCTCAACGCTCGTTCACAGCAAGCAGCCAATCCTCTTGTCCAATCCTTGTGGTCCCCTGGTCCTCTCTGATTCACGTTCCCGTTGTCCTTCCTGGTCTTCCTTGGTCCCCTCTGGTCCCCTTGAAGTCCAGTCAAAAATCTCCCGAAGTCGTATCTCGAAGATCCCTGTCTTCTTCAGCTCCGATACTGCTTCCTCGAAGATCTTCTTATTCGCACAGTGTCAACTTACACTTGCACGATGCCTGTACCTCCAATTTTTTTTCCACAGTGAAAAAAAATATTGTCGCCTGTGTCGCCGAAAAATTTTTTTCTTCTCGAAAAATTCCAAATTTTCTGCGTAGATTTGTTCCAGACTGCGCCAGTATAGTGTCCCTATACACTACTTATTTGTTGGGGTGGAACTCTTAGTATTCGTAAGTAAAAGATGTTATATTCTTTTACACTTTAATTACAATACGTTCAATATACAATATATAAATCAAGGTCAATACTATTACAATTCACGGAGGTAGTACTATCAACGGCGGAACGATGAATGACGCGCCGCGTGCCCATTCAAACACTATATACACACACAGACATGCTATCTCTTTCACTCACATACCTCACACTAAATAAAAGATAAATCAGTCATTGTTCGTCGGTTTGCTAAACTTTGAATATTATTAACCGTTGTATTATTGTTGTATTCATAGTTGAGTCGTTTCAAAAATTTGCATTTGCATATTTTACAGTTTATAATTTATTTGTTTAAGTTTTTGTCTATTAATAATTACTAGTGATCGCGCAGAGGTCAACATTCTACAGTAATTCATAATATTTCATAATTTTTCCTTTTACATATTGCAAAATGTAATTGTTTAAGTAGGTGCCATTTATATTGTTTCACGGTAGATTATGTATTTTTCTTTTACATGGTCTGAATTTGAATATAAAACATTATCAGTGTTATTTATAAAAATAAATTTGGTTCAATTGAACCCGGTTCAAAGTTTTATTCTGAAATTCAAATATTCTTATACAAGAATTATTTATTTTTATATGAGAATATTTGAATTTCAGAATAAGACTTTGAACCGGGTTCAATTGAACCAAATTTATTTTTATAAATAACACTGTCACAGTGTTATTTATAAAAAAATTGGTTCAATTGAACCCGGTTCAAAGTTTTATTCTGAAATTCAAATATTCTTATAAGAATATTTGAATTTCAGAATAAGACTTTGAACCCGGTTCAATTGAACCAATTTTTTTTTTTTATAAATAACACTGTCAGTGTTTAGTAGTATGAATGTAACACACTCACTCTCGCACACATACACATACATTTATACATAGTATGATGACACACAGATTTACGTGTATCTATAAATACAGTATATTATTGTAAGTTAATAATTGATGTATGACTGTGAACTCTCGTGTTTACAAATACTACACAATTTATAAGTAACTCAAAGAGCCATGGAAAGGAGAATACTGGGTATTTCTTTCAGAGATAGTAAAACTAACTTGTGGATAAGAGAGAAAACCAAAATAACCTACGTAGTTTCAATTGTTGCCAAGCAGAAGTGGAACTAGGCAGGACATGTCGCCCGAACCATAAACTCCAGATTTACTAAGAAAGTGCCGGAACGGCGACTTAGAACGGGCAAAAGAAGTGTTGGAAGACCTCAAACAAGGTGGTCTGATGATATTAGACTAGTGGCTGGAGGCGGATGGATGTGAACTGCTCAAGATAGGGAGCTGTGGAAGTCTCAGGGGGAGGCCTATGTCCATTATTGGACGAATAAACTGAATTGGCTGAAAAAGAAGTAGAATTGATGTAAGGAGTGTATATCTTTATTTATGAAGTTAATTAGTCTGAACCTACTTAATTTTTTTCATACAATTTGAAAAATAATAAAATATAAAAAAAAACAAATAAACAATCTATGGTTTGATGTGAAATATTGTTCTATTTAATTATTTAATTTATTGTATTTGTAACATATGTAACACATATGCCAAATCTCACACACATCGTACGCGCAATTTTCTTAAGAAGGAGTTTGAAGTTTTCACTTTACGTTGATTGTGCGTCTGTGGAGAGATGGATTGCTTGGTACAAAAACAAATCTAGAATTATAAACATAAAAAAATAAAATATTATGCGTCAAAATCACATCTTGTGAATGTTTACGATAATAAAACGAAAACTTTATTATTGACAGAAGTTTTTTTAATTAAAATGACAACCCAATGAAAATAGATAGGTGCTTTATTGATAATACTAAATTCTGTGGATAAAACATTATATTTTGTTTAGCGTAGAAATATATACCTATTCTTATATTGCTTATGTATAGGTTATTATCGGAAATTTGATATTGAGTATAAAAATAATAATACTCTCTGTTTATATTTATTTTTATTTGACAGTTTATAAGGAGATGTCATATTATAGAGATGGATTTACCGGAAGGGAATTTCCCTGCCTTGTATTCCCTTGGGAAATATTCCAGCACATCTGCGTACAAATAATTAAAAAAGGTTTATATCATATCATTATTTATCAGAAATAAATGAAAAGTTCAATCTAGCGGATAAAATAATAGGTAATTACCAATTTATTTTTTAGTGTGTACGATGATTTTTTTATAGTAAATTAGTACTTTAGTTTAAAATTTATTTTGAGAGAAGGAAAAAAACGATTTTCACGTACAAAAGCTATATCTAATTTGTTAAAGTTTGCAGTTTCACTATCATTTATTGACAGTCCCAATGATTAAAACTGTAAATTCTTAATATTTCCGTAATTGTTTTGTAGCTAAAGAAATAAAACAAATGCGTTGTATCATTGCTTTTATATCGATATCGCGATAGCGTTTTACTATTCTGACGATTCTTATTAAATAGTAGGTATTACTGGTTTATAATTATCGCATTGACGATCTAAAAATATTATAAGGTATTTTGTAGTTATATATATTATTTTGATACCTAATGAAATTGTTAAATTATTAAAATGATAGTATATGTCATTGTAAACAAGAATTTTTAGTATATTATACATTATTTATACACAATACTCATTCTTTTATTCATTTATTTGTATAAATTTATTTTCGAAAGAATATAACTTACAATATATGTACCTACATATTTATATAATTTATATGTCGGCCTTCATGGCACAGTTGCTTAGATATCTGACTGCTTAGCCAAAGGACGCTGGTTCGATTCCCGGTGGAGACACAGTTTTTAATTGTGTTTTCAGTCTGGATCTGTGAGACGATAAATATCTTAAGTCTCCAGAATGCGGCAACTTGTTATTGGGTGCGTGTTAAATTAATATTTGACATAGTACCTGTTAGTTGCCCGAGAAGCAATGTAAAAGAAAATAAAATAAATGATATACAACTACAAAAATATTTTTTTCATATTACCCCCAAAAAGAGTTTGTACTCTTGCTTTGGGCGCGATTCTAATAAAATCCAAGAAATTAATATCGTTCACCAAATATATACCCTCAAAACTTAAAAAAATACCTACTAAGTAATATTTATATGTGTTTGTTTTTTAAAAAGATTGAATATCAGTCTTACTAATAAACGTGTTGTAAAAGTTACACGACCGTATAACGCCCGTGTAGGCAAAAACGTTACTAGTAAACGCTGTGTGGCAAATCAGTTCATTACTACGACTATGTATCTCTCAAACAAATTTTACACAACGCTTGCACGCCTGTCCAAGGTAGTTTAGAGGTGTTTTAAGACCGCTGTCATCTATCACAAATCAAATATGATTTTGATCTGCATGTTTCTATTGTTATATCTTGTAACAATATGACGAAACCTCTTTATAAATTATTATATTCTCGATAATTTTGCATTTTAGGAGCGAAAAATAAAATATTTAGAAATAAATATTGTCCAACTGTCGATTCGTTCATGAGAATTCAATTATCTTAATGAATCGACATTATTAAGCCAAGATGCGTGTACGAAGGAAAATTTTGTATGGTTTAGTGGACTTTTTGCAAGCTAATAACACCAACTAGAGGCCTCGCAGCATATATGTTCCCATACATGGATTTACTCAGAATTCGGAGTAGAACATTTTATGTGAGTTTTGTGTGTGTGTGTGTGTGTGTGTATGTGTGTGTGTCTGTCTGTGTGTCTGTCTGTGTGTCCCCCCCCCTTATAACTTTTGATCCGCTCAATTCACAGAGCCCAAATTTTTAGAATATATAAACAGTTATAAGCCAACAAAACTTTTTTACTCAGAATTGTGAATTTTTGTTTCAGTCAGGGGTTATCAACTTTTGAAATTTTGATTTATTTTTCCATATATCTCAGAAACCGTAAAAGCTAGAACGCTGAAAATTGGTATAAACATAGACAAATACAAAATCTCAAATTAGTTTTTTTTAAAAAATTCCAGGGTTTCTCAAACATTTTTTATTAAGAAAAATATTTTTTTTATGATAAATTTATGAGTTTAACTGCCTATATTTCCAATTTTTTGTAAAATATCGAAAAAAGCCGAAAGACCCCAACTAGTAAATTTAATTTTCTATAAAAAATATTAACATTGTATTAGCACATCTCAAATTTTTTTTAACAATTTTTATAAAAATTGAATTTAGTGACGACATTGCTTCATACAATTTGTATGGAAGTTGCCTACTCACATCTAAGAAGACTTAATAATTTGATACTAATCTCCAAACATACATACATACCATCATGCTGTTTTCACATTATGGGTAGGATCAAAGGACTGACCTCCATACTATCCTATCTTGACATACATACCTAGGTACATGTGTTGTATAGAAAACCATATATATTAAAATATTAAATAATTTGTATTTATGGGTTTATAGTTTGGTACTTATTCTTCAACTGTACATACTATCACTATCGACAGTTGGATCTCATGTGTTACATGCAACTAGTATCATAAGTAGATCACATCCTCTCTCACATCCCACAACCTCTATAACCCTCCTTTCTTTGTTACTGTGATTTTACATTTAATAATGTTACTTGTTTATTTTCTGTATGTTTTTTTTTCATAAATTTAATGTACACTATTTATGGCCTCACGTTGCTTTGGTTGATTCAAAGAAATTGTATTATGGGAATAAACCCGCCATTGTACACGTTGTACATAAAGTTACTAAATAGATCTGATTTAAAAAAAATATATATATTATTTATCAGTAATATGTATATGTTAGTTTCTTCAGTAAAATAATAGGTTTAATACCAATTATTTTTCCTTAATTATCATTGTTATAAACTCTCAATACGGTATGTCTTGTTCTTGACAAACTTATGTATTAAGGACACAATATTCGATTCCACATTGTATATTGGTAATCAAACATATAAAAGTTCTCCCATTGGTACTCAACTGTAGAATATAATGTGAATCTTGAGTGCTTTTTTATATTGTGTTTAGAACTTCCACAGGATATATCACTTACTCATCCATTCTTTCTTTTTCATATACAAAGATTGCGGTAGACTTTCATTATTATTTCGTATCTAAGGTTCTTTCTTTAAATTAATTTTGTACCTATCAAAGCGTAATCCTGTCATCGGTTTTTCTTAAATATATTTTGTATATGTTTTTATTCTATATCTTTTAACTTTCTAAGTAAAATATAAGTAATTGCACAAGCTAGAATGTATAAGATTCAATATGTTGACTTTATTCAGTGGTGACATAAATATACTGTAGCAAAAACACTTTTGTATCTAAGAATGATTAAGAATAAAAAAGTAGAAACGTTGTTTTTTTAATAGATGGCGCTAGTGTTTATTCATTGTTTTCAAACGATTGAAACATAGTATTGAAAATGTATTAGCAACTATATTGTTGAATAAATCTACCTTATGAAATCAACCTAATTGCCCGTACCCACTTGTTGTGTGTCGGACACGAAAAAATGTCGTGTGATCTATTGGCTTCATTTAAAATGAAGCTATTTACACTTATACGACAACGATTTTTTACTGTCGTGTGTTTTGCCAGTGAAACTGTTATATATTCGCTGAATCAATTCTGCCTTGAAATTGGAATTCAAAAGTGACGTCGGCTACTTGAGGTTTCTCCTGACTATATCGAACAACTTAATTACAAATTAGATGCTGAAGTTTCCCACACAATATTTTTATGAATATTTAGTAATGAATTCTTGTTGAATCATGCCATGCTGGCCACGTCCCATTTGGCGGTAGCTCGCCACGCTGATGATGTAGTGTAGCCAACATCGCACTTGGCGTGGAAATCGAAGAACTGAAAGTACTGTCAATGTGTGGTGAAGATTCGCTGTTGAATCGTCTGTTACCGAGCACTGTTGGGATGGGAGAGCCTCGCCATGACTGGCGGCCCTCCACGCTATTGGATGGATTCTTAGGTGTATTGGTGTAAATATGCTTGATAGTAGTTCCTTGTTTCGGCCGATGAGCAGCCGCTCCGGGGATGAATAGGGCTATAAGCGCTGAAACATTCACAATTGAGTGGGGTAGGACACAGCAAAATTCTATCTGTCTAGTAATATTATTCGATGAGAAAAACATTATTTTTAAGCTCACTAAAGCCATTACATAAATCATAGTTGAAAGCTATGTTTTTATAGTTTTTGTTTCGGGGATTAATAATGAATTTACCTATAACTTCCATTGGAATTATTAAAAAAATATGAAATTTTAAAAATGGTTCGAATTATAAGGCCTCTTTTGGCGGCAACGTTGAAAAAGTTTTTCAGTTTTACCGTGTAAATAGAAAAGTACCTATCTGCAATGGCCGGCAGTAAATATTCTCCCGTGAAGGTTTTGTTTTGTAAATTACTGCGTATATTATTCAAGTTTAAAGTGGACCGCAGGTATAAATATTATTTATGAAATAGGATAGTATTTTACATGAGCTTAATTCATTTTCTTTATACATAAAGTTTCATAATTATTATCATTTTTCATAAATATTATATATTTTTTCTAACATTCATTATAACATAGTTTTATTCAAAACCCATATCAATTTATAAAACCACCATTTTTATTCGATGAATAGTCCTGAAGATCACCAACCTCCGCTGAGGAAACGGTATTTGAAGACGACGGAGGTCATATTTTGGAAATTAGAATGATAAAACCATGATCCCATCGGGAAGCGAAATTGGGATGTATATATTATTATTGAGGTGACAAGCAGGCAGCAAAAAGCTGATGTGCTTGAATGAGTCCACAGTGTCACTGCAATCCATCTAGTCCGTTCTTAAAGAAGTTGACGCTCTTAGCAACAACCAGATCCTGAAGCAGCCTGTTCCAAGCATCCACCACTCTATTAATTAGGATGTGTTTATGTGGATTCTAAGCAAACACGCTTCTATTCAACTTCAGGCTATGGCCACGCAAGTGCTCATTTTAATTGTGAGTGTATGAATATATGGGGCAGTTCAGGACAGTAATAATGATTGTTCAACACTTTAAATGTCTCAATGAGGTCACCCTCATTCATCTTTCTTTAAGCGTTAAGGTTTGCAGCTAGCCGCTCCTCAAAGGTTTGCAGCCGCTCCTCATATGTCCAATCCTTAAGCCCAATCCCAGTTTGGTGAACCTTCGCTGCACTCTCTCCAGCAGTGCAATGTCTTTCTCAAAATATATTTTTTAACCATATTCTAATAGCGTCCGGACATAAGTCTTATACATTTTCACCAGTAATTATGGGCTAATATTGAACGCTTATATATTTGGAATCAGTATATTTTGTTAATCGGTCTTGCATAGGAAAAATGAAAACTCAGCCTACAATCACGTATACATCTACTTACAAAAGTTTGTTTTTCCGTTCAACTTTTTTCTTTATCGAGACGTCACTTTCAAGCTCTTATATTTTTTGTACCAGTCTTGTTGTGAGTATATTCAAATATATTTTTATGAAGAGTTACATAAGTGCAAAGAACTGACGAGGGTTTCCATTCAAAGTGTCCATTGAATGGGGGTGGAGCGGGACACGTTGAACCTTTGATCATTTGACAAGCTAGGGGGGGGGGGGTTGTGTTGGGGAGAGGTTTTGATTTTCGGTCTGGAAATGTATGTTTTATTTGGTTTACCTACAAAAGTTTAGTCGCAAGGTAAATACTAGTGTTTTTTATATTTTTATGGAACTTAATTTAACAGCAAAATTTCATTTTTGAGAATTCAGTTAAAAAAGTTGAAGCTAGTTCAAAAATTAACCAAAATACTGAAAACGAATTTGATGTGTCTATGCGGGATTTTATTCAATCAATAGATGCAGTTTATATGTATATAAAAACTTTATTTTTGAAGCCCACCAGGACTATACTGGTTTTCTTCAGTATTTACCTTATGTACCTACTTCTAAATGTATGAAATTCAATTGAGAGGCTGATCAAAAGAGCTGATAAAAGTCTCTCTTAAACGACATAAACTGGTTTAAGTGTGTATATGGAGTAGTCTATGAAGTATGCTCGATGATCTTCAAAGCTCTGCCTTACTTGGCTCCACAATACATCCAACAACTATGTCCTAAGGAGAGATACATCTTACAATTATTGAAAATAATAAATGATGCGGCTTAGTACCTACTTTTATCGTGGCTTTTGTCTAAAAGAGTTAATAAAATGAAACAACCTTCTCCCAACTTGTACATATGTGAAGTTCATCAATAATTTCAAGAAATGATTTAAGACTGCGTAGTTCAACTGAGTAAAGAAACTATGTATGGCAATATTTCGCAAATTATAAATATTAATATTTTAGTTTGATAAGTATATAATAATTGAATATAAAAAAATATATTTATAGAAATATATTAAACGCAGTATTAATCCTCAATAAAATTTAATGGTCTAAACGATTTCGTTAGTCTCTGCTAGCATCATCAGAGGCACAATTTATAATATAGTATAGTATAATTTATAATATAGTATAGTTTTATAATTAATTTCATCTGGATTATGTAATATGTATATAACTAGATTAATTTGTGATTTCTCGTGAAGTTTTATGTTTCACCATTTTCAATTTGTTAGCTATAGGACTAATTTTAACTTAATTTTAACTTATTGTATTTTTTTTAAGTTTTATGTTTCACCATTTTCAATGTGTTAGCTATAGGACTAATTTTAACTTAATTTTAACTTATTTTTTGCAAACTCAAAGCGCCCTTGAGGTGACCACGGTTGCCACTAAACGGCGCTTTATAAATTGTCCTTATTATTATTATTATTATTATTATAAATTGTGATTCTGATGTATCTAGCAGAGACTAAATAGAACGAACTTAAGCATTAAATTTTACTCCATTGTGGATCAAATTGTGTTTCATTTATTTTTAGTAATATATATTTTTAAAATTTAGAGGCTATATACTATATAGTATATTTTGAAGATCTTTTCCCCAGTACCATCTAAAGATAAGTCTTTGAAATAAAGAACAGTTTGTATTTACGTCTTTATTTTATGCATGAGTTTTTTGAAATTTGAATTTGTTTAATACTTTTCTTGTTAAATTAGTTTTAGTACAACCTTTTTTTATTATTTTATTGTAACCAAAATACTGCAAGACATATAAAGTAGATTTTTACTTCAATCGAAAGAGAAAATGAAAATCTACCGACTGAGTTTTTTACTATTTTAATTACTGTTCTTGCTATTTTAAAAAAAACCTCTTAATTTAACCCTTCGCGAAAAAATATTGTATGTCACAGATTAGGTGTTATACAATATTTTTTCGTGTTTCATACATAAGAAGGTAATTTAGTGTGCATATTTTTCTACATCCGTATGCCTAGGGTATGCAAGGGCCATAAATTTCAAATTCTAAACTTCCACTGCGTACAACGACAATATATAGTTATTAATTTGTTGATCATTACAGTATTTTTGAGTAGTTCCCGGATATACTCATCACGATAAAGGTTTTATAGCCGATGTATCAAAAACTTTGTAGTTAATATCTTCAAAACCTAATGGAGATTGTAATTAATTATCGATGAAGTTTTTATTTGGTAGAATTCCATTATAAGTTATATCTATAATAAAAAGTAAAGACTTTTTGATTCTACATTAATTTAATTGAGCGCTAGTTAATGCCCTAACAAGGCGAAATAGGCCTATCGCGCTCAATTAAATAAATGTAGAATCAAAAAGTCTTTACTTTTTATTGGAGATTGTAATATTTAAAGTTAGCCGAATAAGAATAACTAACATAGCAGAATATAACAAATAATAAAAAATGCAAGGAAATGTATTTAAATTCTGTTACAGAGCATTTTGCTTCGTGTGTATATCTATTTTAATGTAATAAATCCTTTTCTGTAATATGTTTCGTTTTGTGTGTAACTTTTGCTTTTATTTCCGCACTGGCAACGTGTAATTTCCTCCGTTTTGATTTCATTTTGTGTAATGATTGCATGTTGTGGCTATCTCGTGGCAATGTTTAACTTTCGCCACTTTGATTTATTTGTTCAATGTATTTGGTTTGCGGGACTTTGATGTGAAACATTGATGTTTGCACTGGGCTAACGTTACCACGTTATTACAACTTGGTCTCGTCTCCTATATGCCGACATTGGCCCCCTCACGGAATCCGACACAAGTTTCATATCCGAAATTGAAACATCTGTCCACACCTACATAACAAAACGACTTACTCGAAAAAAAAAATTTTATTTGAAAAATGTTTTATTCTTTTTTCGATATCTTACAGGGACGACTTGAGACACTCGAAATGATTAAAGACAATATCGAATCATTGACACCGCTACTTATTCAAGACAATATCGAAACATTGACACCGCTACTAATTCAAGACAATCTCGAAATATGGACACCGCTATTTATTTAAGACAATATCGAAACATTGACATTGCAACTTATTCAAGACAATTTCGAAACATTGTCACCGTTACTTATTTAAGACAATTTCGAAACTTTGTCACCGTTACTTATTTAAGATAATTTAGAAACATTGTTACCGTTACTTATTCAACACAATATCGAAATGACTTTGCTATTGATGACAATATCGTAATATTAACATAAATGTATTAGGGAACTTTACTGGTTCTGTTTTATTTATCTATTTATTTTGATCTTTATGTACATATAATTAGTACACTGGCGGGCTTATTGATAAATGGCAACCTGAGTTAATGTTAAATATACAAAACAGTGTGTATTATGGCAATAAGTTAATCATATTACAAAAATAAACAAAGATAGCAGAAGATAAGTAAAAAATAAGAATATAGCATATAAGAGCAATTCTTAGTAATGATAGGAAAACTGAAGGATAAGGAAAGGAAGAGGAGAGGAAGATGAAATCATGTATTGTCATATAAATATTTTTGCTTTAGACTTTTCTTGAAGATGTTTAGTAAGATAGATGATGTAATATCAGACTATTCCATAGTCTAGCTGAATGTTTTGTATAAAAATAAGATACAAACATATAACTTGTAAAATTTTAACTTGTAGATGTAATTTTATTTAATATAATTAAAAAAAATAAAACAGAAAATAAATATTGCTGCCATAGACAAAATCACAATATTGACACCGCTAATTCAAATAAAACATTGACTCCGTTACAGATCAAAGACAAAATCGAAAAATTGTCTTTGTTACTAATTGAAGACATTATTGAAATATTGACACCGCTATTGACACTGTTATTGATTAAAGAAACATTGGCACCGATGCCGAAATCAAACTACACCGAAAACTGATTATAATTTGGCCAACAAGGCTCATTACTGCTTGGAATTTAAATGTATTTGAACCATGTATGAAATTTTACGCCATATTATCCCGCGTAATTTATTTTAATTAAAGCATTCATAAAATTTACAGTCAAAATACTTTTACGTGGTTTATTACACTAATTGAAATGGGTATAAGTAAAAACTCCCTGAACCAGGTTCTTTTTAGTCTACGAAGTTAGTGGTGATATAAATTCATTCAAGTTTTAGTAACGATTTGTACCTAATTATTTGCACTTATTGAAATGATTTCTCATAATTCACTTATTGATGTCAAAGCCGGAACTTCGATTCCATTATGAATAACAATTTTGGTTTCCTCGAAAATTGTGTGATTAGACTTTGCTTATTGGATGCTTCAAATACTTCATAATTCAGTAAATAATAAGTGTACTATCGCAGAGATGGGTTTCATTTTCTTTTTGCTGATATTTCTAGGTAGTGATATTTATTGGAGGTAAAAACCAAAATGCTCAGTCTCTTTAATATTTAACTATCATCAGTAAAGTGCTTTTTGGATAACAATATTAAAGGAAGGTTCATAACACCAGGATATAAAGAAGGCAAAAAGTGTAGTCTTTTCATATAAAAACATTTTTTGATATTTTTATTGACATCTCAATAGAGACGAAGTTGGAATATTATAGAAGAACCAGGAACTCAAGCACCTACAGGGCTTACGACCTGTCATCGGCTGGTTAATGTGATCAATTTATGCGCTTGCGCAACCTTCACCTATTATTCATTTATTGAGTTCCCTTATTAATTTAATTTTTGAAAGTTCTATATATTTGAATAATGTGTAAACATTTCACCTGAATAACACGAAATTATACTATTGCCATCTATGAGGTAACGAAGAAACTTTATTTTGTAACGCCTTCTATTGAGAAATTAGTTTATTTGTAAACAATGAAAGCATCAGTCTCTTGACAGGGAAAAAATCCAATGTTTGCGTATATGCAATTAAAAATATATTCGATGAACACTTTTTGACCCAAATAACTAATATTTTCTAAATTATCAATCATACATACTATAACGCTATGTCCCTCAGGGGTAGGTCGAGAGAACCTTGACTAAAATTCATCGCCTCGTCAACATTACAACAATAATAATCACATAGTTTGCATAAAATTGACTGTATAAAAATTAAAATATTTGTTAACATACAGCTAAACTGAACATAAAAATTATATAGCCGGGAAGATTGAGTAGTCAGCTTTGTGTGGTGTTATTATCCAGTGCGCGTGTCAAGTGTATGTGATATTATCAATCACATACTGTATTTGTCACAGAGTATTATCACAACATAAGGTGGGTAGGACTGTTATTCCTGCATACCTAAGTTGTATTTACTGAAGTCGGTGTTTCATTCATCGCAAACCTTCTAAATATGAAAGCAAAGATGTCAACTCGGTCAAGTGACGGCTGCAATATCTGTAAAAATCAATTTAGCCCTAAAAAACATATGAAATGTGCTAGGTGTAGAAAGGCTTGTTGCTGGATCCAAGATTACTAAGAAATACTCCATCTCCAATCAGCACCGGGTCAACCTTCTCCACAGTGACACCAAACGGCAATAATAAAAAATTGAAGGATCCGACGCCACCAGTAGATCAGAGTAGCACAGACTCTTCGCTGGCTTTGACGAATCATGTGAAAACATTTTTGATTGAAAAAATTGAAGAAGTGAGAAGTAATGCAGCTTTAACTGGCGTGGACGCATCTAACGCCATTGAAGTTCGGCTTGCAGAGATATCTTCTATGATTGAGGAGCTGCGGAGAGAGAACAGCCAGTTAAGAGAGCGCGTGATTTCTCTTGAGACTCAGGATGACTCAGAAAAGTTGCGGGAGGAGGTTAAATCACTAAAGGATCACAACAGATAAGTTATATCTATAATAAAAAGTAAAGACTTTTTGATTCTACATTAATTTTATTCTGCGCGATAGGCGTATTTCGCCTTGTTAGGGCATTAACTAGCTTATAAGCTAGTTAATGCCCTAACAAGGCGAAATAGGCCTATCGCGCAGAATAAAATTAATGTAGAATCAAAAAGTCTTTACTTTTTATTATAGATATAACTTATAATGGCTACCAAATAAAAACTTCATCGATAATTAAGATCACAACAGAATCTTAGAAGACTCAATGAATATCAAGGAGCAGTCAAGTAGGTCCTATAATCTAGAATTGAATGGTGTAAACCAGCATACGGGCGAGTCACTACTTCAGATCTTTACGTTAATAACCCGAATAGTTGGTGTCGAAATAGATCCAGGGGACGTGGACTATATAGTGCGTACTAGATCATTTAATACAAATGTCCCTAAGCCCATCGTTATTAAATTTCTTCGCAAATTGACAAGGGACACCCTTCTAGCAGCAGTGAGACAGAAGAAGAAGACGATTACTACATCAGATCTTAATATTGAAGGCACAACTAGATCCATAACTATCAATGAACATCTCACGTTACGAAAAAAAATACTTTATGCAAGTAAGCTACTTGCTAAAGAAAGAGGTTTCAAATATGTTTGGGTTGAAATGGTAGAGTTTTTTTTACGAAGAAACGATACATCCCCCAAGATATGGATCTCGGGGTTGGCAGATTTGGAAAAAATGAAATGCTCAGAGGAACTACCATATATGGAGACCTTGTCTTTGGAGGAATCATCATCCTAGACATATCTAAATCACTTGTTTATTCTAAACTCTTTAATATTATTTGTATAGGTTAGCATTGCATTAATTTAAATTCATTTATTCTCCCCAGACCTCCCCTATCATCCCAATCATCCTTTCCCATAGTTGTCGTGCTATTGAGGGCAGTCCAGTGTACTCGTGTGTCTTGCGTTAAATTTCAAAAAATAAAATGAATACCTTAAACATTTTTTTATGAGAATGTTCGAGGGCTGCGCATAAAACAAATGAATGTCTACTTAACCATATTTGAATCACAAATTCGCTATAAACCACTTGTTTTTTGAGTCACTTCGCGACATGTTTCGGAAGCGCGCTTTCGGAAGTCTAGACACGCCGGTCGATGGAAGGACAGCGCTTCCGAAACATGTCGCGAAGTGACTCAAAAACAAGTGGTTTATAGCGAATTTGTGATTCAAATATGGTCTACTTAATTGTTTAGAGAATGACTATGATGTAATTTGTCTCACTGAAACATGGCTAAATAATAAAATATTTTGCTCTGAAATGATTGATGATAGATATGATGTTTATAGGAGAGATAGGAATGAATCATTGTCCAGTGTGGGAGGTGGAGTGTTGATTGCGGTAAGGTCTGGTCTTAATGCGGTGCATAGGTCAACATGGACATCAACCGCCGAAGATATGTGGATATCGATCCCCATTAATTAAGTAAGGAGTGTCCATGTGGGATGTGCTTATATTGCTCCGGGCCCAAATCACACTAAGAATATTGAGTCTCACCTAAGTATAGCGCAGGAAATCTGTGATAGTTTCAGTGACGATATTATTGTTTTGACTGGGGACTATAATCTACCGCAGATTGAGTGGACTCTGAATTCTAGTACGGGGCTAGTGATTGGCCAACATGTCAGTGGAAGGGCATACTCATCTTTTATTGATTTCCTGGCCTTTACTGGTATGACTCAATTTTCAAATGTCAAAAACACTTTCAATAGAATACTTGATCTGATCATTTCAAATCATGATTGCTCGGTGGGTGTTTCAGAGTCACCATTGGTAGACCCCGATGCTCATCACGTACCTCTCCTAGTCTAATTGAATACTTCTCAAATTAAACAACACGAAATAAAAAATAATCAAAAAGAAATTATTCTTTACAATAAAGCTGATTATGCGGGGGTAAGAACTGAACTTTCTAAATTCGACTGGGAGCAGGAACTTGCAGACCCTAGTAATGATAATTATGTTGAAAGATTTTATAACATATTAGATAATGTTATACGTGAGGTCATACCTATAAAAAAAATTAGAATTGGACAATCGTATCCCATATGGTACTCGTCTGCATTAATTAAAGTAATAAAATAAAAGAGTATATATCATAAAAGGTGGAAGAATTACAATAATCCGCTGGATTATCAATCTTTTTCATTATTTCGACGTAGACAAAAAATATTGCTTCGCGAATGTTACGACACATACATACAAAAAATTGAAAATAACATTAAGTGTGACCCAAAACACTTGTTTAAATTTTTGAATTCACAACATAATTCAAAGGGTGTGCCCAAGTGCATGACCTACAAGGGAAAATCAATCACTGACGCAAAATCTATTTGCAATAATTTTAATATTTTTTTCACATCAGTTCATGCTCAAAACCTTAATACAGGTGTAACTCAATTCTGCGAGTTGGCGGACCGTCGCCTTCATCAGGATGTTAACACAATTTTGATCAATAACATTGAGATATCCAGTACAATTGTAGAGAAATATCTAAGGTTGGTTAATGTCAATAAGGGTTGTGGGCTGGATCGAATTCCTGGGGTTTTTTTGAAGAATTGCTCTCGTGAGTTGTCTATACCGCTATCTATTTATATCTATCAATTTATATTATTTATAAACGATCTCTGAAAAATGGCTGTTTCCCAAAAGCTTGGAAACAAATGATAATAAGTCCAATATTCAAAAAAGGGGTGACAAACATGAAATAGAAAATTATCGGCCCATTTCAAAACTTTCCATCATGAGTAAAATATTTGAAAAAATAGTGATAGACCAAATAAGTCCAATAATTAATACCAGGATGATTGACAGCCAGCATGGCTTTCGCGTAAAAAGGTCAGTAGAATCAAACTTATTGAAGTTCACATGCTACCTATCAAAAAAAAATGGAGGGGGGCGGACAAATTGATGCAATTTACAGCGATTTCACGAAGGCGTTTGATAAGATTAATCATACTATTCTACTGCGGAAGGCTTGGTATATGGGTATCCCGGGAGACTTGTTTAGGTGGTTTGAATCTTACATTACCAATAGATCTCAGGCTGTACTGTTGCACAGATATACATCGGATTTTAGGCCTATTTACTCAGGTGTACCCCAGGGATCCCATTTAGGACCTCTACTCTTTCTGATATACATCAACGACATTAGAGACTGTTTACGATACTCAAAAATATTGCTTTTTGCGGATGACGCTGAAATATATAAAACGATTACGAGCTTGTCAGACTGTTTGGAACTTCAATCCGAACTCGATAGAATTCACAATTATTGCATTAACAACCAGTTATTCTTGAATACAGAAAAATGTAATGTAATCACTTTTACCAGAAAAACAACAAAATAATTTATACATACTCTATAAATGGTGAACAATTAGAATATAAATAGGAGATAAGAGACTTGGGAATCATATTGGATGAAAAATTGAGTTATGTCCAGCATTTTGAGAGTGTGTGTAAGCGAGGATTCAACATGCTCGGTCTCATATTAAGAAACACCAAATCATTAAAAAATCCCATGTCCTTGGTGGTGTTGTTTAACTCCTTGGTTAGAAGCGTCATATATGGAGCTGTCATATGGAGTCCAATTACATAACCCACATTGAGGCACTCGAAAACCCCCAAAAAAAAAATAATTAAACAGCTGAATTTTAGGAATAGAATCCATTTGGAAAACTACAGAACTAGCCTTCAACACTACAAACTGAAATCATTGGAGTCTAGAAGACTTGTGGTTGACTTATGTTACTTGCACAAGATAGTTAATGGTGGAGTAGATAGTCCGAGTCTATTGCAGCTGCTTCCCTTTCATTGCCCTCGGAGAATAGTCAGGAACCCATCCTTATTTTATATCGACACACCTAGGACTAATTACTCACGCAATTCATTTGTTAATAGAGCATGTTATTGCTACAATAAAAACTGTATGAGTGACCCTAGGCTTGATATTTTTATGTCTAGTCTCTATACATACAGAATATGTTTGATGGATATGGTTAAATATTAATTGTGTTTTGGGTATGCCTGCGCTGGGACTGGTCTTTCGATTGACCCGACAACTTGTTTCTCCAAAAGAGAGCTAATCCCTCTCCTCTCCTCTTCCTTTTCCCCTCGCTTACTCTTCCGTAAATCCTAAACCCTCTTGCAATGCTATATGTAGGATCAATAGTTTTTTGTTTTTAATTTACTCAAACATTTTATTCATAATACTAAATAAGAACATTGTAATTGGCGCTATGAAAAATTGTAATTTTTATAATATTTTTAAATAAAACTTAAAGCTGTAATGTTCATTCAAATGATAAAAAAAACATTAATGCATTATCTCATACATGTTCGCCTGTTGTTCACGTTTTTTACATTACCGTCTTTCAGAATATCGTTCACTTGGTCGTGTAATCCTTTTCTTGGGCGCCAACGACTTCTTATTACGATCCTATCAGTTTTGTATATTTTCTTCCCCAGTCGTTCTCTATTCATTCTTCCCAAGTGGCCAAAGTTTTTCAATGTTTTAACTTTCATTTTATTAATTACGTCTATTTTCATCTTATATATCGTTCTATTACAAATTCGTTATATATCATTCTATTACAAATTCGTTAAATATCGTTCTATTACAAATTCTTCTTAGCGATCTCGTTTCAACTGCCAATGGAAGTATGATCTCATTTCAAAATAAATGCAAGAATGTTATGTATATGTAAATCAGACCTAAAATACAAATACAAGGCTATGAATGTAGGATAAAAATGTATGGTTGATATGTCTACACCATAAGATATATGACGAAAAAAGTTCCCGCTTTTTTTTTGTTTTCATTTTCTTTTACCAAGCAAACAGTGTATTCAATATGTCTGTGGAATGTGACGTAACTTGGTAATTTCGTGGTTTCGTTTTTTGCAGTGTCGTGTGTCGTTACTTCTTTGTTTCAGTTTAATTTAAAATTTTCCCTACATTTTCTGAGGTGAATTTACATGATATGGGAAACATACATAGTAGATACTTGACTTAAAACTTTTCCGGGAAAAGTGGTTCTTACTCTTTTAGAACTTACTGGTGATTCAATATTTGATGCCTTCTGATTCAATCATTTATCGACTGGTTTATAATTCAATATTGAATTATTTAACATATATGTACTATCATATATTTTGAATTGGACTTCGTAATATTTCGCACAAGGGTATGGATACACGAAAAGTGGTCCACTTATTAATTTATAAACATACAGGAAAGCTTATTTTAATATCGCCAGTTGTTTCCTCTTGCCTGAATGACTGCTTTCTTGCTCTGTATTATGTTTTAAACATGAATTTGGAAAGATTTTGCGAATGTTTACTTCTGCAAACTACGCATCGACACAACGAGCGGCGTGTGGTCGGGCATTTAAAAAAAATATCACTGCCAAAGGAACAACATGTAGAAAATTTTGAACTTTATCTTGAAGAACCTTTTTAATGTACTGCTCAGCTTTTAGACTTCCATAGATGACTGCCAACTCTGTACGCGCTTCAGAGCTTTTGCCGTCTCATAGCATCACAGATACCCCGTGAAAGCTAATAATTTGTCTGCTAGTTGTGGTAATTAAGCACTCTACTTCTTCTGTAAACTTTCTCGTGTTCATCTGGGGCACCCCAAGCCACTCTAGACTCGCCAGTGAGTAAAACTTTGCTACATTGGACATTACAGTAGTACAGCATATTCGTGGACGAATCTTAATCGGGTAACATGATACTGTCTGAGGAGTTCTGGCCCTTGTACTGGGTTTTGAGGAACCAATTACGCAGGATGTCTACGATGATTAACCGATCATCAAGAGCCGATGCGCATCTTGTGCTACCACTTCCAGATTATATTGTGTAGAGGCCTGTCTTTTAATACCGATTTTAGGTATCCCGAACCACTGCCTCAGATTTTTAAGCCACGATATTCTTTGACGTCCGATACTCTGTCCGATCTTTCATGGAATATGTGGCCAAAATGTGTGACTTTGCGTCTACTAACTTTTTTGAATTTATAATTAATCATAGTCTGGACAGGAATTTTTAAGCCAACCCACTCGGGATATATTTTTTAACATACTAAATTTGATATAAAATACTTTTCATCCATTAAACATATGGGTGAAGGTCGTTCCTTATTCGGATCTTAGACTATAATGTATAACGAATCCTGAACTAATTCATGTTGGTCGATTTTGAGGTTTATATTTATTTACTTTAAATTGAATTTCAATAAACTCTTACGATTATCAAATTCATTATATTTTCAAGTATCCAAGTTTCGTTTTCTATATCCGTTTCTTATTTATGGATCATCTGTCTCTTGAAAAATCTTTTATCTGAAGCTTGAATTTATACCCGGCGTTTTTCCATCATTCAGTTTTATAAATTATTTAAATATTATTTTGTAAATCCATAGAAACTTATCTTTTGGAAATTGATAAATGTGTAATCTGTAGCAACAGTACCTATGTCAACCCAGGTAAATATAGTTCATTGTAAGTTTAGAAATATGGCTGACCAAAATGCCGGGAATTTACGCAAACGCTTAATTTGCTTAAGCCCTGTAGGTGCCTGATTTCCTGGGTCTCCTTAAATATATATATATATGTACCACAACTTCGTCTCTATTGAGATATAAAGTTTGTTAGTAATATAATTTATGTTTTTTTACATGAATTGACTTTAACGATAAGTTTTTCCAAGACCATGCTCAAAAAATGCTTGAATTACTTGACTGTACTGTTATTCTTTTATTTATAGCATTGCTAATTATTTCTGTAGATGTAAAGTGGCAATACTTATAATGTAAATTGAACAGTTCGAAAAGACTTGAATAATCTGACAATTTCCGTTTATTTTCAAACGATATAATATTGTTAAGAGGAATCTGCAAAATGAATTCCTTTTTGAAGAGAGCGAAATTGGTACATTTCAATTTCCTGTTAACTCGATATAGGTAAATATCCTTTCCTTTATTTCGTGTCCGTGTCAGCCAACTAGACTAACGATTGTACATTATTTACTTGAATTTACCTTCTGTCGGTAGACAGCATATTTGCATATAATTAATGTTTTATTTGTTACCTAATTTGAACTTATTGTAATTGCTTCATTTGAGTTAAAAATAATTGCTCAATAATTAACTTTTTCACCACGTGGAAGAGCGTTTCTCTTGAATTATTGTCAGAGAATTTTTTACGGTGCCATTTAAGTGGATTTACATATAATTTATTTGTACATTTATTACTCTTTTTTTCTTTTTTGCAGGTTAGTTACTGAAATCTGGCATTAAACCCACATGTCCTACTTCAATGGATGTTTTTTGAGATTATTCCTACAAGAATCATAACAAAAATTTTTACAAAAACGCAAGTAAGTTATAAAATTGGAAACTTTTAGTATTTAAGTTTTTAAAAAGTATATTTAACTTTTTTATTTGACATATTTTTAATCGAAAGATATAAATTTTTTCTAGATCACTATTTGTTCGAACAATTCTTTTATAAAGTGAATATATGAATGTCATTGTTATTTTGATGAACATATAACAAAAATTATAAAATCTTTGACGTAAAAAAATTGAACCGATTATTTTACTTTTCAATATAAAAACATCGATAATTACTCTTTGGTTTGTAAATAATGGTGATCTCTGTCAATAATATTCAATTAGCAATAATTAATTTAACAATCAGCAACTTTTATTAAAAAAATTATGTGAACTTGTAACAAAAAAAAAATTGCATCACTAATGTGCACAAAAAATATAAAAATATATTCAAGGGTCAATTTGGGGGTGTATATTTAATTATATCAGAAGGCTTGTATTGCGAAGGTGCGTGTTCATAAGGGATTATATTTTATTTAAAACATATAACTCTTATTATGTTATTGCTTATGTCAGTTAATTAAATAATTGATAATACATAATTTATAGTGATGAAGAGATTCAATCAATGAACTACTTACATGATCAACACTGGTTTATAAGTATTTATTAATATTTAACGCGACTCTACGTTATTGTACGATCAACACATGAATAAGGATTTGTAGGTTTGTATCAACGACGGTGGGCTATGGTTCGTTGATCCTCGTAAATCTTCGGAAGTATTTGAGAATCCCGGGCCATACATGTTGCAGCGCACTAGGCGCTGCCACAGTTTCATTGTTTTTTTATACTTTTTATTTTATGGTAATGATAATAGATTTATTACACCAATTAAATGGAACACACTGCCTCTAGATGGCCGCAGCGCTCAATGCAAGAGTACTTTTACTAAATGACTGTAAACAGCTTTGTTTCGTAGAGCGGAACATAACTAAACTATCAGCGCCCTTGGAATGATCTCGAATCATTGAACAGGGCTATATTAAATTCCTTATTATTATTATTATTGGTGTTTTGAAATATTGGACTTCTTAATGACAAGCATTAAAACTTCAATTATAAATCCGTCTACTAGAAAACAAAAAAAAAATCATGTGGTTTCCTCAATCGATTTGATTGTATTTACTTTCAAAGTTAATATTTCAGTAGAGTTCATTTATAATACAGAAGATATTTTGCGAAATGTGTGTTTACTAATCCCAAGATTATGCGATTTTATTTGATATACTTTTCATTAATGCAAAGATCTAAAGACATGGATTTGTCTGATACGACATCAATTTCATTATTCATAAATTATAATGAAATTGATGTCTTATTTTAACGACAAATTTTTACTTAAATACTTCGGTTCAATTTATGGTATATAGGTTGTATGTTAAGTGAATTAGTTTATATTATATGTTCGAGGCAAATGTACATGTTTACCGTATTATTTTTATTGAAATAATAAAATGTGTATGAACGCATGTAAAATTTTCTCCATGTTTGATAGTGAAGGGATGAAATGTTTTTGACATGAAATTCGTTCAACTATGCTCTCTATGTGTTATTATGCCCTGGTAACCACGCATCGCACGAGTTTTTCAAAATTATTATATCAATTTTATTCTGATACTCATGTTTATCATATGCCTCGATTGATTTGTTCAAATTTGTATACAAAGGAAATAATTCTTTTTTCGTATCGAAATATTTTTCTATTCATGTAATCAATATACTTATTTTTCGAGCATTGGTTTTATAGTATTTTTTTATCTAACTCTTCTCTATCAAAACTAAATTAAAAATTGTTTTATGGGCATAAAAAAATATGTAGGTATTCAAAACACACCTTATCAAATCTTTTTTATCTTGTTTATTTTTCCTTAACCTTCTTCTTTTTCTGCTTCATCTAAGACTTTTCTATCTGCTTCATCTTGGTTCGTTCTGTCCAATCCGCATATAGGTATTTTAGTCAGTCAACTTTTGCAAAATCTAAAATGACAAATCACCCAGAAACCTCAATCGAACGTTCTGTTGTTGTATTTTGTTTTACCGTGCGTTGATATCTTTTGCATCGAAAAATATGGTGAATATTTTTTTTTCTTTTTTAGCAGTGTCGTTGCGTACACACTGGGTTTTGTTACGTAAATTTCAATCTTTATTTATTGATATTTATATAAGTATTTTTTGTGTTCATCACATATTTAATAACCATTATTTTGTATAAAATATTTTTTCGTATAACTTTTGTAGACCTTTTTTCTAATATTATAATATGCTCTGATCATAAAAACATCATAAAGGTTGTATAAGGATAGTAGATATGACACGTTCTTCGTTGAAGTATGATGATTAGACATTCATTTACCAAAACTCGAATTTTGTACCTTACATCGAATATATATGTTATAATCCCGTTACGTCACTGGATATTCTGTGTTTCAACTCTAAAAAAGTATTTGAGTTTATCTTCCATAATATAGGTCAAGGTTGTGGTTAAAGCTTTAGGCTGGAAGATTAGATCCTACCCTCAACCCACTGATATCCTCTTGTTAGCTAAACACCCACACTTACAACCAATTAACACGACGAGAATATTTACACGTAACTATGACGTAATTCCTATTGAAATTTTATTTTGAATATCAAACGTTTTATTAACAAGAAGGTAGGTAGGTACATATATTTGATAATAAAAATATTAGGTACATGAAACACACTTCTATATTCATCGTGTATTTTTTTTATCTATTTTGTGACTATCAATGTTTTATATTTTACAAGCCAGTATTTTTTATCTTTTCTAATAACGAATGTCTTTTTTTGGTTTACATGTTTTGATTTTTTTTGTTGTTGTTGTCTATTTGATATGTTATTATTGTGATTTATATTGAATGCGTGTTGTGTTGTTTTTTCTTTGTTGTAAAAGGCCAATTCATGCAAATATTAAATAGATAAAAAATAAACTTGGAAACTCATAGAACATTCCATAAATTATTTGAATTTATTTCTAACACGGGAGTCACCAATGTCGTCATATTTTGTAAACAGAAGGTATCGGGTTCCTTACCACATTTAATATAATTTAATTTTTTCTTACAATATTTTAAGATATTTACTAGTTGGATGTACCACATGAGATCCAACTGTCGATAGCGATAGTATATTTAATTGAAGAATAAGTACCAAACTTTAAACGCATAAATACAAATTATTGAATATTTTAAGATATTTTGTTTTCTATACAACACGTGTAGGTATGTACATATGTCAAGATAGGATAGTATGGAAATCAGCCCTTTTTTCCTACCCAGAATTTGAAAACAGCATGGTGGTATGGAGATTAAGTACCTATCAAACTATTAAGTCTTCTTAGATATTGTGTATAGGCGACTGCCATACAAACTGTATGAAGCAATGTCGTCACTAAATTAAATTTTTATAAAAATTGTTAAAAAAAATTGAGATGTACTTCTACAATATTAATATTTTTTGTAGAAAATTAAATTATCTAGTTGGGGTGTTTCGGTTTTTTCATAAAAAAAATATTTTTCTTAATAAAAAATGTTTGAGAAACCCTGGAATTTTTTTGAAAAAACCAATTTGAGATTTTGTATTTGTCTATGTTTCTACCAATTTTCAGTGTTCTAGCTTAAATGGTTTCTGAGATATATGGAAAAATAAAGTAAAAATTCAATAGTTGATAACCCTTGACTGAAACAAAAATTCACCATTCTGAGTCTAAAAGTTTTGAAGGCCGATAACTGTTTATACATTTTGAAATTTTGGGCTCTGTAAATTGAGCGGATCAAAAGTTATACACATACATAGACACGCAAAACTCACTTAATGTTCTACTCCGAATTCTGAGTAAATCCATATAGGGGAACATATACATATGTTGCGAAGCCTCTAAGTTGGTGTTTTTAGCATGCAAAAAGTCCACTACGCCATACAAAATGTTCCTTCGTACACGCATCCGCGCTTCCAGATAAAACCTCCCTAGCGCTGTCTTCGAGAAACATCGACGCTCGATGATTGAATGATACTGTCACATAACGTAAGTATTCATCTTTATTGGTTGCACGGTCATCAAGCGCTGTGTCGCCACTAATAAAATACTAAATACGGAGTTTGGCGTTGTTTAAAAGTTACCTACAATTGATTATTGTTTTTTGACTATTCATGTAAAATTTTAACGCATGGTTTTCCTCATTCTGTTGATGCATTTTTCTTCAACGTTATTTAATAATATTTCCCATAAAGGTTATGTAGGTACTTACATTATATCCCTCGAGTTTAGTTAGGTAAATATCCGACCACAATTCTGTTGGTTTTAGTTGTGGTATTTGTTATGGTATCATTGTTGGCTCTTATTTCGGTATTAATTTATTATTAACAAACAATTTACCTGCTTTATTTTGTTACATACCTACCAACCTACACAATTTTGTTACGATTGTTTGACTTAAGTTTCAGTGGTTCAGACCGGTCGGAGTTAAAGTTTTTTACTACGAATTCAGATGGAGGAGGATGAGGTTGTGTTTTGAAGTAACTGTACTATGCTATTATTTTACAAGTTATTCAAATGTATCTACTTACATATTGTAATCGTATATGTATAACAAATTATTTTCCAAAAATATCTTGATATTACCCCTTCCTTCCTGTCATTAGTATCCTCATTTTGAATCTATAAATATTTTCTTTTCCATTATTTTACAATATTCTGATAATGCTCGACATTCAGCGATACCGGTGAATGAGAGTCGCGTTTGCGAACAAGATTAAATAGAACAATAAATTACATACCTATATTTTTTTCATTATAATTCTATATGAAGTTAAATTCGTATTTTAGTGTGTTGCATCACAAAATGCTCGTAGTGCAACACGAAAAAAATTGACTCAAATAATAATAGTACTTACCGCGCATTAAAAAATTGCGTCACAAATTGCAGATGCTAATGACGCGACGTCATTGGTGCATGCGTCTTTTTTTGATTCGCTTCCAAATCAACCACAAAATTTCGTATTCTTTGAAATCATTAAGTATATTATTATTATTATATTGAATACTTCGTCTCTTAAACGAAACAACGCAAGAAAATAAATTGGATACAATTAATTATTATAAAGTGGTTTGATATTACGAAGATGTATTCTGTGTATGATGACGCTGTTGTTGGTGGTTTGAAATTAATAACCCTATTTCCGCTAGGTCCTATGGGATCTTCAGAGAGAGATATCTTCTCTCGCACTGAAGCATCTGGTCAGTAGGTCCAGTCAAAGTGGTCCTTTCACAATAATTACGGACGCTATGTTTCATTTTGTGATGGACAACCTCTGATAAGCTTTCTCATAATAGTGACATCACCGAATTTGTAACTAATATTAATTACTTTATGTGAAATGTTTCATATTGTATCAGCTTGTTTTTGTATTTTGTTAAATCCATGTATGTGTTGTCGAGAAGAAGAACCTCAAATTGAATCTTGTCATTTTATGGACCTGGCAAAAGACGCATGAAAGTAGAATAAATGCTTTAGAAATGAGATCACTAAGAAGAGCATGTAATAGAACAATATACGACAGAAAAAAAATAAGGAGAGAATACAAGATAAAGAAGGATATTATAATTAAAATGAAAGTGAATGCATTGCGGTGATTTGGACATATTGAAGGAAAGAACGATGAACGACTGACCAAAACAATATATGTACATACATGGTTATAAGAGATGGAGTGAATAGTAGAGGTCGCCCCAGAAAGGGATGGCATGACCATGTGAATGATATTTTGAAAGAAGGAAACATAAGAAGCTTGAACAATCGACGAGCATGTATGAGACGATGCATGGATATATAGGAGGCCAAGAATGTGTGCAAAAATAGAGGAGTATGGCGTGATAGTTTTGTTTTTTTTTAGATAAGAAAAAATGAATATGTCATTGTTAAACAAGTACATATACATCTTCCTACGTTCCCTAAAATAAGCAAATAAATGCTTGTGCTATAGGTGAACGAAATCGGTCGAGGCAGGATTCGAACTCGCGATCACTGGATTACTAGCCCAGCGCGCTAACCGCTCTGCCATCGACCCATCTAATATGTAGTATGTATGTATTTTATAATTTGACTTACTGTATTACTCTCATACAAAGAAAACTCTTAATTTAATCATACAAAGAAAACTCTTAATTCACCTTAGCACAGGCTATGCCTAGTGAGGGGGCTAGTAACAAAGATACAAACAAAAAGATATGGCTTAAACTATGTAAGCACCAGTGAAGTGGTAAATTGATATTTATTGAGATGAGATAACTTATATTTGCATTGTATGTTAACTATGTATGAATAAGCTTATATTATCTTAAGATATTTTGTATCTCATATATACTGTATATTTTTGGATAGAAATAAATAAATAAAAAAAAAATTGATTTGATAAGCCCTAATAAATAATAATGTCGATTATTTTTATCAAGATAGCAAATTTTTTTCATTTGTTTTTTTTAACTTCTTTGATTTTCAAAAATTGTCTTAAATGTATATATTCCAAATCCATTATTTAAAATTTCACTGAAAGATTGTTTACTTTCATACCTCCCACCATATCATTCATATTACCCACCTCAGAACAGGCCTGACCTAGTGAGGTGGTCCAAACTAACCCAATTTTATGTTGCTTATATAAAATAATGTAATTTTTGGTATATGTAATAAAATTAATGTAGGTACAAAAATACCTTTGATAGTCTTTTTTAAGTTTCGTCGTGTTATTCTTATCAACTATATTTTGTAGTGGAGCGTATAAAGTTGCGTCTCTATTCATTCGTTAATTCTTTTGCTACACGTTTCATACAAAAATCATAACGTATCAAACGTTTCCCAAGGTACATATTCAGAATATACAATTGGGCTACGTACTCAAAAAACAACCAGTTTTGAAAGTCTGTACGGTCCAGTTATATCACGTTAGTGAAATGTAAAATATATTTTTGAATTTCCACCAGAAGTTTACCTACAACAGCGAAATATTATGCAAAAATACATTTGTGTGCATTTTTTTTGTTGGAGTTGGTTGGTCGAGTACTATAAACTTAGTCATGTAATTTCTGAATAATCCGCCTTCATGAGGGTAATGTCGGGCAGCCTGCGAAGAATGCAATTAAATGCAGAAGGTGCACTCGTGTAACTTTCAAGAACTTGGAAACTGGGAATTGCGAAGGTTCAGCCCCTAAATGCATTTTACCGGAGGAACATTTGAATATCTGTGACTTTAAACTACGACAATTGCAGCAGCAGGTCGCAGATTTTGATTTTATTGGCCGTTTTAACGAAACTTCTCGTCTCTGTGTAGAAATATCCTTATAGAGTCGTTACTTTGCTATCCGGAAGAGCTAAGATTGAGTTGACTTTCAAAGGATTCTTTTCTTCTAGATAATTCTTAAAAATGTTGCGGAGGCAGGTTAATTTTTACTGTATTTTAACACCCCCTGCAGACGAGATTCGCATCACAGGTTCATCATAGGTAAGGCTTATCTGTGTTTCAGGATATAGAGTGGTGGTCCATGGTTCTATCTATCTTCTTTTTGAGAACACGGCAAGAGGTAAGTATGCATGCATTCATGAAATGTTAAATATTAAAAATATTAAATAATTGTTAATTATTAAATTATTATTGAATTATTTTGTTATTCATGCTTCTAACAACCTTCTTTCAGAATTTTACTAACATGGAATACGACACTTAAATAATTAATGATTTTAATATTTACAAATAAAGTCAATTCTATGTTAAGAGGACATATAACGCTAAACTTAGTGACTGAAAACATGATATATTAAAACCGCCCAATGCACTATGAAGTTACGCGTTAGTAAGGATAAATATCGCGTGCGTTAAAAAAGGTTTATACGTGATTTAAAATATAGGAAACCCCAAATTTGTTGATTTTTTGCATTTTAAGAACAAACCTTAGTTGAAATGAAAAAACTTTATCGGTCATTCACTTGATTTTATGCACTCTTTAAGCGTATAAAATATTTATTTCTCTACGACATGTGCTTATGGAGTAATTTATCAAAAATGCTGCAAAAAGGATATTTTTAATCATTTATTTATGGGAATTTAGGCTGAATTTTAAAATTGTGTCACGAACATTCACTAGAGAAATATTGAAAAGACTTATACTATTTTTTCTAGAAATACACTGTTTAACATATTTGAGGGATTTGATTTGAAATTGAGGTGTTAAGGTTTATATGGCCCCTTACTTTAAATTTCATTTCAGTGTGCATTTTTGTTGACATATGCGCGAGATTAATGTGCGTATATCTGTGTATATGTTTTATATTTGTTAATCACAAAACACTAACATCGAAATATACTTACATTATGTGATATTGAATATTATTGTATATACACGAAAGCTTGAATATGCACCCTCTATGATCTTAGCTTATAAGTTCAATTTGAAAGATTCTTCGTATGCTTTGATAATTTTCCTCTAAACTTGTGTGTGCGCCGCGCGCCGTTAATTATTCGATGGCTGGCTAGTCTCAAACACATTGTTTTGGGAGCTGTGACCACGCCTGCACACAGTTTGCTAACGACTATCTTCACAACTCCAAGTAGTACAAAGCTCGCTTTTTAGTTGAGTGCGTCTAAACTTTGACTCTCCCTTGTAAGCCTCCCCTCGAGGCCAGCGGGACATTTATCTACTTAGGAACTAAAACCTCCCAGCACGTCTACTTTGTTCAAAATTTAAGGAAAAGATTTATGAAATTAATCATATAATTAGTTTATGTTCATTCAAATCTTGAATTCCGTCTAAATTTGTGGAATCATGACTCCACTATTCCGTTGTATTCCGTTGTAAAGTATTATCTCTCATACAAAATACAATGAATGGCAGCAGAAAAATCAGAGTGGTGGAGCTGTTCTGGTTAGCTCGAGACAGCGCTGCCTATGCCAGAGTGGTAGCCGACGTCGGGGGATGGGGGGGACCCAACATGACACCTGAAGAAGATGATTTATTTGGTAGAACCATATTTGAATCATAAATTAGCTATAAACCACTTGTTTTTTGAGTAACTTCGCGACATGTTTCGGAAGCGCTGTCCTTCCATCGACAGTCTAGACACGCCGGTCGATGGAAGGACAGCGCTTCCGAAACATGTCGCGAAGTGACTCAAAAAACAAGTGGTTTATAGCTAATTTATGATTCAAATATGGTTAGTATTAACTACCACAAAATATCAGCCGAATCATTAAATGAAATTTTTTGGTAGAATTTTAAATAATATTTGTATAAAGGTTCTACAACGTATAAATAAATAGTTTTTATTTCTTATGAGACCTGGCGAGGTCATGAACAGGAGTATCTTGGAGTATCTAGGAGGACATCAAGTGTACCTCCTACACAGAGTTGAAAGGAATTGTTAAAACCGAGCAGAGGAAGAGATGCATCGCTTTGCTGCCAAATGATCCCCAAGATCACATTCACAGTCTTCACACATTCTTTTGAATCACATTCTTTTGAATCCAATACAAAAAAAACATGTTTATAATAATGTAGTTAATATTTATGTGCTCAAGAAATATCTATTGTGTTACTATTCTGTCAACTTTCGAGCCTTTTCTGAAATTTCATTGTAACTGGATTTTAACAGTTTTCTCTGTGACATCGAAACATTGTATTGTTAATAATTCCCCGTATTAAATTAATATAATTACAACACAGTTTCTCACAGTTGTATTGTGTCTACCACATTGTTAAGCCAGATTTCTGTTAACATCTTGTTTTTGTACACATCTTCTCAAATTATTTTGTATAATTTTCGGCAAGACACTTACATAATATAATATCACTTACATACATGGACTCACATATTTAATATCTCTTTTGATATCCGCTTCAACGACTTTATTTTATGTGATTGATACGTGGGCGCTTGAGATGTAAAAAGTAAACATTATATGATTTTGAAATAAAATTAAGGAGAGGAATGTGAATTATCTTTTTGTTTCAACTATTCGTAGAAATCAGAATCCTGTTTAAAAAAAATCAAGGATGCCTTATCTTACCAGCCGTCGTCCTCAATGCTGACCATGCTGAGGGTCCTGGCTATCATGTATTCTGCTGCGGACCATTGGTTTCAAGTTCATCCTATCAGCTGCCTGATGGATGGCTCTATGGAGTGACGTAGCAGGAATATTTTGCCTTATTTGGTCGGACCAACGCATCGGCAATCTGCCTCTCGGTCTTATACCAGGCGCTTTTGCAATCATGATCAGCTTTTCAAGAATGAGAAATTTCAAGAATGATCAGCTTTTGCAATCATGATCAGCTTTTCATGATAAGCTTTTCAAGAAATGAGGTCACTAAGACGAATGTGTGGTAAAACGATGTATGATAGAATAAGAAATGAGGATATTAGACGAGAATGTATGATTGAAAGAAAAATCGTAAGTAAGATGAAAATAAATGCCCTAAGGTGGGCCACATAGAAAGAATGAGTGATGACCGTCTGACAAAAAGTATACAAGGCTGATAAAAGAGGAACGAAAAGTAGAGATCAGCCAAGAAAAAGTTGGCACGATCACATAAATGGGATTTTGAAAGATGGTGATGTTAGAAGTAAGAATAATAGAAGAGCGTGTATGCGACGATATATGGACGTGAATGAAGCGAGGAATGTATGTCAAGAGAGAGGAGTCTGGCGTTCGGTTCTCTCTGCCTACCCCAAATAGGGAAATGGCGTGATGGTATGAAATGTAATCAGCTTTTCAAGGCTGTCTTCCCCTCTACGAGCTATATGCCAAAAAAACTTGGGCATCCGTTCAAGACATAGATACGACAATCTGACTGTGGTGAAGTTCTTATTGAGATGTTTGTTCTTCTTGCTGTCCAGAGAATTTCCAGTATTCTTCTCCAGCACCACATTTCAAACGCGTCTATTCTGTCTTTTTCTCTAGCCCGTAGAGTCCACGATTCCATTCCATAGAAGAAAATGTAGAACACGAGTGCCCACAATCTTCACCATCAGGTTCCTGGATATGTTCCGGTCTTTCCCCACCTATCCTTACCATCTACATTCATACCTCCTTGCATCATTAAAATATAACAAAAATATATGATATTTCAGTAGGTATAGTATTTTTTTTCGTAAAAGTTATATTTCTAGGGGTTCTTCAAGCAAGCCCGTGTGGGTCGCCTATTCTGGCTGATACTATGGTCGCCTGTGCTCGTGGGCTTGGATTCCTGAATGCAGTGAAACCACAATAGACTTTCTCTTTTGTATCTTGTTATATTATGTAATTGGTCTTATTTTTGTGCATCTTCTTTGATATAATTTTTAAGTTGACTGTATATATAATGATCCAAATAAATTAATGTTTCTTTTAACATATGTATATGTGAACGAAATCCGCCGAGGCAGCATTCAAATTCGGGTCTCCTGGATTTCTATCAGCGCACTATCGCTTTGCCACCGACCTATTTATTTTCATCACACTCATCTCTGTGCACATAAATTCACAGTTCATAAATTGAACGAATAAATAATTTGTATCAATTCACTTGCTCATTTATCTCAGGTGCGGTATAACTTCAGATGTATAATATTATATCCCCATAATCTTTTGTTCAGCAGACTCGCTGCTAATCAGAGTTGAGTCGTCTCCATACAATCGTCATATTATTGTACCGACTACGGACTTACTCTGATGCATTCCAAGCTTTGTTCGCCGAATCTTTCCCCAAATCCCTACAATTATTTCCTCTAGCGCCTGGCGGGAAAATGGATCATGCCTAATGCGAGAGTAAGAATGAACCAGGGGGAGGAGGGTGTGGAGTAGGCGGATGGAGGGGTGTGCAGGGGCGGTGCGAGGTAACTTAAAGGCCCACTCTCGACTTTTCCCCCAGTGCACTCCTGAATGTCGGATGCTTCGCTCGTCCTAACGCGGGCGTGTCGCTGCTCCCTCAACAACCGCTTGTTGATCGCGAATCATAATTTCAAAAAAAAGAACACGAGTTTTTTTATTATTTATTTACGGTCTCGTTCGAACGAATCGATTGACTTCAATCGGTCGTTCGGCTTGTTGACTCGACTCTAAATCTAGGTTTTACTACAATTTTTTTAACCATTCCTCGACTAATTTCCGGTTTAATGTGATGATGATATTACTGTACACAATGTTTTTTTTTGTAAAAAATTGTAAATCATATTTGTACGAAAGTTATTTTCCTTTGAAGCTAGGTAAGAGATAACGATAAGTTTTATAACAGACACAAACTTTGAAAAGTTAACAATTTCATTAAAATACTTAGAATGGAAAAAAAAACTTTTTGTAATTTAGTTTATGGATCAAAAAAAGGATTTTAAGAATTTTTTGATTGATAAGTTCAATATAAAAAAAAGTTTGTTTTATGTAGGTACTCTTATTTGCAATAGAATACTTATTTTTTTTATTATTAAGTTCGAACTTCCTATGATAATGTGTATACCAAAAAAAGTATATAAATATTTTTTTTGAACGAAGATATTATCATTTTTTTATTAGTCGTGTGGTTGACTTCGTGGTTCATCAAACAAGAGATTGATTACTGAACTAAAAAGTCCCGGGTTCTCGAGACTCATTTTCAGCGGTATTTCAGTCTTAATTTGTGTTTTTTTTATTCTCTTGTTTACCAATGAAATTTGAACCCAAATATATTTATTTATTTTTATATTTTTTGTAAATCCTTTTTTTCTAATATTTTTGTGCAACTTATTTTTCTTGTCACACCTTCCTCAACACAAGCAATAATTTGTTATTTTGAGAAAAAGTGTATGTATACATTAACTAAATATATGCCAGTCACCAAAACTGTTCACAATAACCAGACCCCCACTACAATCAATATAGGCTCTCACACAATAGAATCCGTTAGAAGTTTCACCTATCTGGGATCAATGGTGACTGATGTGAACGACATATCCACTGAAATCAAGCGCCGAATATTCATGGCTAATAGATGCTTCTATGGTTTAAGAAGACATCTTGCATCCCGGGTGTTGTCGAGGAAAACAAAGGTCACCATTTACAAAACATTACTACGTCCTGTACTGACATACGGCTCTGAATGCTGGGTACTGAGTAAAAAAGATGAGACATCTCTACTGGTGTTTGAGAGAAAAATACTCAGAAAAGTATTCGGCCCAATCCAGGAAAACGGAGTTTGGAGAATACGACACAACACAGAGGTCTACAATGTTTACAAAGAACCAAACATCGTAAAAATCATCAAAACAGGGAGGCTGAGATGGGCAGGGCACGTCCAAAGAATGAGTGATGAAAGAGTGCCAAAAAGGATCATTTATTTAAAGCCCCAAGGTAGACGTAGTGTCGGTAGACCCAAACTCCGATGGCTGGATGGTGTGCAGCGGGACGTAGAAGCAGTTGGAATAAGGGATTGGAGGAGTGCCTGTCAGGATAGAGGAAGATGGCGACGAATGCTGGAGGAGACCAAGGTCCACAACGGGCTGTAGAGCCAGTGATGATACATTTTCGTTATATCTTTAGGTATGCATGATGTTTGTATTGAAATAAGAATTATAGTGAAAACATAACAATATTAACAATGTATTTTTTATGCTCGTTGAAGTATTCGTATTTATTGATAAAACCAACCGCCGTGGCACAGTTGGTAAGCCGTTCGGTTTCTGTGCAGGCGTCCTGGGTTCGATGCCCATTAGAGGTGAAATTTATTTAAATTCATTTCTCACGCAAATATTGCTTCTCTGGGCTGGAAACACTGGTTAATGGGAAGAAATTGCCATGCGGCAATAAACTCGCCACTTGCGCAGGGTGCAAGGAAGTGTTCATTATTATTTTAATTATAAAAAAATATCATTATCATTTATAGAACCGGCGGATATTTTTTGGTAGTTAGTATTAACCATTTTTGAATTTATTATTATTTTTACCAATAATCTATGAAGAATTATCATTGTCTATGGAGAGTATCAAATATTTAAATAACTATATTATTTTTTTATGATTTGGAGGTATTTAATTGTATATTTAATCCTTAACCGGTCAATGGTCATATCATTCCTACATAACAAAAGTAATTTTTCTTAGCAATGGTTCTCTATTTCTCATATTATGATAGAAGTATTTTAACCTAAATATATTAACTTGACAGTTATTTTTTAAAATGACATTTATTTGAATTTGTCAAATTTGCATTTCTATTATGTCATTGAAGAGTATTTCTTTGAGATAATGATACAAATACCAAATATAAATCGATTGATTTATGATATTATGTTTGTTTGAGTTATTCTCACGTAGTGAATGATACTTGTAAATCATAAAAAATAAAACAAAAACATGTACCACTTTGTGTTACACCGTGTATGGAGTGATATAATAATTGATTTTTTACTTTCATTGTATAATCTTTATAAATTTTATGTAAATAAATGTTGAATATATTGATAATCATGTTTATCAACATATTCAACAATTGTAACTATTTAAATAAAAACATGACACTTGTCCTTAAATATTCCGTATCCTTTACCAGGCAATGGGAATATATTTTTTTCTACATTTTTTTTGGGATTCCCATAAATAATTAATATTTAGATTTTTTTTATAAAATACTGTTCTAGTAATATGATTCACCTCGGAACAGGCTCAGCCTATAAGGCGGTTTATACCATACCATACCATCACGCCATTTCCCTATTTGGGGTAGGCAGAGAGAACCGAACGCCAGACTCCTCTCTCTTGACATACATTCCTCGCTTCATTCACGTCCATACATCGTCTCATACACGCTCTTCTATTATTCTTACTTCTAACATTTCCATCTTTCAAAATCCCATTTATGTGATCGTGCCAACTCTTTCTTGGCCGACCTCTACTTTTCATTCCTCTTTTATCAGCATTGTATACTTTTTTTGTCAGACGGTCATCACTCATTCTTTCTATGTGGCCGAACCACCTTAGGGCATTTATTTTCATCTTACTTACGATATTTCTTTCAATCATACATTCTCGTCTAATATCCTCATTTCTTATTCTATCATACATCGTTTTACCACACATTCGTCTTAGTGACCTCATTTCAACCGCGTTAATTCTACTTTCATGCGTCTTCTGCCATGTCCATGTCTCACTAGCATACATTAGAGTCGGTGCGACGATACCATTGTGTACCGCGAGCTTTGCTTGCCTCGGCGGTTTATACCAAGTAAAAATGTAAAAAAATATTACATACCTAGATACTATTATTTGGAATTGTACTTTTTCTGATATCTTATTGTCTGTATTGTTATATGTTATTTGGTTTCAATAATAATTATAAAAAAAAGATTTATTTTTTAAACCATTTTTTGTACATATATATTTTACGTCGTCGTTACATACTTTTTCGTCAGACGAGGATATTTATATGAATATGAATAACCAACCAAACCGTCTTATTCCTTTTAACTAAGCATACATTATTAAGAATATAATATAATTATTATTGCTTAAGAAACCCTTGTGAATACGTATTATGATCATGATCACGTAGAAACGTGCTTTTCCTTAAAATAATTATTATTGGTATAAGTACTTAGCATTATTATTAATCCCATCTATTCAAGATAAACGAACAATGTTCACACATTAGGTTACTGTTTGATATTCGTATGTTATTCATACATACATACATTCATATCATCACGGTATATCCATAACGGAGTACGCAGAGAGAACCGGTCGACATACACGTTTATCTTTGTAAACATTGTTTTTTTAAGCATGGCTTTCTTTGTAAACATGGCTCGTCGTCTTTTAAAATATCATTCACATGACCATGCCATCCCTTTCTAGGGCGACCTATGGTATTCACTCCTTTTCGTACACCTTTGTGTTTATTTTTTTTGGTCATTGTTTATCTTTTATTCTATTTAAAATAACATTCACATGACCATGCCATCAGTTTCTAGGGCGACCTTTGCTATTCACTCCTTTTCGTACACCTTTGTGTTTATTTTTTGGTCATTCGTTCATCTTTTATTCTATTTAAAATAACATTCACATGACCATGCCATCAGTTTCTAGGGCGACCTTTGCTATTCACTCCTTTTCGTACACCTTTGTGTTTATTTTTTGGTCATTCGTTCATCTTTTATTCTATTTAAAATAACATTCACATGACCATGCCATCAGTTTCTAGGGCGACCTTTGCTATTCACTCCTTTTCGTACACCTTTGTGTTTATTTTTTGGTCATTCGTTCATCTTTTATTCTATTTAAAATAACATTCACATGACCATGCCATCAGTTTCTAGGGCGACCTTTGCTATTCACTCCTTTTCGTACACCTTTGTGTTTATTTTTTGGTCATTCGTTCATCTTTTATTCTATTTAAAATAACATTCACATGACCATGCCATCAGTTTCTAGGGCGACCTTTGCTATTCACTCCTTTTCGTACACCTTTGTGTTTATTTTTTGGTCATTCGTTCATCTTTTATTCTATTTAAAATAACATTCACATGACCATGCCATCAGTTTCTAGGGCGACCTTTGCTATTCACTCCTTTTCGTACACCTTTGTGTTTATTTTTTGGTCATTCGTTCATCTTTTATTCTATTTAAAATAACATTCACATGACCATGCCATCACTTTCTAGGGCGACCTTTGCTATTCACTCCTTTTCGTACACCTTTGTGTTTATTTTTTGGTCATTCGTTCATCTTTTATTCATTTTAAAATATCATTCACATGACCATGCCATCACTTTCTAGGGCGACCTTTGCTATTCACTCCTTTTCGTACACCTTTGTGTTTATATTTTGGTCATTCGTTCATCTTTTCTATATTATTCTTTTTATATGCCCATAGCTTCACGGAGATTTCACTATCGTTTTCTTGTATTCTCTTCTTATTATAAATGATAAATAAATAATAAACACTTCCTTGCACCCTGCGCAAGTGGTGAGTTTATTGCTATATGGAAAATTCTTCAAACTAACCAGTGTTTCCAGCCTAGAGAAGCAATATTAGCGTGAGAAATTAATTTAAATAAATTTTTATTATACTTTGTTTTGTTACATTTTCTTCTTTGTCTTTGGCCCTTGTGGCTCAGTTGGTTAGATATCCGTCTCCTAAGCAAAGACTGTAATGAAGTGAAAGGTGGGGGTAAGCAAGGATTAATAATTGTTTGTTGAATGAATAATGAATTCTTCAATACAACTTTGCAATGACTAGCTAATTTTTTTAAATCACAAAAAATAAATAAGAAGAACATTGTTTTCTATAATACAGACAAATTCTTACTAGTTTAAATTAGTAGAACATCATTTTCATATCTTAGGTGGGTGTTAATCAATAGATGAGAGAGAGTTACAATTGTATCAAAATCTGCACTTTTATTTTAATAGTAGTGAATTCTTCACTACAAGGTGCCTGGTGCGATTCCTGATGGAGATACAGTTCGTGATTGTGTTTAATCCGATAAATATTATAAATCTCCAGAATGTGGCAACTTGTTATAAGGTGAAGCAATTCATACATAAAATAAAATGAATAATCTCATTTCTACTGTGTGTTGTATGTGTTTTAATTTTAACCATTTATAAAAGACTAGAATATAATATACATATTGTGTAGATCCTTGTGGTATTTTATCCTGGAAACATTAAATAGTGTGGCACATTGATAATGGATGGTGCTAATCTAGTTTGTGTCGTGCAAATCTTGATGGCAAATGATATGGCAGCCACACGTTTCCATCTCAGTTTGCCAACTTTATCTCGCCATCAATTGATTATCATAATTAAATATTGTGTCTTTTACCATTTCGACTATGTAATATTTTACTAATTGACTAAGAGGTGATTTTTTTTACATAAAGCGAAAGAAACTTACAAGGATGAATTTAAATTAAAGACAAATCACAAATATACATACAACTCCACAATTAACAAACGACTTACTGAAGACATCAAATATATTTTACGGGGATAGAAATAAGGCGAAGATAATATCGAAACTGTTAAATAAACTAACCTTAACATGTAAGTAGGTACTGAAATAAAAAAAAAATACGTGTACCTTTCTTCATTTTCATTGTTTCTGTTTTTGATTTAATGTATTCTCATTGTATATTGGTATTATTTTATTGTATGATTATTGTTGTATGATGCAGTTTAGTTTTTTTTTTTTTTTTTTTTATTTTTTTGCATTTTTCTGCATGCATTTGCTGTCAAACAGCAAAATAAATCTGTTTAATGAATGTTCGCAGCAATACGTTGAATATTCGACTACGAAAGGAAAGAATTACACATCAATTCAATCCAACATCCCAAAAAATGCCGTGGTATGATAATTAATAATTTTTAATGTACACCTATCGCTGGTTACCCCACATTGTGGGATAAGCCGTGATGGTGCGTATGTATGTTGTCGACAATTTGTCGGATTCGAAAAGGACAATGCTGTCCTTTACAATGCTGTCCGTACAAGTTGAATATAGTGGACTCGGTCTTCTGCTATTGTGGTGGTGGTGAGGAGGAGGTGGATTTTAACCATGCCTTTTCTAGCTGCTCTAAATATAATACAAATGGTCTTTATTTCAAAATGAGCCCTTATAGTCCGCTTCCAGTAAACTCGAATAATCTTTTATCACACATGAACCCCGTGACATTGAAATTTATCTCAAATTTCCTAAAAGTCAACATTGACGATCTTAACTAGACTGATGAAAATATATTTAAACTTGTAACATGCTGAAGAACACTAAAAACGTTGGTTAACCGTAAGAAACAAAAAAAAGTTATACATTCAGAATATTTTTGGCAACTCTTGCTTCTTCTTTTTCGTTTAGTAGACCTGTTGGTCTGTAATTCAATAACTATACCTCTTTAGTCTGTGGATATATGTGACGGGTACCTATCTATACTGGAAATATATTAAAACTGCTGGTGTTTGGTTACATGATTTTTATTAGTGCGACTGGCCCAAGAGAACGTTAAATGAGAACTGGTTGGTCCGCCGTTGGTGGTGATATATATAGGCAAGCCAGAGGGGCTGCCTTCTCAATCTCCAACAAATCTTAGGAGCATGCTCGGTAGTGTAGTGTCTGCTCGGGTTTCCACAGCATACGTCAGGATCGGTCGCACGAAAGTCTTATATATTCTGACCTTGCTGTCAATACGCATGTGTTTATTTTTCCAGACCATATTTTTTAGACTGAAAAAAAAATAATTGTGACCACCGAACTGGCTACCTGCGTTTTTAGCCAAACCTTTGTTATTAGTAATAAAAGTTTATCTGTTTATGACTGTGTTGTTTGGTAAAACCCACAAAATATTTAGTAGCACAAACCGAATTGTTTTGTAGTCACTATAGTTTGGTTAATTTTAACATAACTTTTTTTTCAGTGATTGCTTCACTTAACACAAACTTCTAATATACTCAATGTCCTGAAAATAATACTGATAAGCCGTAGCTCGTAATTCTTGGTAGTTAATTTGAATTTACAATAAATACATTAAATACGATTATATTTCGTACGATGATGAAATTGTAGAAAATTTTCAAGGATTGGCGGTTTTATTGTTTGATTTCCAAGTTACAACTTGGCTACGAAATATGTATTTGTAAATTTATTATTATATCAAATTTCGTACAAATTTAATATTATATAAGTTTTAATTTAACAATGTCGGAGGCATCTGCGTATAAATGTCTCCATTAAGTATTAATACTCTTTTGTATTAGTTAGTCTAAAATTTCTTTAAAATTCACACTAGGTTTCTTAAGAAAATAACCGACTAATTTTCCGAATGATTCTGTTCATAAAATATTATAAGCGGAGGAAAATTTTTCGCCCCTTTTCTCTCAACTATTTTATAATTGGGAAAATTAATTCATTTTTCTCGCAAAAAACGAAATGTCTGGAAAAGTTTCGATTCAAAGATTACCGTAGGGTTGATGCGGAATATTCTTAAAAAAATCATACAGAGAAAGTTATTCAGAGTGAATAATTATTTAATTGCGGTAAATGTGAATTATATTATTCATTGTTTTGTCCTACTTATCGAATATATTTTTTTCACATACACAGAGGGACAATAGAAAAAAATACAAATGATTCAAAACGAAATTTCGTTTTTAAAATTAGGGTTTTCAAATGGATTTTTTTTAGTCAAACCTTTTTCTCAGTGTATTTACCAACATTTATCATGTCTTTGTCCCAAAAATATTTATTAAATAAATACTCAATTGAAGTATATTTTGTATTTTATATAATTTATGTATGAGTCACATGGTCAAAGTCAAATTATTTTGCAATAAAATATTCACAATTTGCCAAAGCACAGCAAAATTAAACAAATTCCTATATAAGTTCGCTATTTATTTGCAGCGACAAAGATATTATATACATTTTTTTTTGTATTTGACGCCAGATTTAGTAATTTAAAGAGATATTTTATTTATTTATTTATTTATTTACGGCAAATTGCCTTTTATACATAAACAACAATTAGGTACACACATTGAAATACAAATGAAAACTTAAAACAATCATAAGCTACTATTACTAAATCAATAAATATATATAAAAAAAAATACAATTTGAAATAAAAGATATAGGTATAAAATACAAAAGTCATTAAAATATACAAATAATCATATACACACTTTGAAAAAGATATAGGTATACTTATACACATTGAAATACAAAAGTCATTAAAATATACAAATAATCATATACACACTTTGAAAAAGAGAAAGAAAAAAAAGAAATAACAATCATAAAAAAAAATATGTAAGTACTTAAGTATACACATTGAAATACAAAAGTCATTAAAATATACAAATAATCATGTACAAACTTTGAAAAAGAGAAAAAATATATATTTAATAATCATACAAAAAAACTATACTTATAATAAAATAACAAGAAGTCAATATAAAAAAAAATAATTACAATAGTGTAAAAAATTTAAGAACTATGAAAACAAACATATGGGTACATATGTACTTAGAAAAAAAAAATATAAAGTAATATTTGACGAAATGGTCAACGATTATGTTAAGCATATCTATGGACTAACTGTCGGAAACGAAATTGTGGCGCTATTTGATTTCTTTATTGAAAAAAATACTCATCAAATATCACTGATATTATTCAGGATTTTTTTAGCAGTTGTATAACTGAGCGTGCAATTTTATTTTTTCTTAATTCTTTCTTAACTTATAGTTTCATTATTAGTGTGTGTAATGATATTCATAAACATTATTAAAGTTAATTGAGATTTTATTGATAATTTTGTAAAATTTATATCTTTAGCGTTTGGCCGCATATATCACAATTATAAAATAGAGTAAAAATATTTTTTTTTTTCTCTCTATTTTGTAAAATAATAAGCAGTTTCAAAGTTGCTCCACCCTAAAGAGTAACTTTGATCTACACTTTTATTTTTATTATTTCAAAGTGTATTTCTCTTAATTTTTTTATTCATATATAATAAGGTAGTATATACCAACGCAATAATTGAGACTTTTTCAATTCATTCCGACAGACAGATGTAAATTTGAAAAAAAAAAACTATCAAAGTCGCCCCATTTTACTCATACTCAAGTTACGATTAATAACACCAAAACAAACATTTGCATATTCCACAATACATTTTATTTAATAAAATAAATAAAAATAAACAGTATAACAATGTTTTAACCTTACGATTTGTATGAAAATTTACGATTTATTTCATCCTGTTTTCAATCACCAGTGGTTTTAGCTTTGTTGAAGTATTATGTATTTGTTTCGCGAAGAACATATTTATACTTTTAAAAAACAAATATTATTTTAAGGAAAATCTTTATTTTAGAGAGAACCTCCTACGGTTTGTTGACTTTGCTGAAAATGAACAACCGCAACTCTTTGTAGAAAACGTCAGAATCACAAAGGAAATGTTCTGTATGGGTGTTTCTCAATTCGCCAATACTTGGATCTCAACATCGTATATACACTGTGCACAGAATTTCTATCAAACATGACTTGAGATTCGTGTTAGTCAGTCGATTGCTTTGTTTATTTGTAGAACACTTCCGTCAATGTTCGTGTTTCAGGGAGAGGACCCGGTCATATGCGAAATATTATAAATAGTAGGTATTTATTCAATTGCAAAAACGGGGAAAATATAGAGCTGTTATAATAATATACACTTCTTTGTACCGTGTGCAAGTGGCTAATTTATTGCAAAATGTCTATTTATTTAGAAATTGTGTAAACATGTATCTCACTATAAAAGATGATTTGTCGCAGAACAACTAGAATATAATATATGATCTGCCGAGCACATATTCATTCTTTGTTAAAAAAATAATTCTTATGTTTCAATGGGGACGTACGTAAAAAATATGCTACTTTCGCCCAAACTTCTCCATACTGGAGCATTGGTAAACGCCAGCTTCCTTATTGATCTCGCATTCATTGACCATATCTCTTTTAACCATAGCTTTTTTAATCATATTTTTTAAACCGTATCTGTTTTTATAAAGGCTTTTTTGACTATATCTCTTTTTACCATATCTGTTTGACTGTAGATATATTTGATCATATTATCTCTTTTGACCATATCTGTTCTTTATTTCTATTGTTCATAACTGCTTGACCTTAGCTTTTTTGACCATAACTTTTTTTACCGGAGATTTTTTCACCATATATCTTTGCCGTCTCGTCCTGGAGATATGAGGGACGCAGATTCGTGTCATGATATTTTACGTCTAGTCATGTATATTTCAGTTTTCTGGCATCAACGTTTAATTATACATTTATACGGATATAAGCACTTATAATTATATAAAATATTTATTCGCTCTAGGAATATATCTCCCCTGTATTGAAAAAAATGTTAAACATTAAAAAATATATTACTTAACTTTTAATATCGAAATTTCGCTATGATATTGTTTAATAAAATGAATGTTTAAATTCGTTAACATTTGTGTTTAATTTCGTACTGAATCGCAAAGGCTTCAAAATATTCAACAATTGAATTTTGAACCGAGTCGGCGGCGGGTGTAATTAGTTTACCAGGAATTCTTGTTAATTTTCACTTGAATTACTTTAGTCCGTTCAATGTTTTGTTACTAGTACATTAACGTTTTATAAACCATTAGGTAGTTGTTTTAATCCTCTCCGTTGACCGTCTAGAACCTTCGCCTTATCTATCTTACCCTGCAATATGAATGCCCTATTAACATTTTCTATCAGATTCATCCTTTCATATTTTATAAATTATTGCTGTCATTAGATTTTATATTTATTCGTTTATACAATGACACAGTCTCTACCTGTGCGTGTACCTATATTATAATATTGAAGCATTTTCTATAATATTGAAGCATTTTCAATGAACCTTGCTGATTTTGTATTTATGTCATATTTATGTCCTTGTGTTATTTAACTTAATGAAATATAAAGTAAAACAGAACACAGTGATTTTGTCAGCTGTTTTATCGTCATGTATGATTAACCATGTTTTTACCGGATTTAACCAAAACATTACAACGAATATCAAAAAACATTTCTCATGATCGAAAAGTTTTCTGTGGCTTTCGCGTTTTTAATATAATAATGAACATTCAAACATAAATATTCCACTACGCATGTGACTTTTGTTATTTGCACGTAAAAACATAAATCGTGTCATTAAAGTTTTTCATCTTGTTCTAGGTTCTTTCATTGTTACATTATTTTGTCTAGCGTTTCAAATATTCAGTTAATTTAATTAAAATATTAAATCAACTTTCACACCATCACTGCTACATTCATGTATCAATCGCGTATTTTAAAAAAGAAATGATTCATTTTGAAATTGTTCATTCGTGTCATGTATTATATGAGATCATTTTATTTCCAGTTGTTAATATTTATTGAAGAATAAACTCCTTATCATATTACGCAAAACTGACAAGAGCGATACCGGTGTTTACATAAATAACCCTTTATCAATTTTTCGACATAGACTTGATCTTTGTGATGCTTTGTGAAAATGAATAAAGCTACCACTTTATCTTTTTTCCGGCTGCCTTTTAATTGATCACAATATCAGTTTTCTGTAGGACTACAAGTTCCAAGGAAATTCGTTTCCAATTAATTAAATAATAGAGTTTCATGTTTCATTTTGCTCTTCACAATTTAATTTGAACATTAACTTTGAGTAGCTATTTATTAAATAAATAGCCGAAGATGGAGTGGTTCATCTCATATTTTATTAAATGTGCCTTGACTATTTTTCAAAACAACCAATTAATAACAATTAATAATTATTAACCAATTAATTATTTTTTATCACACAATTATTGGTGCAGAAAGTTCTATATCTGACTCCTCAGCCAAGGGTACCGGGTTCGTTTTCCGGTAGTGACATAATTTATAATTGTTTTGTTTTCATTTTGGATCTGTGAGACGATTTTGAGTGAGCAACTGCCCACCAGAAGAGTCCTTCACCATCCATAGACCAGAGGGTGTGAGGCGTAGGGGGAGACCCAAGTTGAGATGGATGGACTGCGTCCAGGGGGACCTGGACTCTTTGGGCGTGGTCCATTGGAGGCAAGGAGCCGCTGACAGATCAGAATGGCGAAGACTTCTTTTGGAAGCCAGGTCCCACCTTGGGATGTGGAGCTGATGATGATGATGATGATGAGACGATAAACATCATAAGTCTCCAGAATGTGGTAACTTGTTATTGTGTGCGTGTTAAATTTACACTTTACATATAACCTTTTATGTTAATAACCTCCGAAAGTTAAACTACTTGAAGAAATATATTTTACCTGTGTACAAAAATGCATATGGCATGAGAACATGGGAATATCTCCTGCCAAAAATATTAATTGATATGGATGATGAGCTCTTGCATATATACACTACATGCCCTCAATATAATACCCACTTAAAAAGGTATATGATGAGGTCCGATGACGAAAGCTATGTATGTATGTGCTCTAGGAGCATACCTGCATACTCCTTGAGTTGACCGGCTGTCGTAGGTCGAAACCTGCATCGTATTATGAATTATGTATATTAAAATTACCAAACTGAATTCCTCAACCTTAGATAAACCTTGAGGGTTTCGATGGTTGGCTGTATCTTTGAATTGTAAATGTCATTATATATCAATAAAAAAAATGTACTCCGAATAGCGATACAAAATAACGACTGATATATACATATTATTATACCTTCACTTTTTCGAAGCATTTACAGTTTCTCATATCTAGTTCCACATCAAGGAGCGGTCAGTATTAAACAAATGCTGTGTGAAAACAAATACTATAGTTTGAATTACCAAAAAAAACTTGTATTTCGTTACGAAGTTTCAGTTAGAATTTAATCTTTTTAATGTAGTGTTACTTCAGTTTTGTTGTTATTGTTCATGTCACTAGGATTACTTTAATAAAAGTGTCAAGATCCCTTTTTTACACCCCTTTCTTCAACTTCACTTGACTGTCTGTCTATACTAGAATTTCGCAATCGATTTTTAAGTTACTGCTAGAGCAGTGAAACTTTAAGAATTGGTGTATTCCTAATAATAATGAATGTTGTTTCCAGTTTAATTCATTTCATATTTTGATAAAATTTTACAATTTTGTTTTTCATACACAGTTAACAAATCTATGGATTTCCGGCTGATTTAGATTCAACAATAATATTTTACTTTTATTACATTTTTTTCAGTGTAAAAATCACAATAATATACTTTTGTAAGCATAATTTCACTGTCAACTAAATTAAATACTATCGAAAATTAAATAAAATGATTATTTTGAGAATCTAAGTTGTAACAGAACTTAAAACATTGAATTAGTATCGACACATTTCTTTTTGATAAAATTTTTCAATAAAGAATTTAAATTTGGAAAAGATGTCCTCATTTTTTTTCATTCAACATTCACAGGCCTAACAAACTGTCATCTGCGTAAACTCATCACGTAAACCGGCCAATGACAGGAAAACTTTTACATGGTAAACAAGTATATCATACTATCTTCTTCGTTTCTATTGAGATAAAGTTTGCGTCACCTGTGTGGATAAATAGCGTCCACACTGGCCTGGTTGACGTCAAACTAAACAACACACCTGTACATAAATTATATAAATATATAAATAAAACACCATGAGAACCATCTCGGGTACGTATACTAAGATCCACCCCAACTAACTTGCTACCAACTCTAAGCCATATTGTACCACGAGACCTCCGAAGACAAAACAGCCTTGTAAAAGAATATGAGAAAGTGTCCTAGATCTGGTATGCCTTTCAACCAGCAACAGGCTCAGATCAATAAATCCGACAGTCAAAAATCTACATGACTCAAATTTCAACACCATAGAGACACGGAAAGCCAGATGAGAGGAAGCCTCGAACCCGGTAAACCACTGTTAGCCCTGTATATCAACAAATCCGCGTGGATTCGATCTGCCACGTAAATTTTGGATAGCAATATTACAGAATCCGAACAAGACATAGCAGATGTGTCGACACTTTCCACAAATATATTATGAGACAGACAATAGAGAACATTATGTTCGAGTGTGGTCTTAGACAGACAATAGAGATTACATGGTATTTTAAGTTTATTCTATAGATACTACCACGGGAATTGCTCAGAAGAACTTGTATCTTTGGTCCCCCCTCCACCAACTCGCAACAGAGTCACTCGCTTCACTCAATCGCAGCACTCATTCACAGTGGACCTTCAACATATACGAACAAGTCGATTCTCGAACTCCTTTATTAATACAGCAGCCCGACTGTGGAACGATCTTCCGAATTCTGTGTTTCCACCTTCGTACAACCCGGGTCTTTTTAAAATCCGAATCAATAAACTCTTTTCTAGATTGCAAACCCCTCCCAACGCCACGTAGTACGGTTCTTCGGAAGAGTAAAATGGACCCAAATCCTAATAGCTGGCGTCCCCTACGTGGACATGTTAAAAAAAAAACATGGACTTCTTCTTGTCGAGTGACTTAGCGACAGGATACCCTTGAACATTGATCTTAAACTCTGACAAACAAGCTTATTTGTGCTAATTTTTGTTACCCATACGGTAAATATATACATTGAGATTATTTTATTTTATTTTATTTCAATTTACGGTTTGATAACCTTTTACACATACAAGTATACATAATATATTAAAAACAACAGAATTTAAAAAAAAAACAAATAAAAACAAACAAATATACAAAACGAAAATAAAAAATGAATAACAATATAAAAAAGGTGAAAACATGTAAAAATATGTAAAAAATAATGAAAAACATTTAAAAAAAAAAAAAATATGTAAAAAATAATGAAAAACATTTAAAAAAAAAATATGTAAAAAAAAACATGCGAGAAACATTCAAAAATATGTAAAAAATAAACAAAAAACATGTAAAAATATGTAAAAAAAATAAACAAAATACATGTAAAAAATAATGAAAATCATGTAACAAATATGTAAAAAATATGTAAAAAATAAACAAAAAGCATGCAAAAATATGTAAATAAACAATGAAGAACATGTTAAAAATATGAAAAAAAAAAAAAGTAAACATACATGCAAAAATTAATACAGGAAAAAAGAAATGAGAAAAGTAGTTTAAAAACCGACAAAATAATCTAATGTTTGGTCTCATTAACAAGTGCAGTGTATAGGCAACTTCTATAGATGCCGATCGAGTCATTAAATATATCTGTGTATTGTGCATACTGGTTCCCCAAACTATGTAGTCTTTGCAAGGTTGAATTAGCCCGGTATACGCTAGTGTTAGTATGACAATAAAATGGCGCGGTACTGCGTGTGACCAGGGACGGCACCCGCAAATTTATAGCACTGAGCAAGTAAGGGGTGTCAGTATGCGAGTTTAATATTTTAAATAAAAATAACAGATCTGCTAAAATTCTTCTCTGTGACAGTGGCAATAAATTGGTTAGCTTCATAAGACTGTTATAATTTATATAATCAATCGGTATTCCAAGTTTAAAATTAATAAACCTAAGAAATTTTCTCTGAACTTTTTCCAAAGTATTAATATGAATAGAATAACAAGGAGACCAAACAGTGGAATTATATTCAAGGTGGCTTCTAACAAGAGTTTTATATAATAAAGACAAAGTAAAAATATTAGTGAAAGCATTTGATACTCGCAATACAAATCCAAGCATCTGTAGAGCTCTGTCATGAATGTTGTTGATGTGTTTTATAAACGAGAGTTTTGTATCAAATGTCACCCCAAGATCTTTCACTGTAGTAATTGCACATAAACTAATCAATGAAATTTATATTAAGGAACAACATATATTTAGCTGATATCCGTTATGAATATATTCAGTCAGTATTAAGTTCTAATCAAAATTCGGCACAAACCATCGGCACTTTACTACTCAAAATATATTTAAACGATAAAATACTCCAAAGTATTTTATCTGAAAACTGTAATTACATAAGTACTACACAATCTCTAATTTGACGTGTATTTATTCAATTGACCTTTAAAGAAACATATGGCAAATATCGTCATGTCGTATACATGTTTATATTGGACGTGTTTCTTTGGATGTACGTACTTTGTATCTAAGAGTAAACAACTTTCTCTATTAAAATTGCCTATATTGTATTCTGATACGATATCGTAGAATAGAGTTTTTAAACTTTTTAATATATATTTTACATCCAAAGGAAATGTGAATTTCCATTTCAAAAAGCTTTGGACGAGAGGAATTTTAATAACTAACTTATTACAGATTTAAAGTTAGTCAATTTTATGTACAAACGATTACAACGGAGTTTTCTTGTGTCGAATGCTTTCCTAATTTTATCTATAAATAAAAACAGTTTTAGATATTAGCTTGTGAATAAGAAAGCTTGTTTATGATACAATTTAATAAAGCTACTAAAGATAACTATCTGACCTCAGTTGATATGGGCTTAATTAGACGAAGCTTACTCAGTTGATATGGGCCTACTAATTAGTATAAATGATTGATCTGTGAATGAAACAAAAATTATTGATTTTTAGGTATGTTTTTTTGCAGTTTTATTTAATTGATTAATTAATTATTGATGCTTTTTTGTGGCACCACGATACATACTTTACGTACAAGCGCACAAAGGCGGGTTTATTGCCACAAGGCAATTTCTTCCAATCAACCCGAGCAAATGTGATGTCTCTGAAATTTAATTAGTACAATTTTACAGTAGGTATTTAATGAGAAATAAAGAAAAAAAATCAATGAGAAAAATAAAGAAAAGAGGAAAAAAAAATAATATAGCTGATCATAGCAACAAGGAAAGGAAGGAGGTTACGGTAGGATATAGAAGGAATTTGACACAAAAAGTTTTTTTAGTTTATCTTTAAATATTTGTCATTCCATAGTCTAGCTGATTGTACTTAAAAAGAATAGCTGAAAACTTCTGTATTGTGAATGGGAATAGCTGGTGTGGCACGTTCAGCAGATCGAAAGGGTAGGCCGTGATTTGACAGGGAAACGCTGTTATTTTTAAAATATTATGGTGAATATGGGCTATAAATAATCTTATTAAGTAATACCAGTAAGTGAATATAACGATGATTGTTTTTTTTTTATTTAAATTAATATTTAGTAGTATGTGACAGACGCCTGTCATTGGAGCATTGGAGACCTTATGTGTTTGTATCATGTGTTAACTTGTGTGTATATATTTCAATGTTCTGTTGGTGTCTTTAATAAATAAATAAATAACGACGATATCGTATCTTTGGCCAACGAAGTATATTTCTACAAGTCGAAACACGATCTATTTTTTGAGATTATAAATAAACCGTAATTTAAAAGTTAAATTGTCGTACCTATTTATAAAAACATATCTTTTTCTTTCGATTATTGAAAGATTGTATATGTAATTGTATAACTACTTTGTATTATTGACTCTTTTGTAACATAATTTCTGTAATCAAATGCAATCCGCTTTGAAACTTTTCACAGTACATAAGATTTCAATTTGTGCAATTCTGACGACGAATATAACAACCAAAGACACATACATACATTATGTAGACATGTGACTAAAATACAAGTTGGTTGTTATGAAAAGTTAGTATTCTTGGCAGGAATTGAACCTAGCAATTTTCTGTAAATTTTATTGAATCTTGTGTATTGTGTTTTTTTTTACTACTAACAATACTAAATATTAATACCTAATTACAAATTTGACAGAGTGAATATCATTTTCAAAAAAAAAAACCACAAATTCGTCTTATTACTTATTTTTAAATCATGTTTAACCTATTTCATAATCCTTATATGTAGGTATATTATTAATGTGTTTTTGTAATTTTTTGTAGTGTTAATGTAATTTTTGTAATTCAATATTTGAGAATTATTTAGTAAATATACAATATTTAGTAAATATATCAATATAATATAGAGACTCTCCTTTTCAAACACGAGATTTTGTTTCAATTAAAAAGGGTTATTATGAAATGTATATTATGGAACTTACTAACCTGGAGGGGGGGCAAGTCTAGTGAACAGGCGGAATTAAAACCACCCATGTTTACCCATATCATGGATATAATAATCTTATCGAGTTCTATAATATCTTAAGATATTATAGATAATTATAACTCCATAAGATAATTATATCCATGATATGGGTAAACATGGATGATTTTGATTCCGCCGGTTGACCAGGATTTCCCCAGATTAATTATAATATGTATTTAAACTGTTATTTATTTGTATGGAAAAAAAAATTGACTGAACGATTTCGCCGAGACGGCATTATCAAGATCTTAATAACATCGTTCGTGGAAGAATACTTTGCTATATTTTATTTGACAATTCTAAATATCTATGTCTTTGCTTCTAACTAAAATAGCGGAATATTTTACGTATGGATCACTGTGAAAAATGACTCAATTGAATGAAAAAAAATATGTATTTAAAATGTAGTTCATTTGGCATTTATATTTTTTTGAAATAAGATTATACAATTCGCATTATTTATTTAATGGAAGGTGGGTGCTATGAGGAAGATCTATGGCGAGCAAATTAAAATGCAATTATGGCTGCAAATAACTCGAGGGACACAATATATGTAGATGATCTTAGACACTGAAAGTGAGTAAGTAATACGGTTTGTTTTTTCGTCATGAAAATCACTATCGATTTTCGTTTCAAACCACTCAGTCACTATAATTAACAAGTACCTACTAAAATATCCAACGTAGATAGATAAAGTTGTTCGATATCTGATATTAAGTAAGACATCGAACGGATACATACCGGAGATGAGTTGTCAGTAGAGCAAGTTTTTATGCGAGGAAAAAAAAACGCAGCTTAGAGAGAAAAAATCAGACAGATTTACTTTTTAAGCCTCTATTTTGAGTGACAATTTCGTTTCATATGCTGGAATAGCTATTTTTGGTCGATTTTATAGACATTACGTATTTATCGTTGGATATTTATAGGCTTTATAGCTCTGGGAGTTTAAAAGAGCTGGTTGTACCAAAGCGTATTTAGTTGAATTTTAAAACAGATATTGATGAGAGTAAATAAATATTATATTCAACTCATCTCACTTTGAGTTGAAGGTTTTTGTAATACTTTTCCTAAAAATATGTTTTAGATATACTTTAACGCTATAGCCCGTAGCGATTCTAAAGGAATTGAACGTTATTCAAGCTAGCGATATATGGGCATGACAAAAGACGGCATAGTTATGTTTGACAAGGTGGTATTACTAACATTACCATCTGTTCCAATTTTTTTATCTTTAAAAAATATTTTTTTATATTCAACCAGGTATTATACCTGTTCTGGGGTATATTTGACTGAGTGTGTACCTATTACATCAAGTTCGGTTTTCTCGCACCGAGTTAAAAGTTTTGCTTGTTGTAACCGTAATTCCTTTTTAAAATTATTATTTTACATACATACATACCACCACGGCATATATCACGGTGTGGGGTAACCAGCAACAGGTGTGCGGGTGTACATAACCTTATAAACATAATCACTACACATTCGTGTATACCCACTCACCTAAAAAGGCAACATCCGGAATGGGTGGTGAACCGCATTGCAGAAGTATGCGAAATGTTATTTTGCATGTTGTATTTTCGATTACCCTTCTCTTACGGGGCACTCGAAAACAGTGATACCTACTAGAAAAGAGTGGAAGCACTATTCTAAGCCAGTGCCTCTCAGCTATTTCAAAAATCATTATTTTTGTTTTTATAAACGAAATTCAGGTTTATAAATGTATATTTTTCTCTCTCAGTATGTCTTCCCCAAATAGGGAAAAAGCACGATTTTTATTGATAATACCGTTTGAACAAATTTATTTCTACTAATGTTGGCATATTGCATTTGAAATTATTAAATACTATAACTCTTTAAGGAGGAAGAAATATCAAAAGCAACCGTCAATCACAGAAATTGATGGGGATTGTCAAAAGTAAGAGAAAAATATTCAATTCTATTTTCAAGTTGCACGAGGTTTTATAAAGTTTCATTGTTTTCATATTATTTTTTATGCCTTGGTCTTTTTACTCAAAGCTTCAACTAAATGAATATTATTTAATTTTCCCCAAATTTTCTGTACGAATGACGCCATTTGCGCCTATTTTTTTCTTTCTCTTTACAATTTTGAAGTTTTTCCTCACTTAAATGTGTTAAAAATAAACAGTGTTTTATTATAAAGCATATATTTGATATTTTCAATAGATTATGGAGAGGTTTTGAATGAATATGTTGTAGCATGAATTCAACTTATCGTATTTTGTGGTACATTTATTCTACTTAATGTGAAAACACTTCCAAGTACTTTCTTCCCTTTGAACTTTTATAGACACTGTTTTTAAAGAAGGTATGAACTGATAAAAAATTAAGAATCTTTAAAAATCAAGGAAACCAGACAAGTAATCCATAGCGCGATCGAGAAGCTTGTATATTTCTTTGAAAATGTAACATCCTTTTTCCTTTCCATTTTATTAAAGAATAGATATATTTATTGAAATTCTTAAAAAATATTGTTGTTTGTGGTGTCGACATTTGACATTTTGTTCCTCAGAAATAAAAACATTGAAACATGCATACATTAATATAAAAGTTTAAGCCAATGTTTATCAATATCATTTTAACTGTGAATGTTATGATTCAAATGAAAATAAGAACTTATTTATCTACGTAATGTACAAGTGCACAATGGCAGGTTTATTGTAGTGTAATTCAACCATCTAAAAGTGTCAAATATTTGGGCATTATAATAGATGATAAATTCAATTGGCTTCCGCATATTCAAAATAAATGTAATGAATTTTAGATTATTACATATATTTTTTGTGAATTTTAATTTTTTACATATATTTTTCAAAATATATGTTATAAATTAGATGGATCAATGGCAGAGCGGTTAGCGCGCTGGGCTAGTAATCCAGTGGTCGCGAGTTCAAATCCTGCCACGACCGATTTCGTTCACTTATAGCACAAGCATTTATGCTTATTTTAGGGAAAGTACGAAGATGTATATGTACTTGTTTAACAAGGACGTATTCATTATTTATAAATAAAAAAAACTTAGAGCAATATTAGCGAAAATGTACATTATTAAAAATTATGTTTCTTTCAAAACCCATAAAAGAATGTACATCGCTATGGTTGAACCTATTTTCTTGTATAGCATTCTTGTGTGGGGACATATTTTTGGCTCTTCACTAAAACATACTTGCAAATAGAAAGATTACAAAAACGTTTAATCAGGTGTATGTTACCCATAAATAGAGCTATTTTTTGAAATGGGAAGGATGAAGCATTTTCGCAGTAACCAAACTAATGACAGCTACACAAATTTATAAATACAGATTTATTTTACAAAATTATTTTAAAAATGAACACAAAACACCTGTAACAAATAAGTATAAAACTAGACAAGTAACTTCAGGAGAATATAATATATCTAGAGTAAATAACTATTACGGTGAAAGAACACTGCAGTCTTCAATACCAACAATAGAGAACAGCTTACCCTCAGACTTAAATTCGTATAGTAAAATCAAAATATCTTTTTTAACGAATAATGTTTTTTCCTTCCTTTTATTTTTACTACTTTTTAAATTATGTTGTAATAAATTATATAAGTAAAATTGCCATAAGGCAACTTCTTTCAACCATCCCAAGTAACGTTAAAGTAATTTTATAATATTGATAACGGAATTCCATCACGTATAAGCAGTCGAAAACTTAGAAATTATTAAATTGGTACAATAGTAGGTATTTAGTGAGAAATAAAGAATTAATATGTAATTAATTAATATCTTATTTAAACTTATTTATTACTAATTTGCTATGGAGTTTCGTCAAGTACTGCTCGTGGAGAAATTAAATAAAGGAAAATTAATATTATAAAAATTTTATTTAGCTTAGATTTTTTTTAGAATGACTATGGCAATGTTAATGTTATACATCATAATTTTGTACCTCAATGAAATAGTTTTTTCTTGTCTGTTCAATAATAACAGCGTGTATATTTCTTAGTAAAAATAGAGATTTAGGCCACATATCTTGTGGGACAAATTCAAAGCTTTTTATTCAGAAATTGTGTCCCCCTAGTCTTTGACTTGTTAGTTCAGCGTTCTGAGAATTTCGTCTGAATATGTTTTTGTTAGCTCTCTCTGTTCCCTTTGAGTCTTTATCAACACTGTGTAATTGTATAACTATTTTCAACATTCCATAAAGAAACTGTGCACTAAACATACAAATAGATCGATATTCGCTTCGATGTTTCGAAGTTGAGCAACACCAAAGAAATTCGATAGTTCTTCCAATATCCAGGTATGGGTTTGCGGTCACCTCGTTTACAAGATGTTTAGCTTTCAGATTTCGTTTTTGCAACAACAGCATATTATAAAAAATTGTATTTTTTTCAATGTCGTCTAAAATTTCAAATTATGGTGCATTTTCAGTGAGGTTATGTAATAATAATATAATCGTTGTATGCGATATCGGCAAAGAACAGAATGGACAAGACGGAAAATGAAAGGAGTGGACTTACTGTGCCAGCTGTCTTCTTCCTTTCCTCTGTCGCGTTGTTCTTCCTTCTCGTCACTGATTCAACAAATTATATTCACAATTATTGTCTGTAATAGACGTGCGAAAGCCGCGAACGTATTTAAACTGTTTTATGTGTATTGCGCACGGCGCTTGTATGACACGAGTGGTGCAGGTAGACGCAAATTCTCAAGACTGAAGAACGTGGCTGGCTAGCGCGCGAACAGAGGCGGGATGATTGTTGCCACGTTCAGGTATGGATGTAGGTATGATGAGTTTTAGGTATGTCAGGAAGATGAGGATAGGTACAAAAAGGAAGTATCTGTCATCTGCGTCAACAATCGTTGATTGATCTTTTTGCTGTTATCATCTTTCGTATTATGTAATTGACTATGTCTAGTCGTTAAATGATTAAATTTTTATTAATTTACGAGTTTGTTCAATAAAAAATATTCAGTATTCTAAATTAAATATTCTTTGTTGATAAAATCAAATAAAACGTTTTTTATGTTTTTAAACAAATACTTAAGAGGATTATAATCTTTTTCATACCTACAGTTTGTAAAGCCCAAGATTATATCTTGTCATTTCTGGTAATGAACTTCATGACTATGTTTTTATGATGAGGGTTTTGTTGGGTTATATAATAATGAAAAGCGGGTTTGAGCTGTTAATCAGAAGGTCCTGCTGTTATTGCTTGTTACGCCTAATTGAAAATGTTCCCGTTTCATCTCATTTGATGATAGTAAAGACATTTTAGGGGGTTCATTAACATGTTAAATAAATTGCGTATGAAAATCAGTACATATTTAAGGCTTCAAGTATTAGACTGTAAAAAAACATGGCTGTTCATTTAGGCTCAGACTGTTATTATTTTTTTAGTTAACTTGTTAACTAATTTACCAACACACATAGTGTTCTTGGGGTCTAGCCAAGATGACAAGTTAAAAGTTAACGTTTGGATGCACGTTGGTTGGTTGGTTCGTGCGTTATTTTTTTGTATGCGATTTGACATTTGACATTTGATTAAGTCATGCCGGACCAAATCACGAACGTTTCTCCAAACGTTAACTTTTAACTTGTCATCTTGGCTAGGCCCCCTTGAAGTAATTCCAAGTAAAATGCAAATGCTTTTTTTGGCTTATGCTATTTGTTCCGGGTTATTTTTATATTGGCAGATTAAATCCACACAGATTGTGAAATTGATGAAGAAAATTTTCAAAGCTGACGGAAACAAAATATGAGGCCGAGGTCGTCTAAAACAAATATGGTCGAGTGAATAATATGTATATTATTCATTGTTTACTGAATTTATCTTTTATGTCAATTTTGTTAAGACATACTCGAATTAGTGAACATGAAAAGTAGAGGTCGGCCAAGGAAAGTTTGGCACGATCACAAAATGGATTTTTGAAAGATGGAGACGTTAGAAGAAAGAATAATAGAAGAGCGTGTATGAGAAGATGCATGAATGTGAATGAAGCGAGAAAAGTATGTCAATGGAGAGCGCAGTCTGGCGTTCAATTCTCTCTGCCTGTCATGAGATGGTATGGTATGGTCCTCGTTATCCGTTCAATTTGTTAGATGTAAAGTAATAATTTATCAAAAATATTGTTGATCATGATGTTAACACTTGGACTGTTTTAGATTTTCAAATGTGTGTCTTGATTTTAAAAATAAACGTTATCCCTAATTCGTATTGTCGCTTATGTCCTTCCTGTTTCGCTCCAGTCAAGTCATACAAAATGTATAGCTGGACGAACCCCACCGATTCTACTTTAGTACGAAAAGTGGTGTACAACTAGCTTAAAATTCTCAGTGCCTGTGAGGACTTAAGTAGATTTCCATAATTCCTTATTCTGTTAGTAATTTGAAAAGAGATATACGTTTGAAATCTATACTTTTGATCGTGCTTCGTTATTTTCTGCCGATCATTTCATTCCATTTTTTTCAGACCTATGTATATAATGATTTTTGTCACATGTATTGATTGTCTCATTCCTAGAACTCTTTAGATGAAAATGTTATTTTCTGAAGTATGACCAAGTTGGAAAGGTCTAGTACTTAATAGGTTCATGCTATATACATTCATCTAAATTTCAATTTATTTATTTATTTATTTATTTATTTATTATAATTTACAAAATCTTTTTTACATATTAAATATATATATATCCACCTCACTAGGCTTAGCCTGTACCGAGGTGGAATATTTCACAATCACATTAATATACATATTTATACAATATTTTCGTATTTCATTCAGTTTTGTGACAGTATGCATTCTATATAACATGATTTATATAACTATAGGTAATCAAGAATAGTACATCAAGCAATAAAGCAGAAAATAAAACAAAACAATGGTTTATATATAAGTAAACAAAAATATATCAATCAATAAGGCGAGAGAAAAAAAAAAAAATAAATAAATAATATATATATAAACAAAACAAAACAAAACAAAAATATCAGATAGTGTGGTCTGTTTTGCACCCACACACCAACACCCAAACACCCACACGCACACACCCTCACACACACACACACACACACACACACACACACACACACACACACACACACACACACACTCACACACGCACGCACACACACACACACACCACACACACACATATACACACGCGCTCACCCACATACGTACATACCCTGTTCATCTGTGCACTAGGCAGGGACATAGGTAAGTACCTTTTCAGTATCTTTTCTTCCCATTTTTAATAGCCAATCCGTCAACAATCCTTTAAGTGCAGGATTACCAATAAACTTCTTCAGGTTAAAGTTTTTATCATGGTTAAAGTTTTTATCCTCCTAAACTATGGTTCTACAACAAAGGCATGGCCAAACAAGGCGTGTCAATCTTTTTTTTCTTGTACATATACATCCTCATATGTTCGCCAAAATAAGCATAATGTTTGTGTTATAAGTGAACGAATTCGATCGTGGCAGGGTTCGAACTCGCGACCACTAGGTTACTAACACAGCTCAGCAACCGCTCTGCCACCACCCATTTAAATATATGTCGCATCAGACTAGGACACTGTCTTATTAGCAGTCAACTTTACAAGATTCATGTAAGGGACAGCCCTACGTATGCTTGTGGAGAGGAAGTTGATATCCTGGACCATGTGTTTTTTGAATGCCCAATCCATCCCGAACATCATTTGTACTATACACTTAATACTCCACTACCAATCAATATGTCACATATTCTGTCGTTGAATTTCCTGCATATCTTTTTCCACATACCAAAATTTCTTCGCCCTTAAAACTCTGCGAAATTATCCTTATGATTGGGTGGAATGTCACATAAGCTAAAGAGAAGATGAGGAAGTGTGACCAAGTAGTCAAGGAAGCTTAAATTTATAAGTTATTTTAGTGTGCATACAAAAGATTATTATTCACCGTTCCACAAAGCTATGTAAGTTAGGTACATATGTACTTTGAGTTGAGTCACTGCACTATCGTTCGTTGTCAAGTTTTGCTCCGTGAGAGATTAACCGGCATAATGCTGCTGGTTTGTTTGCAGAAGTGTTAAGTCCTCGTCCTTCGTTTTAGAACTTTAGTGTTAAAGAAAACACGAAATGTCTTATAACAGAATTGTAACGGTTATTTTAAGGAACGTAGAATTATTTTCGTCATTTAAATTTGAATTTACTAGCTGCTGTATAATGAAATCAAAGTAGTTGTGACGAATATTCTTCAGTACATACATACATTATTGTACACCTTCGTAACGGCTTGACAATCTCCGAAGGAATTTATAAGGAGTCTATTTCTATTGTATAACTTTCCGACTAAACTCGATTTCAGACCAAACCAGTTTGACTTGGGCCAACTCGGTTTATCCTACGCGTGTCAGGATATACTATTTTAGTTCAGGATAATAATATAACCTAGCCAAAAGTTTGGCAATAATACGTAGGTTAACTGCTAGCCCTGCAACAGGATTTCCTAGTTGGGCAGCAGTAATCTACTTTTTGATGTCATTGTAAATATGGTGTGATAAAAAATAAATAAAATTAAATAAATAGGCTGACTGGTATATAGGTATTATATAATAAAAAAGTAACTACCTACATACAATCCTAACCAACCTTTTCAAACGAATATTTTAAATTAACAATTTTTTTTGCATTAATAACTACATACTAACCTAACCATGTTAGTCTTTCCAAACTTTTGCTTAGAATGGGTTGGTTCAACTAGTATATCCTGAAACGCGTATGATAAATCAATTTGGCCTAGGACAAACTAGTTTTGCCTGAAATCGGGATTGCTAGGTAACATTATAGGTACATATATTAAAAACGTATGTTAGTTTAGCTACGTATAACAGCATGTATGAGACGATGTATGCTCGTAAATGTTTCAAAATCGCATGTCAAAGAATGAGATTCATAATAAAAGAAAGATTAATCCCGGACGAAGAAAATATACAAAACTGATAGAAATGAAACAAAAGGCCACAACCGTCCAAGATAAGTATGTCATGATCATGTGAACGACATCCTGATAGAGGCGAATATAAGAAGCTTGAAACACATATGAATATGTACGTATGAGACGATGCATGAATGCTGAGGCGATAGAGGTGTGGCGTTCAGTAGTGTAATTCCCGTGATGGACCCAAAGTGATGGTATATTTCGATGATTTATACTATGGGTGCATACCAATGACTCATTGCTGTAATAGGGGAAGTAAAAGAGAATTGTACGTCTCACTTCACATAAGAAATAAACAATTTTTCAAATGTGTTTCTGTTACCAGAAAAAATGCGACAAATTCAATCCACTCCTCCTTTTCATACGTATTTCCTTCATATCGGCCGGCTTTCGTGACTCAGTTAGTTGGATATTTGGATTTTAGGCTTTGGATATTAGTTAGTTGGATATTAGACTCCTAAGTTAAAGGTCCAGATTTAGATTCCCAGTGGAGCCATAGTTTAATTAATTTTAGTTTGTCGATCAACAATTCTTAATAGAACTTCATTGTATGTAGATATATTACAAATATAAAATAAAAAATACTTGGTATTTGTTCTATTTAAATATATTTGATTATTGACGCGTTTCGTGCAAGGCACATCTACAGAATAATATGTACTCTACAATACTGAGACTAGTGGATATATACAAAATTTACTTTGGATGTGTATAAAACTGTTGAAAAATATTAATGCAAATAAATCTATACAAATCTCTGTTTTAATAAAATGAATGTAGTTGGGTCACTGGCTGTAGTCCCCTGTGGTCCACTAGTCTTAGTTTTGTAGAGTATTATTCTGACGACGTGTCTTGCACGAAACGCGTCGATAATTAAATACATTTAAATGGAACAAATTCCAAGTATTTTTATTTTAAATTTGTAATATACCTACATACAGTTTTAATGTATTTTTGTCTGTATCTATGATACGATTAATATCATAAATCTAAGATTAAATCTAAATCCTCTCGCGTGGTATGACTTTCGATTTTGTCTGCCTTCCCCGTGAGCGACGTGGCGTAACTATTTATATTTATGTAGGATGGGACTCCGTTTTTCGCATCATCGAGTTATGCAAATTTGCGGTGTGTCATACTGAGGGTGTATTTCAGTTAATATTGGCATGCACGGTCCATTTGGCGGTATGTGCGATCTCTGATCATCATTTGATGCGTTTTGCTTCTAATTGTCGTAAATCAATTTTCCTTAACTGTCCACCAACAACTTACTACTGACTGACTGTCGAATAATAATAATACTATCCCCAATATAGTAAGTAGGGCTGCCACTTGTTCCGTTATATACAGGACTGAAAAGGATTTCGCGTACTCCACACTCCACCCCATTGGGAACGTTATAGAACTGTTGGCGTTGTTTTGTTTGTCCCTAAAATGGCTGCTATTCGTACAAAACAAAGAAGAGTATCTATTGTATAATTCATTCACAGAATTTGAAATAATTACAATGTGTTCTTTAAGAATATAAAACTCTGTAATATGTCCATTCTTCATCATTGACGCTAAAGCCCTGTGTGGCTCCTGGCTTTTTCCAGAATCCTTCTTCAGCCGTCGCTCTCCTCCAGTTTGCTATTCCGATCATATTCCTCCAGTTCATACTCCTAAAATGTCCATTTCAAAATTTAAATCTTTAACAATAGAGTTCCTGAATTCATCTGCGGCCCGTGGTAAGAAGTGTTTCTGTTTGTCTTTCCATCCAATCCCTAATATCCTTCCCAGTCTTTCCCTATTTGTCAAGCATTAGAACTTACATAGGTGTGTCACTGTGTGTTTATATTCACATCTTTTTATCTTCTTTGTTTTTTCTTGTTTATGCTCTTCTTCTTCTTCACTGTCCGCCATCTCTTCACTGCTGGATGTAGGCCTCCTCCAATGAACTCCATCTCTCTCTGTCTTGTGCTTCTCGCAACCGACCCTTTCTCTCAACCAGAATAATATCATTGACCCATCTTTTTTGTAGTTGCCCTACCGGTTTTTTATTTTCCCACAGTCTCCATTTAAGTATTCTGGGTGTCCACCTCTCGGTACCCTGTCTCGCAACATGCCCTGCCCACTGTCATTTCAACTATGCAACACGGTCTGCTATGTCAACGACTTTTGTTTGGCGTCTGATTTCTTCATTTCTTATATTATCTCGGAGGCTCACTCCTAACATTTGCCGTTCCAGAGCTCGTTGCGTATAATTCAATTTGTGTATTGTGTTGTCAGTTAGTGCAGTCATTGTTTCCAATCCATCTGTTAGCACTGGTAAGATACATGTTTCAAAGACTTTTCTTTTCAAATTCATTGGAATGTCATTGTTTCAGGATGTGACCGAGATTACCCAAGGCCGCCCAACCTAGTCCAATTCGTCTTGTCAACTCAGATGAATTGGAATAGGTTGTTTATGCTATTCAACTTGATAAAATAAAATATTATGTAGGCTTTGTGAAGTCTCGGGTTCCAAGCCGTCTGGAACTATTTACCCCAGGTCTTTTGAGACTTTACGTTCTTTCAGAAACTCATAATTATAACATAAATTTTGTAAATTTCCTTTGGTTAGTTAAACTAAAAGATTATTCGATTTTAAATACTTACACAGTAGTTAAAATAATAAAGAACAATCAAAACATTAACAATCTCTTGTTTTTCACAGATAATTACATAGATGAAAAAAATAGTATTTACCTAAAAAAAATATACATAAAGATCTCCTAGGAAGCTAGGCATCGAAATGTGTAATAGTGCATTTTAGGCATCGAAAATTGTCATTGTCCCGTATTAATTCCTGTAGTAGGTATTTGGTAACCCTTAAAATTGGGCTTGGATGATTGAGAGAGAGAGAGAGTGTGTGTTCTCATCGTTGCCTCCATAATTACCTAGATTTAGATAATTGGATTGATGATATCCACACTCCATATATGGACTGCAATTTGCTGGCAATCGATAAATGCATTATTAATTACTCCTTGTGGTGTACAGTTTGGTATTTTATACATATACATTATATTCTAAATATATTATATCATATATCAAATGTTTTACAATATTTTATTTTCTCAATTTTATTTATTATGTATAATTAACTTTGTTTTAACAACGAATCATTTATTTACTTCGACCGATTTCCAAACTTTTTAATAACTTTTAAGGATTTAGCTACAAAGATAGAATAAGTTACTGACAAGATTGTAGTGCGAAGTCTTGGGGTACGATAAGAAGAAACTGGTAAGGTTATATAAATATGTACATTGGATTTTGAATGAAACTCATGTGAGAATAATATAATAGTGTATAAGACGATTCGTGGATGTGAATGGATGTCCTCTCCCTCGTTTGAATGTTTGACTCTCGACATTTGGTCGTTTTTGCTTACTCCAAATTGGACATTTGTTTATAATTTACACATGGTACAACGTATTTTTTTGCCTAAAAACTTTTATGTGATTGAAAAAAATATGTTTATAAATCACAACAAATCTTAAAAACCATCACACTCTTTCGTATTATTTGTTAATATCAAAAGATAATCTATATAATATGTCATATCAACAAAACGATTTTTTTTGTTGATAAAATCGTATAATCCAATCCAAGTCTGTGGATACCTACTTGTAATAATTTTCGTAATGCATTAAATTATTATTTGATAATAATTCTACAGTTACATTTATGTTTGTGTGGTGGAAATAAATTAAACGTTTTCGGTTCGGCAAAAAATCCATTCAAATCTAAAAGCAAGCAAAATGATTGTTTTGAAACCAACCGACTAAATCGGATTCCTAACCCTTTTTGGAATTTTGCGCCGCGAGTTCCCCAAAACCTCGATATTATTATTATTATAGGAGAATATTTTAGATTCATCTTACACAAAGCCTTCGTGCCCCTAACTTGATTCTACTTAAACGATCAGCGCCGCCACAAGGGTTTGCCGGGCCATCTGTGAAATCCGACGGACGGTTCAGTTCTGAATTGGAAATTCTCCAGAATCAAATTATAGTTCGGGTTGTGTGATTGACGTAAAGAATATTGTGTTATTTTTTCATCCTGAATGTATTCAAACAACCGTAAAACATTTTTAATAACGCTTGGATTATTTCAGATTTTTCTTGCTGAAAATCCATAGTGGGAATTTCGATTTATTTATAAATAATTTATTGTACTCTGGTGCAACTGGCGAGATTATTGCCAAAAAAAAATGATTCAGCTAAAAAGTGTTTGATAATTTAAATAAATTAAACCCAGAACCAGCACATAAACCAAATGAACTGTATGCAACCCATACATGGCAATTTGGTGCATCATTTTTCTTTTAAAGCAGTGACTATTACT